>CM053592.1:193513505-193588987 GCA_028646515.1 Pseudochirops corinnae | reverse complement strand
GGGAGTGACAACAGCAACAACAGCCGCATGAACGATAACCACAACAATAACAATATTAACTTACACAGAACTCTACGACTAAGGATTGTTTTACACACTGTCTCACGCGAACCTCCCAATAATCCTGTGAGCTAGGTGCTGTTGTTACCCCCATTTTAGGGGTACAGAAACTGAGGCTGAGAGAGGCCCAGAGTCATGAACAAGTCAGCGTCCAGCTAGTATTCCACACACTCTGACACGCTGCCTCTCAGTCCCCATCCTCAGCATCCTTAGATTCCAGACTCATATGCAGAGACAAGAAAAAAACTGGGTAAATTACAAATGCATAATCTTTCCACTGGGTCTTCACTGCAACAAAGTAATTCTTTCATCCTTCCTTAATCGATTCCCTGTTTCACTCTCTACAAAAACTTTTTCATGCTTTCTCTTACTTTCCTCAAGCCTGCCACACCTCGATCTTTGCCCGCCCCCCCCCATCTCTCAACTAAGGATTTCACCTCTTCCTTTATCAAGAGAATGGAGACATGTTGACCTTCTCTTCCCCCCTTCTCTTCATCTCAAAACCACTTGACATTGTTCCTTACTCTCCCTTCCTCACCTATTCTTGTAGTGAACAAAAAGATGGCCCTTCTTCTTGCTAAGACCGACTCCTCTATATCCTTGATCACATCCCCTCCTATGGATGCCGACCACTTACAACCTAGCTCACCTCTCTTCTTTCTCTAATCTTCAACCTTTTCCTAACTAACTGTTCCTTCCTTACTGCTTTTAAACACATTCAAGCCTAAACCAAGAGCAAATATTACCTGTAATAGAACAAACTAGAAACTTTTCCAGTGAAATCAGGGATGAAGGCAAGATGTGTATTATTACCATCACTCTTCAATATTGTACTAAAAATGCTAGCTATAGCAATAAGAAAATAAAAAGACATTGAATGAATAAGAATAGACAAGAAAACAAAACTATCACTTTTTGTAGATAATATCTTTAGACAACCTGAAAAAATCAGCTCAAAAAGATGTCAAAAGAGTCAATGATTTTAGCAAAGTTGAAGGATATAAAACAAATCCATATAAATCATCAACATTTCTATATATTACTAACAAAACCCAACAAAAGGAAATAGAGAAATTCCATTTAAAATAACTGCAGATAGTGTAAAATGCTTGAGAATCTACTTGCCAAGACATATATGATTTATATGAACACAATTACAAATACTTTTTATACAAACAAAGACAGATCTAAACAATTAGAGAAATATTAATCACTCATGGGTAGGCTGAGCAATATAATAAAATTGACAATTCTATCTAAGTTAACTTAATTATTTGAAGTTATACAAATCAAACTACCAAAGAATTATTCTACAGAGCTAGAAAAATGATAACAAAATTCATTTGGAGGAACAAAGGGTTGTGCGTGCGTGCGTGTGTGTGTATGTGTGTGTGTGTGTGTGTGTGTGTACTTATATCAAAGGAATCAATGGAGAAAAAATGTCAAGGAAGGTGGCACAGCAGCACCAGATCTCAAACTATACTACAAAATGATAATCATATATACCACATATAGTGGTTGATAAATGGAATAGATTAAGCACACAATATATAGAAATAAATGAGCACAGTAATCTAGTGTTTGATAAACCCAAAGATATTGGGGGCAAAAACTCACTATTTGACAAAAAACTGCCGGGAAAACTAGGAAGTAGTCTGGCCAGAACTAGGCATAGACCAGTTTCTCACACTTATATATCAAGATGAAGTCAAAATGGATATAGGATTTAAACATAAAGGGCAATATCACAAGAAAATTAGGAGAATATGAAAAAATTACCTGTCAGATCTATGAGTAAGGGAAGAGTTCATGACCAAAGACGAGACAGAGGGGTTCATGAGAGGTAAAACATATTTTGATTACATTAAATTGAAAAAGATTGGTACAAATAAAACCAATGCAGCCAAAATTAGAAGGAAAAGAGGAGACAGGGTAAAAAATTTGCAGCAAGTTTCTCAGATAAAGGTCTCATTCATTTCATACACGTGTGTGTGTGTGTGTGTGTGTGTGTGTGTGTGTGTGTGAAAAGGGGAGAGTACCTGAGTCAAGTCTATAAAAATATAAACCAGTACCCAGTTGATAAATGATCAAAGAATATGGACAGTTTTCAGAAGAAGAAATCAAAGACTATCAATAGTCATATGAAAAAATGCTTTAAGTCTCTATTGATTAAATAAATGCAAAGTAAAACAATTCTGAGGTATCACCTCACACCTATCAGATTGGGTAATATGATAGAAAAGGAAAATGACAAATATTAGAGGAGATGTGGGAAAATTGCACTGTTGGTAGAGTTGTGAACTGATCCAACTATTGTGGAAAACAATTTGGACCTATGCCCAAAGGGCTATAAAACTGAGCAAACTCTTTGATCCTGCAGTACAACTATTAGGTCTGTATTCCAAAGAGATGAAAGAAAAAGGAAAAGGACCCACTAACACCACTTCTGGAGTTGTATCCCAAAGAAATCATAGAAGTGGAAGGGAGACCCATATGTACAAAAATATTTATTGTAGCTCTCTTTGTGGTGGCAAAAAACTGGAAATTAAGAGGATGCCCATCAATTGGAGAATGGCTAAACAAGTTGTGGTATATGAATGTAATGGAATACTATTGCGCTATAAGAAATGGGGAGGAGATGGACTTCATATTTACCTGGAGAGGCTTATATAAACTGATGCTAAGTGAGAAGAGCAGAACCAGGAAAAATGTGTACACAATCACAGACACACTGTATGTGTGATGACCACTCTTGATAAACTGGACTCTTCTCAGCAATGCACAGGTATAAGACAACTCTACAATCCTCAGGATGAAAGGAGATATCTATGTTCAGAGAAAGATTTAGAAAGAACAGAGTTTAAATGGAGACTGAAGCAATCTCCATGCTATTGCTCTTTTCCATGTTTGGTTTTGTTTCCTCTTTCCCATTGTCCACTCCATTAGTTGCAACCCTTCTATACAACCAGACTAATGTCCAACATGAAAGTATTTGCAGATTCTATACTTGACTGCATGCCACCATGGGTGGGAAAGGAGGGGGGAGGGAGGGGAGAAAATTTGAAACTCAAGGGACTGTGGAACTGAATCTTGTAAACTAAAAGTAAATAAACAAATCAATTTTAAAAAAAGGAAAAAGAAAAGGAAAAAGACCAATATATACAAAAATATTTATAGCAGTTCTTTTAGTGGTGACAAAGAATTGGAACTTGAGGGATGCCCATCAATTGGGGAATGTCTGAACAAGTTGTGATACATGATTGTGATGGCATACTATTGTGCTGTAAGAAATGACAAAAGGGATGGTTTCAGAAAAACTTGGGAAGACTTATATGAACTGAAGCTAAGTGAAGTGAGCAGAACCAGGAGATCATCATAGACATTAAGAGCAACATTGTAATGATGATCAGATGTGAAAGACTTGGCTAGTATGACCAATATGATGATCCAGGACAATTACATAGGACCTCGTGCTATCCACCACCAGAGAGAACTAATGAGCATTGAGTGTAAACTGAAGTACACCTTTTTCATTTTATTTTATTTTTTATTTTGCAAAATAGCTAAGGTGGAAATGTTTTGCATGACTTAGTAAGTATAATGGGTGTGGTATTTTTTTACTTTCTCAATTGGTGGGGGAGAGAAAGAGGGAAGGAGGAAAAAATAAAAAATAAAAAATAATTTTAATTAAAAAAGAGAACTTTCATTAAAAAAAATGTTTAAGCCTTCTCCTTCACCTTATATTATCTTTTCAATCCTGTATCTCTTCTCCATTTCTCAGCCAAACCTTTTGGAAAGCTGTCTACACTGTCTGCTACAAGTCCTTCTTCTCTGACTCCCTCCTCAACTCTTTTGGTTTCCAACCCAGTCTCCTGAAATCACCCTCTCCCACCCATGCATTGGGCAGATGGTACTTTTTCCTAACATTATTCAGTCACCGAAAATTTGTCAGCAGTTACTCTGGGTACAAGGCATAGTGCTAAGTGCTGAGAATTGAACACTGGGATGTAACAATGACAGTAATAATAGCTAATATTTTGTAAAGTGTTTTGAAGTTTGCCTGTCCTGATAATCCCACGTTCCATCTCCAAGCCTTTGCACCTATGCCTGGCATGTTCTCCCATGGCTCCTGAGCTCTCACAATATTTTATCTGCCTTCAGGGCTCAGCTCAGCCATAATTGATTCTCCCCTTTATTTTGCTTTTGGTTTTTTCTCATTCTATTGTGTTCATGTCAGATCCCCACTAGAATAAGAGCTTCTTGAGAGAAGGTATTGTCCAACTTTTGACTACAATCTCGTGAGATCTGTTCTACAGGTTTTATTGGAGCTGATCGTGACTCACCAGGGAAAGAGCATTTCCTGGTTCTGTTACTTATTTATCACCTGCATTACCTTGGGCAAGTCCTTGGGCCATCATGGTTCCAGAGTCAGAAGGAACCTCAGAGGTCATCTAATGCAAACCCTCCTTGAAGAGATGGAGAAACAAGCTCAGAAAATCCCACTTCTGGTGTAAACTTGCTCCCTGTGTGACCATGGGTGAGTCATGCAGTCTCCCTGAGCCTCAGTTTCCTCATCTGTAAAATGAGAAAGTTTACCAGGTGATTTCTAAAGCTCTGATTCCCACTTTACATCTTTGGAACTGAGGTTCAGAGAGATGAGGGGATTTCTCCATGACCAACCAAAGGTGGAGGTAACATGCTTCTTACTGAAAAGATTCAGATGATGCTCGTGAGAGCATATGGCCATGAAATGGGCTACAGATTGTCCATGAGTGGATTTTCCTGGAATCTTGAGAAATCATTTCCTCTAGTCCTCTGCCAGTTGTGGGTTTGTCATTTCCAGTTTTGTCCAAAGAGTTGTCATTGAGTAGCATCTTTAGGTTTGAGGCTCTTGGTATGTCTGCCACATAGACCAGAATCAATTAATCAGTAAGCATTTATTACATACCTCCAGGTATGCACCAGGGATGCAAAGACAAAAGTGAAACAATCCCTGTCCCCAAGGAGTTTCCTTTCTATAGATGTAGCCTATATGTACAGATATGAAAACATACAAAAGATACTAAAAATAAATTCGAAGCATTTGGGGAAAGGACAGGGCCCTAGCAGCTGAGCTGAGCAGGAAAAGGAGTATGTAGAAAGTGCTGGGCTAAGTCTTGAAGGACACTAAGGATGCTAAGAAGTGGAAAACCTGGATTCAAGTCTCAGCTCCAATATACACTAGCCATGTGACCTTGGACTGCTCTCTTAACCTCAGTGTTCGTGCCCATCTTCCAGGGTGTCTATAATCTCATTGGTATAAGTGCAGCTTTCATTGATACAGGTAGCAACCTACCACTCTCATGGGTTGCCATAGCCAAAAATGACGTCTCCTTCTGACTGCCTTTTTGGTGATGAAAACTTCTGACTTAGCTTTCAGATGGTCTCACATTATCCACAACATATTTTATCCCCAGTTCCATTCTGGGACACTTTAAGTGTAGTATGGCCTTCTGGAACTCTTGTGAGACAGAAATAAGGCCATTGAGTGTGAAAGCAGCTTGAGGGGTCTACACATGCACAAGGTGAGGTGAAGGTTCCATGATGCCGCAGTCACAGAGGAACTGAATTTCTCAGCACCACAAAAGGCCACCAGGCAAACAAGAGGGGAGGTTGCAATTCTTGAGTTTAAACTGAATACCATGGGTCCACAAATCAACAGATTTCCGTGAAGTCTGTGGCATTTCCAAAGGTATAGACAAGGGCCAGGCAGATGCTAGGCATTAGAAGCTACATAGGAAGGAAAGACAATAGTGGGTGAGCATAATTGCTAACGTGGCATTACCCCAGGATGCTCAAGGTCTAAAGAGCATCTCCTTTCCTGTGACATTTGCAGGGTCACACAGCCTCCTTCTAGCCTTACTCTCTCCCTTTCCTCCCCACTCTCCCCTTCCATCTTTCTCACCCCTTTGGATTCTGGGCTCATCTTCCTTAGTCACCGATCTGGTCATTCTACTCCTCTGCTCCAAAATTTTCAGTAGCTCCCTGTGGTCTCCAGAGTACAATGTGTATTCCTGCCCTGATATTCAGGGCCTTCCACAGCCAGGACTGTCCTGTTCCGTTGACCACTGTAGCTCCTCATGTCCCTCTCCACAATCTCTCTGTTCCCACCAAAGCAGACAGTTCTCTGTGCACAGAACACACTCTGAGCTTCCCAACTTTCCACCTCAGCCCTCACTATTTTCTGTGCCTGCAACACCTGCTAGTTCCCCCTTCTCTTATTGATTTTTTCTTCATTCTCTATAGCTCAGCTCAGATGTCCTCTCCTGTGTTTATTGTGGATGTATTTTCTATTGAGGCCTTCTCTGACTCAAACTGGCTGGATGACCCTGGGCAAGTCATCTCACCTCAGGGCTCTAGATAACTGACCTATATGGGGAAGGAGACAACCTACATCAACACAAGGAATTCTTTGTACCAGGATGCTCCCTATGTGAGTGAAATCACAGGCCCAGCCCTCTCCTTATCTTCATCACAAGACTCTGACCTAGGGTTTCTCTTCCTTTATGCTCTTTTGTTTGGAGAGGTTCTCAGCTCCCATGGATTCCATGATCATCTCCCCGCAGGTGATTCCTGTCTCGTAAAGTCATTAGCTTCCATTTGCTCCAATCTAATTCTGAAGGAATTATTCTCTTCAGCGAGCTTTTGAGATTCTTTTTCCACCTGACAAATTCAACTTTTTAAGGTGTTCTTCTCCTCATTGACTTTTTGGGCCTCTTTTGCCTTTTGAGTTAGTCTATTTTTTTTTTTTTGCATTTTGGAGGGCAATTGGGGTTAAGTGACTTGCCCAAAGTCACACAGCTAGTAAGTGTATCAAGTGTCTGAAGCCAGATTTGAACTTAGGTCCTCCTGATTCCAGGGCTGGTGCTCTATTCACTGCGCCACCTAGCCGCCCTTAGTCTATTTTTTAAGGTGTTATTTTCTTCAGTCAGGTTGTTGACTCTCTTTTCATGATTTTCTTGCATCATTCTCATTTCTCTTCCCAATTTTCCCTCCACTTCTCTTACTTGATTTTCAAAATCCTTCTTGAGCTCCTCCATGGCCTGTAACCAATTTATATTTTTCTTGGAAGCTTTCGGTTCAGGAGTTCTGACTTTGCTGTCTTTCTCCCATTCTATGCTTTGATCCTTTTTTGTCCTCAAAAAAGGAATCTAAAGTTGGATGGCTGTGCTTGCTTTGCTTGCTCATGTTGCCACTCAATTACTAGGCTTTATAGCTCTTTGCCACAGTAGAACTCTGCTTCCAGAGGGGAGAGCTTTGTCCCAAATTGCTGGGAGTTTTGCAGCTGCCAGAGCTATTAAGAGGATGCCATTCCTACAGACCCCACCAGCTTTGGCTCACTGGTCACACACCTCAGGACCACCACCCCTGACCATGATCCCAATCCAGGCAGGTTAAGGTAAGAGTGCTTAGCCTCTGAATGGTTGCTTGGCCTCCCTGCAATCTGCAGGCTGGGAGCTCTGAAGCAGCCACGTGGAGGCAGCTGCAGGGCCACTGCTTCCACAGCTTCTCACTCTGGGAGCAGAGACTGGACCACATTCCATCCCCCCCACCCAGATTTAGCAGGGTTCCATTGACCTTTTACTTTGTCTTTGGCATTTATGGATTGATAATTCTGGAAACCACCATAGCTGCTGGTGATCCACTCTCCGGAACACCGCAGCTGGTCTGGGCTGCCCTGGGGCTAAAACAGCAGGCTCATCAAGGGGCTGGTTTTGGCTCCCAGAGCACTGAGATGAACCCTTCCTATATGCCTGCCGAGCTACCTTCAGCGAGAGATTTGTTTCTCTCTGTCATTTTGTGGGTTCTACAGCTCTAAAATTTGTTTAGAGTCATATTTTATAGGTATTTGAGGTGGTTGTGGGGGGGGGGGGGAGCCACAGAGTTTTTCTGCTTCTATGCTGCCATCTTGACTCAGGCCAGTGATTCCTTTCTTTATGCGTGCAGCCCTAACCTCTCTCCTTACCTCCAGTCTCCATCCTACCCTTCTGCCTTACTTGACTTTTTGACCTACATGTCCTATAGACATCTTAACGTCAACTGGACTCATGGTCTTTCTGCCAAGCCCTTCCCCCTTCCTAACTTCCCTCTTACTGTGGAGGGTCCCAGGCTCATAGCCTCAGAATCAGTCTTGTCTCTTCTCTGTCAGGCTTCCCCCACCCCCCAGTCCAATTAGGTTCCAAGTCCTGTTATTTCTACTTTCTTCCCTTTTCTCCTCAGACCTTCCCACCCCCTGGTGCGGGCCCTCATCATCTTCCTCCTGGACTATTGCAACAGATGCTGGGGGTCTGTGTGCCCCAAGTCTCTCCCCTAGGTCTCTTTGGTCTAGTCCATTTTACACTCTGCTATCTAGGTGATCTTCCTAAGGTGTAGATCCCACACTGGCTTCATAGTGTCTACAGCATCAGATAGAAAGCCCTTCATGATCTGCCCCCTTCCTGCCTTTCTGTTCTCCATAGACCTTTCTTCTGTGCAGCCCAGCACCTCTAGCCTCCTGGCTGTTCCTCACACAAAGTGCTCTATGTCCTGACTCCAGGCATTTTGCCTGGCTGTCTCCACACCTGGAATTCCTGCCCTCCTCACACCAACAATAGTAGACCAGTGTTACTGATATCACCCTGTGGGCTGGCTCTGGCTTAATTACATTTCCATACCATCTTCTCCCTGGTAGACATTCAGCTGTCCAAAGGGCCTCCTGGGAGAAGGAATCATGGATCCAGGGTCTGGAGACTCTGGAGGCATTAGCTTTCCTGTCTCTTCTCCACTGGTTGACAAAGATTGTGTAAATCTCCATGTGACTCAGCCAGAGGCAGCCCAGGAGGGGAAGGAAGGCTGAGGAACAGATTCCACAGGGCACATTGTCCTTGATCTGAAAGTCCCATTTTGGATAAGAAAGTATTATTCTCCCTCTTTAAAATAGGATACAAAAATCCAAAGCCAACTTCTACTGACTCTTCTCTTTTCCAGCTTGGTGGCTCGATGGCCAAGATTGGCGTCCCTGTGGCACTATCACCCTGGAGTGGTTGTTGATGGGCTAGGCACCCTGAGGACAATCTGTGTGGGATTCTGGGTGACTCCACTCCTACCAGCATTGCCAGCTAAGCAGAGAGGAAGGGGAGTGGGACCTGGGGGATCCGGTTTGCATTGCACTGAGATCTGCAGGAAACAGACAGGTTGTGGAGGAAGCTGGCCCAGATGAGCTGGGCAGCCTGGCTAGGTGGGTGGGCACAGCCTTAGTGAATCCTGCACTGGGCCTGTGGCATGAGCACCCTCCTAGAGAGGGGAGACAGGAGGTAAGGTGTTAGGCAACTCCCATAGCAGGGAGCGTCCAGTGGGAACACCCAAGAGCCTTGTAGTTAACCTCCAGTAACCTTTGGATGGCCAGAATGCATTGTGGAACCAGCCCTGCCTTCCTAGCCCCTCCTTTGCCGTTGAAAACAATGACCAAATCCTGGCCCAAACATGTAGTCTCTGGTGTTTGCAGTATTCTGTATCTGCTGCCTTGGGGGTGGAGGGGGTGCAGGAAGGACCAGAAGGCTGCTCCAGGAGAAGTCTGGAAGCTCCCAAGTCCCCTCCAGGAAGTCCTCCTTTTCATCTTGTATTGGGAACGATGGACCAGCCCAGATGCTCACAGGCTGAATGAACTCCGCCCCTCTCTGAGCCTTATCTGTCCTGTGGAGAGGGGAGGAGGCATTGATGAAGCTCCTACTGTGTGCCAGGCACAGAGAAAGGCATTTTACAGGCAGCATCTCATTTGACAGGGGACAACATAGCCTGCTTTATCAGTCTCTAAGATCCAATGAGAGCTTGAATGGCAAGGGCATCGGGAAAAGTCAAACCTTCTGGCAAAGGAAGGAAGGATGATTCTGTGAGTCATGGAGCAGGAGCTGCTGGAAGGGGGAGACTGAGGAAGGATTCAGTTTTGTTCAACACGCATTTATTATTCCCCTATTGCATACCAGGCACTCTGCTCAGCGCTTGTGGGCAGAGCAGGACAGGACAAACTTTGGGCTTCCAGCTGGTCAGAAGCTCAAGCTGGGTCCCTGGGGGACCGTGGCAGGGGGCAGAAGAAAGCTCACTGCCAAGGGCAGAAGGGTCAGTGGACACAGCCCACAAACCAGAGAGTAAGAGAAGCGTGGGGCCCTCCCCCAAATGACCTGCCTTCTGGACTCAGTCAGTCTGCTAACAAGTGTAGATGGAAGGGAATTTCAGGGAAGTTGGGGTAGAAGGAGTATTCTGGAAGATGAGTCCCTCTGGGGTGAGGGCTGCCTCAGGGCTGCTCACCCCACTGGCGATGTCCATCTGCCACCCAACTCCCACCCGTGACTCCTGGAAGCTGTGGCGTGCACAGTGACCACACCCCAGTAAAACTGTCATGGCAGTTGGCTAAACCAGGCCAAGGGTGACTGATGGGCCACACTCTCATTGGTGAGCTGGGGGGTGGCTACCTCAAGCACAGGGAAACTTCTCTTGGTGGAATGGGTAGATGAAAGCAGTTTGTTTCAATGGCCACGAAGGCAGCTGAAGGAGGTGCTGTGGAGCCCCTGGAGCTTGGTCAGACATGGAAGAAGCCAAGGCCATCCACCACACCCCCGGCCATTGTCATCTTCCTGACTTGTCCTGCCACTGGACTTTGATGACTCAGGAAGAGTGAGGCTGACTTTGTGTAACTACCTCATTTTAAACCAATTCATGCCCAAGTCAAGATGGCAGGGTAGTGCCATTGATCTTCTTCAAATAAGAAGGACAAACAACAAGGAGGCAGGGTGGCCCATCCATCCATCCATCCATCCATCCATCCATCCATCCTTCCTTCCATCCATCCATCCATCCATCCATCCATCCATCCATCCATCCATCCACTCATCCATCCATCCATCCATCCATCCATCCATCCATCCACCCATCCATCCATCCATTTATTCCACTTCCTGTTCCTTCTCCTCCCCAGACTGGGCAGGGGCTGAATTAGGCTGAGCTGGGCAGGGCAAGATGAGCCTCAGGCCCCTGGGGGATTTGCCTGCAGTGAGAGTCATTCACAGTAAGAACCTGGTTCACCTCCAGTGTCTCCTCCTAGCTCTGTCTGACAAGCGTCATCTTGGAGCTGCCTTCTCAGCCCCCCTCCAGCTCCCTGCTCCTCTGGGATGTTTCAGTGATCTTTAGTCTCTGCTGAGCTCTGGGGCGGGGGAGGGCTAGAATGAGAGTCATGTGGGTGGATTTTGGTATGAGAAGCTCAGGCACCCTTGCTTCTCAAACACACCTACCTGTCTGTGTGAGGCCCTGGAATGAGGGGAGGGAGCATCCATAAATCTTGGATCCATAAATCCAGCCTTCAGAAGGCTGGTTCAGGGTGCACAGGCTGAGCCTGGGTAGACAACAAGCTTTGGCCCAAGGGTCTGCCCTGAAGTCCATCCCAGAGTCCAGGAGACAGCTCCAGGCTAGAATGAGAGAAGGCTCTGGTCAGCCAAGGCTTGGATGAGACCACAAGAAGGGTAGAACCAGTTTTGTGGTTCCCATACTCTGAGATCCACCCTCCCCACTAGAAACCTCGGGCCATTGTTAGACACATGTGTAGCAAAAGGTGTGTGTGTGTGTGTGTGTGTGTGTGTGTGTGTGTGTGTGAGGGTGTGTGTGTGTGTGTGTGTGTGTGAGGGTATGTGTGGCATGTGTGTGAGGGTGTGTGTAGTGTGTGTGTGTGTGTGTGAGTGTGTGTGGTGTGTGTGTGTGTATGTGAGGGTGTGTGTGTGTGAGGGTGTGTGTGTGTATGTGTATGTCTCTGTGTGAGTGTGAGTGTGTGTGAGGGTGTGGTGTGTGTGTGTGTGTGTGTGTGAGGGTGTGTGTGTGTATGTGTATGTCTCTCTGTGTGTGAGTGTGTGTGAGGGTGTGTGGTGTGTGTGTGTGAGGGTGTGTGGTCTGTGTGTGTGTGTGTGTGTGTGTCTGTGTGTGTATATGTCCTTTCGGGAAGGAGTCAGGAGACCTCTCCAGGACACCAGCTCAGGATGCCATCTCTAGGATAGTCCTTCATATTTTCACCAGGCTCCCCTCTCAGTGACTCCCCTTCTCAATCTTCCCAGCCCTGCATGACAAACAAAAGAATCCTAGAAAACTCCAGTGCTCACAACATATGGGATAATGACAGGGCATTCTGAGGACATTCCCCCAATACTGAGGAGACGGATGGTGGTCCCCCGGGTGGGCAGGTGCCTCTATCGGCATGTGCCTCTCTTGGTCACTGGAACGAGTTTCTGAAGGGATGAGCTCACAAGTCCATCCATGGCCAGAGTCACACCCTCAAGGCACCGGGGACATATACCAAGAAGATTCTTTTCCTGAGCTGTCGCTTCCCTGCTGGAAGGGAAGTCATCTCAGCAGAAACATCACACCCCCCGAGGTCCCTGGAACGCTGAGATCATCAAAGGTCCTGAGCCTTGGAAAGGAAAGGAAAGGAGGTTGTACAGGCCTCCCCGGCCCAGCCCTGGCATGTCCATCCGCTAAGGGCCCCGAGATTCCAAAGGAAGTCGACACCCAAAAGCAGGAATGGAGAGTGGAGGGGGAGAGAAAGAAAGAAGGAAGGAGAGAGGGAGAAATGAATGAAGGATGCAAGGCAGTAAGAAAGGAAGGAAAGAAGGAAAAGAAGGAGGGAAGAAGAGAGAGGGAGAGAAAGGGGAGAGGGAGGGGGAGAGAGAGGAAGAAAGGAAGATGAGAGAAAGAAAACAATCCCTTACTTCAGTGGTGACCCCCCCCCAAAATCTAATGTTTATGGGGATCAGGGGAGGCTCCAAAGATGGGAAATGACTGTCTTTGCCGTTGGAGGCTGCAGAAGTAGCCAATAGCTCTTTTTGCATCCAAATGGGCAGAAGGGCACTGTTTGATAGAACAGCCCTTGGTTTCTGGCTCCCACTGGAAACTCCAGGGAGCTTTCACTAGGGACGCATCTTTTCTGTTCTGCACATCGTACTAAGTGTCTCTTGAGTTCACAGTTTGATAGCTCCAGCTCACAGAGACATTGGAGAATGGCCAGTTAGCTGCCGCTGCCTCCCTCCACCCCCACCCCCTCCCCATTATGAAGAAAGAACAAAGAAATGAATGAGCAAGCATTTATTAAACGCTTATGAACCATGTGCTGCATTAAATAGTAAGAATGTAAATATAAAGAGTGTCTACCCTCCAGGAGCTTACACTCTACTGAGGGAAGATGGTGCACACAAGGAGCATTGACTAGGGAAGTGACAAGGCTGGTCTAGAGAGATTAAGAGACATACCCGGGTAAGCGATAAAGGCTGAATTTGATCTCATGACCTCTGACTCCCAGTTAGTTAACTCAGGCACGGAATCGCAGTATCTCAGAGCTGAAAGGTCATCCAAACCACACCCGAACGCGAATGCCCTCTGTTCATCCTCTGGCCGTCCCGCCTTTGCCTGAAGACTTCCAGTGAGGAGGCAGCCCCGTGCAGCTTGGGAGCCACTGCCAGAGGTGAGAGGTTTATCCTTGGTGCCTATTTCTCTTTGACCTCAAAGCCCAAAGTCCTTAGGATGTACTGATGTGCTTGGCATCACTGCAGCCCTCAGGATTCTGTAGACATCTGAGGCTGGCAGCCTGCGGTGGGCAGAAGACCCCTGCCTTTTCTTCCTGTCCTCAGCCCCCATGCTCTCTCAAGCCAGTTCAGCCAGCTCTTGGTAAGCAGCTGCTGTGGACGGAGCCCCGGGAGAGAGACAGGACCCACAGATGAAGCTGAGGCAGGAAGAAGGTAGCTACGGTCTCTGCCCTGGAGGGTCCTGGGCTGGCTAGCAGGAATTTAAAGGAACTTGAGTCTGCATCATAGGAGGATAGATAGATTGCCAAGGATGAATGCTGGCTGAGTGAATGAACATTTGCTCAGATACAAGAGAGGTGAGGGAGTAGATGGCCCTCGCTGTCCCCAACTGCCCTTCTGGGGCCAGAGTGAGGATCAAAGGCAATGAGGGGGGAAGGGCTGGGCACATGAGAGGGCGGGCATCATAAACAACAACAGTAATAAAAACCGTTCTGGCCCCTGAAGGGCAGGCAGAGCACAAAGGGGAGGAAAAGGAAACGAGAGGCTACCTCGGGAGGGCTGTGAAGGGACAGGAAGGGAGGGAGACAGGGAAGGAGATCAGAGCTTGGCCTCCCATCCTAGTGGGGGCCACTGGGGCTCCCAGGGCCTGATCACTCTCTCCTCCCTCTCAGCCCTGGCAGAGCCCAGAGAAGCTCAGACCATGCTACTGGGGCCACCCATGTCCTTGTCCTTCTGTGTCTAAGACTGGACTTGAACTTGGGCCAGCTCCTATCCGCTGCTCTCTCCTCGCCCTTGCCACGCTGAACTTCCCTGGTCTCTTCCAGGAATCCTTTGAAGCCTTGGGCATTAGAATCTTCCATCCTGGTCATCTCCCTCTGGACACTCTGCTGACCAAGGTCCTTGCGGGGTCGTGGCCCCTCAGAGGTGTCAGCCGGGTGTGGATTCACTGTAGGATCAGGGCCAAGTCCTCACCGTTTCCTCATCTATCAGACAAGACTTCTTCCCCAGTTGTTGTCCATCTTGAAGCCCGAAGGAACCAGGTTCAGTTGAGTCTTGTCTCTGGGCTGCTGGAGGGCAGGCGAGGACTTTCTGAACCTTTCTGAACCCAGGGCTGGTACGTGGTGTGAGCTAACACACACTCCAGGCCCTGGAGCCCCGGCCGACTCTGATGTGCCAGGATCAGGGCTTTAATAAGCATTTACACTTTTCAGAAAGGGAGAGCCAAAGGGAACAGGGGTTGCCTCATCTGCCCTGTGGGTTTCTCCCTGGCCTAATGAGCTAGACTTTACTTTCCCAGGATTCACGGGGCTTCCCAAAAGTGAACAGAGTTTTATCTCATCTACCAACACAAGACTAGGGGTGCCGCATGAGCCCTGAGCTATGGAGGAAGGCCTAAACCTGGGAAAAAGTTCCTGGAGCCTTCTCTTCCCCCCAGCCCTTGGAGGCCCACTGAGGCTCTCCTTTTCTCCTGGAGGGGGACCACATGGAGAGGCAGGACCCTGAGGACCAGGCAGCCAGGCCTCAGCCCAACACAGGTCTCCTGGATGACCTTGCAAGGTCCTCTTGTGAAAACCTGCCCTCACGTGGGATGCTTGGGGCAGAGGCCATGATCCTTCCATTGAGCAAAGTTCACAAGTCAAGCCTAGAGGACCTGGGCCTGGCCTCAGAGCCAGGAAGAGCAGGGTCCATGCCCTGCGTCTGACAAATACTTTCTCTGTGACCCCGGGCAAGGACCTTCACCTCTCAAGGCCCCAGGCAGCTCTCTACAAGAGATTTAAGCCAATTTGCTGGTCTCGGTTGGTGGAGGGAGCTGTCACACTGGGAATGTTCCATCCCAGGGAAATCAGAAGTCTGCCTCTGCCCATGTTTACATACACAAATGTATGTAGATATACCTAAGATCACAGATCTAGCAGGGACTCCACTCACCCGGTGGTCCCTGGAGGTTAATGAGGTACCCAAGGTCATGCAGTGAATATGTGGATTTGAACCCAGGTTCTCTGATTCTAGAGGGAAAGAACCTCCTCTTCCACTCACAAGGGCATGGGAGCAGGCATTGGGAGGTGTGGGTTTGGGCCCAGGCTTAGCTGTTGTGTGGATTGGCCGAGGGTGGGGTCTCACTCCTGCCTGCTCCAGACTCTGAAGGATCTTTAACTGGATTCCCGACCAGCTGGAGCACGGGTTTTCTAGGGTCCCTCACATAAAAGACAAGAGGATCAGTCCAGAGTGGGTGTCAGGACAGAGATTCAGCCTCAGTCTTAATGGCTTGAGACATTGAGAAAGGGATCTTGGGAGCCATTTTACTGTGGGCCCAGTGGGAAGGTTGTGGTGTTTGGCAGAGGACAGCCTGAAGTCTGGTCCTTCCAACCCTCCATTCTCCATCTGGCTTGGGGGGGGAGGGATTGGAGTAGAGTCAATAAGCATTAATTAAGTGAACCTTCTATGTGCCTACCAGGGCAACCAGGTGGCAAAGTGAATAGAGAGCTGGCCATAGAGTCAAAAGGCCCCAAGTTCAAATCCAGCCTCAGACACTTACTAGATGTGTGACCCTGGGCAAGTCACTTAGCCCTGTTTCCCTCAGTTTTCTCCTCTGTAAAATGAGCTGGAGAAGAAAACAGCAAACCACTCCAGTATCTTTGCCAAGAAAACCCCAAACAGGGTCACAGAGAGTCAGACACGACTGAACAGTCACCTACAAAGTCACAGAGGGCCATCATCCTCGTGGGTGACAGGAATTTGCCACCTGGAGGTTACTATCAGCTTCACGAGAAGGGGGTAAGGTGAGCTCTCCCGCAGCCCTGAACCACTCTGAGAACCTGTCACTATCCATCTTTTAGGTTAGAAATTCTCACCCCTTTGTGGGTCGTAGTTTATTCATCTATGGCTTACCGACATAGACCTATTTTTGCATGTGGAATACCCGAATCCTGGAGAGGGAAACTGAATTCCTGAAAACTGTCCATGGTGGCTCAAGTTGCCCAGAGGCACCTGGGCTCTTCTCTAATATTTCCAGCACCCATTAGCTCCATCCATCCAGGGAATCCTGTGTGGCATTCTAGTCCAGCCCAGCAGGAGAGAGACAAGGTGAATAAGCTAATTAAGGAATGGCTTTAATAATTATTTTGGCAGATGGATCCTTTGTTAATGACTTCCTCTGTTAAGGATTACACTGGATAAAAGGGCACCAGGGAAGCAGAGTCTGCCATGATCCCTTGAAGGATTGGAGCATGCCAATGAATGGGAAGGGCTTTACAATTTGGAAATCTTCTGAGCTAAAGAACTTTTGCAAGTCCTAGACCCAGGTCCACAGTATAAGATTGGGAAGGTGCTAGACATCAGTTCATCTGAAAGGGTTCTGGGGTTCCTAGTAGACCACAGGCTCAATGTGAGGCAACAGTGTGAGATTACTGCCAAGAAGGTGGACTTGACTCCTAAGGTCATGGAGAGGGTTGTCTAAGGGAGGCAATGATCCCTCTGTCCTCAGTCCTGATCAGATCCCATCTAGAGGGCTGTTCAGTTGGTGCATCTCAGTTCAAGAAAGACTGACCATTTGGAGTAGCCAGAGAAGGGCCACCAGGATGGCTCAGTACACATGAAGGGAGTGGTCCGCTTAGCCCAGAGAAGAGAGTGGAGTTTATCCATGGGACCCTCTTCTTGGCTGGTTGACCACTTATTTGTCCAGGAACGGCAGGGGGGCCTCCCATCCCTCTGGTTCTGAAGCTTCACTGGGGTCTCTAAAATCACGAAGGACATCTTCATCAAAATCCTGCCCCCAATCGCCCTCCCCGGACTTTAAAGCCAAAAGTCATTTTTGGGTAAGTAAAGGGAAGGTCTGCTTTGGGGGAGGGCTCGCTCATTCCCTAGTGAACCTTGGTTCCCCCACCCCCAAGGCCAAGGTCTCCACTTGGACAAGAGCTGAGATCAGGGTTGTCACGCCAACCCTGGGGATTGGAGCCACCAACGGAAACTCATCCCAAAGAGCTCTTGAGGGATTAGCCTTCCTTGCTCTGGGTCTTTGACTCAATGCCCCCATGGAATGCCGTATGAAAAATTAATTAAAAACAGCCGGGCTCTCAGCACTTTAGAGGTGCTGGAAAACTGGCCAGAGCCTGGGAATCCCAGGTGGTGACTACGAGAGGGGATGGACGAGGGCGGCTGGTCTGGTGGGAGCAGAAGGATCGCTATTCAGCTGTGTTTGATTGAATGGGAATTAGGGAAAGGAATTAAGGACCAAGTTAATAAAATGTTGGGGGGAGGGCAGCCAGGCCTGGCCCCAGCAGGAGGCAGGGTGGCCGTGGGGGTGAGCCACCCCCGTGTCTGGTGAAATGCTAGGGGCACGAGCAGGGCTGGGGTCGCGGAACATGCCGGGTAGCGTCCCAACAGAGCACTGGGGCGGAGGGGCGCACAGCTTCCTTTTACAGAAAGGGAAAGTGAGGCTCAGCATGAACCACCTTGCTCACAGTCAGCTCTTAGCAGCAGAGCCAAGAAGAGAAAGCAGATCTCTGAGCTCCTGGTCTGGGTTCTTTCCTAGATAGTAGCCAAGACTGAGGCAGCGCTGCGGGATGTGGTGAGAGTATGGTCAGCTCTGCTCCCCTCAGCTGTGTGATCTCACACTACGGGCCTCAGTGTCCCCATCTGTCAAATGCAGGGTGGGACAGGCTCATGTGTGGGCTCTGCTTCGCTGTTCATAATCTCGGGTCCGCGGCGCGCTCCAGTGCTGACGTTCTACGTGCCCTCGCATCCACCAAGCATTCCTTTGTGCCCAGCTCTGTCTGGGATGCGAGGGATCCACACTCAAACAGGCCCCTTCTCTCAGGGGAAAGCACGTCTCCAGAGACAGATGTGGACAGACGTCGGTACGACCTAAATGCAAGGAGGTTCAGCCGGAAGGGCGCGGGAAGTAGGGAAATCACGGCAGCCTTCCAGAAGGAGATGATGCTTGAGGCGAGTCTTGAAAGAACTGAAGGGAAGAAGCATTGCATTCCGGGGCAGGAGGAACAGCGGCAAGCTCTTCCCGCTCATTTCTTTCCTTTTCTTTTTCTGTTTTATTTGTGCCTTTTGGTTTTTCTACCACAATCATTTCCGGAGATAGCCCACTCCCCAACAAGAGAACCCACGGACATTGTATGCCACATTCTGCTCCCAAAGTCCCCTCCCTCTGTCCTGAGTACATTTTATGATCTATGCTCCAGAACGAAAGGACTGGTCATTGTAACTGGCCTCCGTTCCAATGCTTAGTTTTGTTGAAGATGTTCTGGTCTTGTGTCTGTTCCCTCTGCATCCATTCATATGAGCCTTCCCAGGCTTCTCTGAAGCCCTCCACACCAACGTTTCTCAGGGCAAAGTCACCTTCAGATACATGCATAGGCCATGACTTGACCCAACAAGCACTCACTTTGTTTCCAATTTTTTGCTTCCAGAAAAGTGTAGCTATGAATACGCTGACAAAGTGTGTCTTCTTCCTATCAATTTTTGCTGAAATTCTTTAGAAAGGAGCCTGTGAAGCAGCCCCCTGGTTATCTTCGTGTTTGGCCCTCCCCTGACTAAAGAGCAGCTCAGCCAGAGCTGGTCTCACCTCTCTCAGCCTCTCTTCTGTCCAGTGAGATGGTGCTGATGGAGATCCCTGGCCTTTGTGAGATGGACAGAACTATGTTGTGACTTCTCCCGGCTTCTCTTCTGCATCCAGAAAATGAGCTTTAGGGGGAAGCACATAAGTGACCAATGTGTAAACTAAAACACTTGGGGAGCTGAGAGCTGGGAGGGGTCTCTGGAGCCAGCTAGACTACAGCCCTCACCCCCCAGCCCCACATTGTAGAAATGGGAAAACCAAGCCAATGGAGACTGAGTGACTGGACCAAGGAAGTGTTGGAGTTCTGATTCAAGTGTGGGTCCTCTGACTTGAGAGCCGGAGTCCTCTTTTTGCTCTTATACCTAAGAAGTCAGGGAGAGGGGTAGAGGGGGGCAGAGAAAAGGCCTGAAGAGAAACCTCATCTCCCACTAGCTGCTCCTCCTGTCAGCCCCTCTGGCATGCTCAGAGACCTGGGGGATCACAAGGAGGCCCAGTCTGGGGCCCCTCTTGCTTCCTAACAGATGTCCCTGTCTACACAGTCGGGTAGATGCCTGAACTAACTAGCTTGCTCCCTTTCTTCCCCAGGGTCTGACTAGGGGTGTTGCTCTTCCAAATCATAGTGTTGGAAGGAGGATGATGGTTCTTTCTAGAGCTTGGGATGGTGTCTGTGTGGAGGCCAGATTACATCAAGGAGCCAACAGGAGTCCCTGCATGAGTTTTGCAGGGTCATTGGGTCTGGCTCCATACTTTGGCCAAAGAGGAAACAGAGACACAGAGGAGTGATCTACCTGTGACCACACCTTTAGGAAATACTAGGGATGGGATTCAAATCCAGCTAGCTTGCCTCTCTGAATCTCAGGCTCTTCTGGAAAACAGAGATAATAAAGTTTCCACTCTCTACTGCCCAGTGCTCTTGGGAAGACATAAAGAGTCACACAAATGGGGGTCTCAGAGACCGTGGCAAACACTGGCTTTTCCCTGCTAGTGAAAGGAGCAGGAAACCAGAAAAAACAGAAGCCCAACCCAACCGAGATAAGCTGCCATTCATCCTTTGTGGTTTGGGAATACAGTCGCCAGGATGTGGTGGGAGAGCCTTGGGCTTGGAGTGTGGAGGACCTGAGTTCAGATCCTTCTTGAGTTCTCAGCTGTGGACTTGGACAAGTCACTTGGTCTCCATTCCTTCATCTCTAAAATGGGGATAATAATACTAGTTGTTTCCTAGGGTTGTTGCAAAGATAAAATCAGATAATATTTGGAAAGTGTTTTATAAACGGACATAAAAGGCTGCACAGATGCTGGCTATCATCAGAAGAAGAGCTGTTGTTATGACTTGGGCCAAAACTTTGCCGTTTAGCACCGTTGGTACTTTGGGCCTGGGTTTATTCATCTTTACAATAAGGATGCCAGACCAGGTGGTCTCTTAAGCTCCCACCTCGGCAGCTCTAAAGCCAATGGCTCTCTGGAGTGCCAGGACAATCACACACAAGTGCCCCTGTCTGTCCAAGCCCCCTTTAGTCCCCAACTCCACATTTGGAATGTTCAGCATCCTCTGCCCAGCCCCGGGCAAAATGGCCTCAAACGGGCTGCACCCCCTCCCCCCATACATGCACACTATCTCTGTCTCTCTTGTCTCTGTCTCTCTCCACTCTCTGCGTCTCACCGTCTTTGTTTCTTATCTGTCTCTGATTGTCTCTGTCTCTCTTCTGTCTGTCTCTACTCTCTCCATCTCCTCTTCCTGTGTGTCTCTGTCTCTGTCTCTCACTCTGTCTGTCTCTGTCATTCTCTGCTCTCTGTCTCTCTCTTTGTCTCTCTTTTCTCTCTCTGTCTCTCTCTGTATGTATGTGTCTCTGTCTCTCTCTGTCTCTGTCTCTCTGTCTCTGTCTCTCTCTCTCTGTCTCTCTCTGACCATCTCTCTCTCTCTTTCTCTTTCTCTCTCTCTCTCTCTCTCTCTCTCTCTCTCTCTCTCTCTCTCTCTCTCTGCCCAGCACCCTCACACCCCTTAACCAGCTAAACTAGCCAGATAATCCAGCCCCTCAGGAAGTCTAGGCCACAGTTTGGGACGAGACTTGAAGAATTGTCCTCCCTCCAGTTGAATTAGCGGGGGAGCGAAAGTGGTGAAGTCAAGGGTAGCTGGTCGCAATGGCTCCGCCAAGAGAGCAGCACTTTCCCCCTCACTCATCCCAGTTAAATGGAGGCTTAAACAAGATTCTCTGAGGCCCCTCCCAGCCCCAAGTCTGTGATTAGATTAGTCAGGGCCAGGCCAGGCTGCCCTGGGAGGATGCTTGAGACGCTGTCTTGGTCAGAGTTGGCCTGGGGGAAGAGAACAAGAGAAATGACTGTTCTGTACACATGATGTACACATGATACCCTATTCCCCACCTCTGGGCCACTGCCTGGGCTGTACCCCCTGCCTTGAATGCCTTCCCTTCTCACCCCTACCTGCTGATATCCCTGATTTCCTTCGAGGCTCTACTTGAGGACCACATGACCCCTTTCCCAATACCCCCAACTGCTGGGGCCTGTCCCACACTGCACAGACTTAGGTTGGCTCCCACATTAGAACGTGTGCCCCTTGAGGACTGGGATGGCCTTTCTTTTGTCTGTCTAGACTAGATGTCCTCAGAGCTCCCTCCCAGCCCCGCATCTCTCTGGGCCCCTAAACCTGGCTCCCTACGCTAGCCCTGGAAGGCGGCTACTGTATTCTGAGTCCTTCTCTTTTCCTGTTTGTTCAGCTGGTCCTCATCTGGCCCTATGTGGATGCCCTCCAGCTTGGCCTTCCTAACATGTGGCCCCCAGAAGTGAGCACAAGGCTTTAGATGGGGTCTGACCAGGGCCAGGGACAGAGAGCCCAACAGCCACCTCACTCAACAGAAACCCCTCATTGTTTGGAAGACACAGATGAAAGCAGCCTCTGGGATCCTCTGGCTCAATAGTGCACAAGTGTTTTGGTCTCAGATCCCTTTGCATACGTAAAATTATGGAGGACTCCCCCCCCCAAGAACTTTTGTTCATGTGGATTCCATAATCTGTTTCTCTGTTTGCCTCAGTTTGCTCATCTGTGAAGTGAAGGGTGTTAATGAAACTTGCTGCCCAGGGTTTTTGTGAGATCAAATGAGATGATGAAGTACTTTGCAGACCTTAAAATGCCATCCATATAAATGCTGGTTATGATAGTTTCTGAATTGGGAATTAAAATGCCTTAGGATTGTTATAAAAAGAGTTTTGACCTGATGGCCCCTAGAAGAGTCTTGAGGACTTTGGGATCCCCAGACTGCACTTTGAGACCCTCAGATCTCATCTCACCCTATGTGTGACGGGGAGGGGCTGCCCCAGGCCATGCCCCTTCAAACTCACCTTTTGCATCCCCATCCGGTGTCCTATGAACTGGTTAGTTGCTTGTAAGCCTCTTGAGGGCAGGAAGGCTGGATGGTTCACAGCCTTGGAGAGTAGCCTGAGGCACCGTGAACCCAGGGTTGCTCAGTCCTTGGGGGCTGGGCTTGAAGCTGGTTAGTCTTCCTGACTCTATTACCACACTGCATAGTGGCAAACAGTAGGTGCTCAGATAATGCTTGATGAATAAATGAATGAATGATTCCTGAGTCTAGCACAGGACCTCAGCTCATAGTAGACATGTCAATCAATGCATTAGAGATAAGAGGCCCTTGAAAGCTGGCTTCATGTGGTGCATACCTCTCATGGTGGCCCTTTGAGGAAGCCCCTCTAGGAGTTCATTGGAGTGAGTCCACAATGTCATGGAGAAGAGCCTGACACCCTATTCCCCACCTTTGTTCCTTTGCCTTGGCTGTGCCCCCTGCCTCGAATGCTCTCCTTTCTGACCCCTGCCTGCATTGTTCCTCTCCTCTGCCTCTGCCCCAAGCCAACATCCCTGGGTCCCTGATGGAGCTCAGATCAGGGTTCACGTGGCCCTGAAACATTCCCAGATTTCTGCGGCCCCTAGAGACTCCTTCCTGGGCTCTCTCAGAGGTTTCCCCAACTCGTGGGAATGGGAACTCCCTGAGCTCTGCTTCTGGACTCTCCCTGACTTCACAAATCCAATTGATAGAGAGAAGGGTCATTCCAGCCCCTTCGAAACACAGCTGTCTGCACTCACAATGCCCTGACTGTCAGGTAAGTCCTTGCCAGGGCAGCCCAGCAGAGCCTGCCCATCCTGTGCCAGGGCTCACTGGCTCACTTGGGGGCCCAGCAGGCGCTGTCAATCGAGTAGGCCCGGAAGCCTCCAACATGGCTTTGGGGCCCCCAGCAAAGCTCAACTTCCCAGTCTGGGGACATCAGCCCCACCCAGCCCAGCGCCACGGACAGCCTCTTCCCCTTCAGGCTGGGGAATGGGAGGGCTGGCACCCCAGTTGGGACAGGGCTACATCCTCCCTGGCCCTCTGCGGGCCCTGGGCACAGGAGCCTTTGGAACAAGCATTGAAATCCTCACCTTGGCCCAGAGCCATGATTGTATTCATGGACGGGCGGTGATTCTGATGGCTGGTTGTAATCTGGCATGTACTGTATCTAAATCTCTTTCATCTGGGAATGTTCCTCTTTGTCAGGCAGCTCCAATGCCCTCCAAAATCCTACGGGAGTCTGAATATCGCCCTTTGTCTTTTTGCATGGCTGGAGAGATCTGGAAACCGGGAAGGAAGTGAGCTGGGGGGTCAGGCCAGCGATGGGCTACAACCCGGATGTTTTCACTAGTTTGGCTGGAAGGAGGATTTCACCTCCTTGGCACAGCCCCAGCCCCTTAGCCTGGCAGTGCCGGGCCATGCCCACCTGCCTCAAGGGAAGAGGGACACAGCCCTAGTGACGGGGACAGAGCGACATCCCAGGGCCAGGGAGCTGAGTGTCGCTCAGAGAGAGGAACAAAGCTTCCTTTAATGAACATGGGCACTAACCTTCTGCAGAAGAGTGAAGAAGAGAACAAGGCAGCTGAAGGGGAAAGAAGGTGGAACTTGAATCCTAGGACTTCAGTCTGGAGTCTCAGCTCTGCTCTGTGCTCTTAGAGCAAGGCTCTGGGCCTCAGTTTCCTCATCTGTAACCACACTCTAAGGTTCCCCTCCCAGTCCTAAATCCTCAAATTATCTTGGCATAAATGGAAAGCACATTTGCTGTAGTGTTGGGAGATTTGAATCTGGGACTTGCCACTTGCTTGTTTTTCCCATTTGGAGGCCTTGATGGTCCCTGAGGCCCCTGCCCCCTCTAGGCCTACGATCCTTTCAGCTCTAATCAATCAAGTCCTGAGCATTATGAAACACCGACTATGTTTTAGGCTCCAGGAGATGCAAAGATGTGACCAGATGCCTGTCCTCGGGGCGTTTCCATTCTAGGCTCCTCTGAGAATGCCGTCCCACAGGCTTCGTCTGTCTGAGAGTCCTGCCCCGACTGGACGATGGCTTGTCTCTCTTGAAGGAGGGGGAAGGAAGCAGCTGGGCAAGGCCCGGGAGCCTCTCTGAAACCCCCCAATTCTCTAATCCAAAAGGAGCGACGGACTCATTCTCCGAATGGCAGAGACCAGATGAGACCCCCGTGGCCCCCTCGAGCCCTCGTGTAATGACCCCCGGGCTGCCTTGCCTTCCTCCCTCCAGCAAGGGCATGTCAGATGCCTACTGGTCACATCAACTGGTTTTGCTGGGCTTAATGGGGGAGGGGGCCAAGTTATATTGTGAGAGGGCTGTGATATGGACAGTTTAAAGGACATCAATAAAACTTTACGATATTTAGGCCACATTAACATGATTGGCCCAGGGAAGGATTGGAAGTCCCCCCCCCCCCCCCCCAGCTTTCCAGAATGAAGGTGACTCTGGTGAGAGGGAGGCCTTCTGGGAAAGCCCGGAGGAATGTTACCTGTCTGCTCCCCCAACAGCCTCCTTGGGGAAACTGAGCCAGCCCCGGGGACAGTGGGGAGCTGTGGGGGGAGCAGAGCTGGGGCCAACCCCGGCCCAGGCTCAGCAGAGGCAGGAGGCTTTTCTGAATCAAATTCTTTCAATAATGCCCTAATTACACACTGGGAAAAACAATTAGACTGAAGCTGTGCTTTCTGTGTTTCCCCAGGCCAGGCTGGTTTAATAACTTAATTAAACAAACAGAATTATAATTATAATGTGAATATTTCCTCTCCGTAATGCCTCGGCATCCTGCTCGGGAGGCTTCTCTCCTGGAATGAGGAGAGGGCAGGGCTCGCTGCTGTGGCCAGGCCGGAGAGGGGCAAGGCCAAGCCCGGAGGGGGGCCGGCCGGGGCGGGGGGGGGGGGGGGGAGAGGGGGGGGGGAACAAAGGCCGGGCCCCAGGCAGGAGAAAAGCAGCCCCTGGTCCACGTGTGCAGGGACGGGAATGCTCTCCACCGTCCCAAGAGTTTATAATGGGGGAAACCACAAGACATGAATGGCTCTCCAACGAATGGTCGCAGATTTCCTTCCTCCAATGCTTTGCCTTTGACAGTTTACTTTGAAAACATTCTCTACTTCATTTTTTTTAAGCCGGAAAAATGAAGCTGAGTGTGAAGGAAGCGCAGCGAGGAGGTGACCAAGAAATCCTCGGAAAGCCCCGGGGTGCCTGGGGAGGGGAGGTTTGGGTCTAGGTCGCGGAGGAGTGAGCTCCCGGCCGGCCCCTTCAGGGTGTGCCACCAGACAGGTCCCTTCCCCACTCCAGGAGTCCTTCTCCTCCTTCCTAAAGCAACGATTGGCCCTGAGGCCCTTTCCAAGCTGCCTGTCAGCGGCTGGGCCCTTACCCCTTTCTTCAGGTGGTTTCCTTCGCAAGCTGCAGAGGCCTGAACCCACCTGGAGCCCTCATGAGGGTTTCCCATTAAGGGATGGAGGAAGGCCAGGACACCTTGGGAGGAGGCTGAAGGTCAAGTCCCCGAAGAGAGGGGGCAGTGATCTGCCCACGTGAGTGAGTCCAGCAGGGGCTCAGCTAGTCGCTTCAGGCACTCAGCACCCTGTGCTGAGTCTTAGAGCAGCTGGAGGCTCTCTAGGGAGGGTCTGTGCTTCCTTCAGGGCCAAAGCTTGGGCCTGGGCCAGGAGTCACGATGGTCCAGCCATTACTGACTGGGTGGTGTGTGTTGACTTCTTAAGGTCAGCTGGGCATTTTCTCATCTTACGTGTAGAATGGAAGCTCCATGAGGGCAGGGACCATCTGTTGTTTTCATCTGTGTTTCCCTGGCACCTAATACAGCACCTGGTGGGGAGCAGAATCCTCATTCTTGAGTTGCATTTACCTGTCTAAATTACAGCAACGTGAGCGGCCCCCCTGACGCTCATAAATGTTTGATCCCCCTGCCCGCTTCCCTAGGCCAAATGAAGGGTCTGAGGACCTGGGTTTGAATCCTGCATCTGCTCAGTGACTTGTCCAAGGTCACCAAGGTCAGAAATGGAAGAGCTGGGATTCCAACTCTTTCCTCCAGAATTCAAACCCAGGCTGTCACTCAAGTTCCTAGTCCGAGTTTTTCTGACTCTTCCTGCGGAGCAAAGGGATCTCACCTCCGGCAAGCGTGAAAGCTATTGCTGGGTGGGTGTGGAGGCCAGTTGGGGTAGTGGGGAGAGAGAAAGAAGGGGAGAATGGATCCGAAATGCCGGAGATGCGAAGTGTCCCAGTTTCATTGACTTGCCGCAGCTTATGAAGGAAATGTAGGTCAATGGAGCAGTCTGTGGGGCACTCTGATTGCCTGGGAGGTCGTGGTCCTGGGGGGGGGGCCCTGGCTCTTATGGGCTTGGTCAGTGATGAGATGACCAGGCTAGAAAGACTACGAAGGCCGGCTCCACAATGGACCAGTCAGGGGCTCATTGGCACGGGGCTGGGACGATGCACCGCCCATGACCATCTATCAAGCCACCTGGAGCTTGATGTTCATGAGGGTAAACGGGGCCCTGTGGGTGGAAGCACAGATGGGGCATGGACAGACCTCTGTGCCCTGCGGTATTCCCAAAGCCTGCCCTTCCATCCCATCCACTGCCCAATTAGAGACCAGACTCTGAACCCCAGACCAGGAGAT
Organism: Pseudochirops corinnae; assembly: GCA_028646515.1. Classification (NCBI taxonomy): domain Eukaryota; kingdom Metazoa; phylum Chordata; class Mammalia; order Diprotodontia; family Pseudocheiridae; genus Pseudochirops; species Pseudochirops corinnae. The sequence goes on along the minus strand of CM053592.1, from coordinate 193,561,792 downwards.
GCTATGCATCCAGTCCCCTTCTGTCCTCCGGCACAGGCTTCATCACCACTGGTCTCCCCGACTGCAGGCAGATGATAGATGGGCAGGGGCTGCAGTGGATTGTACCAGGAGTCGGGAGGAGCTGAGTTCTACTAGCTGTGTGCTCCTGGATAGCTCACCTAGCCTCGGTTTCCTCATCTGTAAAGTGGGGATCATGACAGCACCTACTCTCCACCATTGCGAGGATTAAGTGAGATAATATTGTGAAGCACTTAGCATAATGCCTGTTAATGTTATATATGATAAATGCCCTCAAGGACCTTACATTCAGTTGGAGGGAAGAAGAGGGGGAGACCGGACAAATGACAAGGATCAGGAAAGGTCTTCCCTGGAGAATGTGCTTGAGCTGAGCCTTGAAGGCCAAGGCCAATGGGGCTCCCATGTCCTGGGGCAGTCTGGGGAGTGCAGGGGGGCAGAGGCCTGACCACTGAAGGGATGTGCAGAAGGTGGAAGAAAGGAGAGTGGATGCCTGTCAGTCCTAGTTTCAAAGGGGAAGGACAGCTCCCTAGTCCAGAGAAGGGAAGGGAGATCACAAGTTTGCACTGCAATTCCCATGTCCTGGTCAAGCTGGAAGCAGCAGTGGCCACATTTTTCCAGCCAGGACACACAAACTCCCAGAGGGGACCTGTCAGATGACCCTCACTTCAGCTGTCCACTTGGCCAGCAGACCCTCAAAGCACAGGACTGTCCTATGCCAACAAAGCAGGCCAAAGTCACGTGAACACAATAGTAAAAGCAAGCAGGCAACCTCCTGGGCAGGAGGAAACAGCTTTTCCCTCCTGGTCATGTCAGCAGGAAGGCAGCCCTGTGGGCCAAGAGCAGCCATCAATGGGGGGTGGGGGGGGGGGGTGGGGGCGGAGATGGAGCTCCATTGAAACACTCCCATGGTGAAAACTTTCAGGAGGAAGTAGGGGACTCTGTCGGGCCCCACGTGGGCCAGGGTTGCCTTGTGACTGAACCAGCCCAGATTCAGCTCCACCCCATAGCCTTCTCACAGGCTTTTACCTTCATGTCCCAAAGCTAGGCACATGGGGTGCAGAGGAGCACAGTTTTATGCCTGTCCTCCTGTCTCCCCCCATCAAGGCCAATCAAAGCTGAGGGGCCTCATACTAGGGCCCCCTACGGGGCAGCCAGCATGGCCAGCATTAGAGACAAGGGAATGTCAAAGCTGATGGGGGCAGAGTGGCTGAGAACCTAGAATACAGAACATCAGAACTGGAAGGACCTCAGAACATAGAGCACAGAGGTCTCAGACCTAACTTCAGCTCCCACAAGTCTTTCCTTCTTAAGACATGGCACTTTATTTATTTGTCCTTCCAACACCCTCCTACTTCTCCCTGACTCTCCAGCCCTGCCTCCTGAGCTGCCAGGAGACATCTGGCTGGGGCTGCAGAGACCCTCGGGAGTGTCAGAAGAAAAGGTACACATTCAACTAGCCCAAGGTAGACTGTTGGCTAAAGGACACCAGTCTGTCCCACTGCCTCCTCCTCCATTTGCCAGAGAAAAACTCCCTCATCTCTGTAAGTCCGTCCTTCCTTCTTCCCTTCCTTGCTTCCTTCCTTCTTTCCTTCCTTCCTCCCTTCCTCCCTCCCTCTCTCCATTCCTTCCTTCCTTCCTTCCTTCCTTCCTTCCTTCCTTCTTTCCTTCCTTCCTTCTTTCCTTCCTTCCTCCCTTCCTCCCTCCCTCTCTCCATTCCTTCCTTCCTTCCTTCCTTCCTTCCTTCCTTCCTTCTTTCCTTCCTTCCTTCTTTCCTTCCTTCCTTTCTTCCTTCCTTCCTTCCTTCCTTCCTTCCTTCCTTCCTTCCTTCCTTCCTTCTTTCCTTCCTTCCTTCCTTCCCTCCTTTCTTCTTTCCTGAACTGGAAGCTCCATGAGGGCAGGGCCTTTGTTTTATTGAAGCATTGTATTAGTACTAGCACAGGGACCTGACCTCAGCTGGCGCTTCATGCCTGCTGGTTGAATGAATGAATATTGTCTAAGTTCACAAGCAAGCTGGTGGTGGGGAAGGGGGGTGACAGCCAAAGTCTCCTGACTCCCAGCCCCAAGCCCGTCCCAAACAGATCATTCAGAGAGAATTAATTTTTTCCTGTTTTCAGAAAGAAAAAATATCTTTTCAGCTGCTTTTCTTTTTGCGTCATTGGCAAGAACCCAAAATATATTCCATTTTTTCAAAGAAACATAAGACTAAAAGAAGGGGCTCAGCCCTTCCTCATGTGGGCTCCCCAGGGCCAGGCAGATGCCTGGCATGAGCCAGGCTGGCTCTTGCTGAGGAGGAGGCACCCAGGGAATGCAGCGCGACATCGCAGCTGGCCCCAGAGAAGCCCAGGCTGCCCTGTGCCAGGACTCCTGAGCCTCAGCTGCCACCCTATGGCCCAGGAAAGGAGGGATAGGGCCCCTTCCTGTCTGGGCAGAAGCCAGGCCAAGGGAAAGCCGAGGGTCAGAGCCCACTGATGCTGGGGCTGGGCCCAGAAAGGCTTCTGGAATATGGACCGGATTGGGAATGGTCATTTTTATGGGATTGGAGGTTGCCTTCCTGAGCCTGTTCTCATTGAGAAACCTGAACCCCAGCTTGGAGTGTCTTAGTGGTAGAGTGAGTTGGGACTCAGATCTCAGAGAGTGATGGAAAGAGCCTTGGACAGTGCCCAGCCCCTCCACACCTGAACAGAAATGCACTGGCTAACAGCTTTGTGAAACTGGGCTCCCCAACCTCACATCCTAGGCTTCTTCCTTTCTCATCTTCTGCCCCCACCAAGCAAAGCTGGCTCAAATACTCTGTGCTCGGGGACTCATGGACAGGGCTGCCTTCCAAGAGCTGCCCTCTCCTGCATGTTTGCATCTTCACAGGGACCTTCTGGAAACCACACCTCGCCCTAGAGCAGAAGCTCAAAGGGAGTTCTAGGCCACATGGTCAAGCAGAACTAAAGGGAAGGATGGGGAGGGGGGCTACACAGCAAAGCAGTTCAGACAGCCAAAAAGCCCTAGGGAGCTGTTGTCCACCACACGTATTGGGGCCTCAGCTTCAGCTTGTGGTCCATTGCAGCCCTGGGGTCTTTTACACGTCAATGGCTGCCTCGCCATGTCTCCCTCTTTCTCTATTCGTACATTTGTAAAAAGTCCTCCCTTCTTTTCTTCTCTTTCCTTTCTCTCACCTCCCTCCCTCCCTCTCTTCCTTCTTTCCTTCCTTCCCTCTCTCTTTCTTATACTATACTAAATTTAGGAAGAATTTTTCCAAATGGTTGGTTTAGTTCTTCAAGCAATCTGGACCATTCATGTACCCTTATTTCAAACCAAAATCTGAATCTCTTCAATTTTTGTTAGATACATGCGAAGTCTAGCTTCTAGCATGCAAACCCAAGCCTAGGCTAGGTCTCAGTGCTAGGTCTATAAAATAGGCATGAAGTGTCCACTGCTGGTTTGGTGTTTGTCTGCCTCCCCATTCCCCACCTCTTCATCAGGATAGAGGTAATGTCTGTCTGATTTAGCCACTCTAACCTGCTGAAGGCTCTGTCCATCTAAACCTCAGAATTCAGTTTTCCTGCCTGAGCTAGCACAGTCAGAGAACTGACCATCCCTGAAGATAACACCAGACTCTTCACCTGGGAGAGTTGGCCATAAGATCTCCCTCCAATGGGGGCTCAAATATTGCTAAACATAAAAGGCACTAAGGAAGAGGCAGATGCTAGTCATAATTTCTTAACTGATACAGCAAAACTCCATCTCTTTACTTTCTCTTACATAGTATGCAACTGTAAAAACTGGAACGTCACAAGAGAATTCATCTACTTCCCTTAATAAAAATAGAATGATGGAGTGGAACCTCCCATTGCAGATGAATCTAGACTGTGCAGGGTTTAAGGAAGCTGATTTGTTAATAATAATGATTCGCTTAAGAAGGAATACAAGAACACTCAAGCAGAAACAGAGCCTTTGGTTTCTATAGCGATGGCTCCAGGGCCTCCAAGCCTCCTCTGGCGCTTCCTTTGGCCTCAGTCACTCTGAGTTTCTGGGTTTTTTCCTTCCATTATTGAACAAGACTCACTCCATAGGGGCACCTGTTCTTGAGAAGATTTGTTCTGACTCCTTGTCTATTCAATGGTCGCTCCATTCAAATCTCCCTAATTTGAACTAAGTATGTATGTGTGGAGGGTGGAATAAAAGAAAAACATGAATTTTTTAGTGTAATGTTTGATAAAAATGCATCCTCAAGTAGGTTCTGATAAACAAAAAAAAAACAGCAAAAAATTGTCTAAGATCTTTATGGGACCTATTTCAACTGAAGGGACCTGCTTCAGTGAATACTGTAAGAAAGGCATAATTAGTATAGTAATAAGTGATTAACAAAGTCCCTAATTAAGGTCCTGATTTTTCATTCAAGTCACTAAACATTTGTGTCAAGCCTCCTACATACAAGGCACACTTCTACCATCAATACTAGCCTCCTGTTTGCTTAAATTGAAGTAGCCTGAGTGGTCCTGGTCACTGTGACTGGTTAGCAAAGGAGGATGTATTTGAACTTCCCTAGTCCATGGGAATGCACACTTGACTTCCTCTCGGGGCACAGCCTCAGTCAACACTCTTCCTTAATGACAGATCTCGGCAAAGCCTTGTGAGATTGTCAACATGACCCTCCTTCCTAGGCCTACACAAGGGGCTCAAAGAAGTGAATGTTTTGAACAGCTATTCTCTACTCAAGACACTAGTCCCAGGAGCCCACGCAGGCAGGGCTGGGTCCATCCAGGATGGAGAAGCAGGCTTTCTTCCTCCTTATTTCTCTTCTCTGTTCCTGCACAGCCAGCCCTGGCCCTAGATGGGAGCCAAAACCAGACTGAAATCTTTGCAAAGATGAGCTTTCCCCTGGGGCCCCCATCTCTTCTGGGCAGGATCACAGCCTCTGCTTTGTGGGAGAGAAAGACAAATGAGTATTTCTGTAAATAGGCAACTCGGGGCATTCCAGCCAATGGGCTTAATAAGCCTGCTCAAAGAGCCCAATTATTTGTGCAAAGCCCACCGAGTAAACAGGGCCTAGCCAGGGCTGTCATTTGGGTCCGACTGTAATTAGCTGTATTTCCTTTAGTAATCTTGAAAACCCTCAAAAGCAGGCAGACCTATCATTGGCGCGATGGGATAATTACCCAACATCATTCGTACAAAACTGTTAAAAGTAAAAATGTCCTATGATTTCCTTTGATGTCTAAAGAGGAATAATTAATCCAAAGACATGAAAAAATTGGTGGAATTTAAAATACAAAACAAATGTAGCCCGGTTAAGATGCAGAGTTTCTTTCCCGGATACTTGCCAAGGTGCCAAGTTAAAATGAAGCCTTGCAGCTTTCCTGCCCCTGAGCGGCTGAAGCCTCAGGGAGGGCTGGTGGAGGAGGGGGCAGCTGTGGGCCCACCCGGCCCCCATGGCCAACAGGCAGGGGGGAGCTTCCAGGGGTCTGGCACCAAAGGAAAGTCTCAGGGGGCCACCCTAGTCTGTCAGAAAAGAGTCGGAGAGGCGTTAGTAGGAGCATGATAGCATCCCAATACTCTGCTCTGGTTTCTCAGAACAATCACAGGAGTGTGGATCAGAGGAGACAACCTCAGACTTGGGAGCAGTGAGACCTGGATTTACATCTCACCTTGGACACTAGCCATATGACCATGAGCCTCGGTTTCCTTTTCTGTGAAATGAAGTGGCCAGCTTAGCTGCCTCTGAGGGTCTCTTCCTGCTCTGAGATGATCCCCCTTCGATCATTTTGCCCAACCAGACTGTCTTCTCCTCTAGGCTGGGCACACAATAGGCCTCTTGAAAGGCTGACAATGTGAGGGGAGGCAGGAACTTTGGGGGGCAGCCCCACAAATGCTCTTTATCATGACTCATTCTGAAACCACAAAATGATTTCACATCTACGATCTCATTTGGTTTTCCCAGTAAAAGTGTCCCATTGGTAATGTGAAAGTCACAGAGGAGCCCTCGAGGACTTCCAACCTCTTCATCTATAAAATAGAGAATTTGTTGTAGATTATTACTAAACATCTTCCAACTCTAGACACTTTGACGAAGCTGAGACTCAAATCCAGGTCACCTGACTCTAATGCTCAACTCAGAGAGAGGTGAGTGATGCCCTAGAGCCCCCACTCAAATGACTGGGAGCGATGCAGGGACTTCTGGGGCATAATAGAACCAAGCTCTGAGTCTATCGCCCTCAAAAGTGTGAGACAAGCTTTCTAAATATCCCTCCGAGGCAGGTATTTGACAGCGGCTCTGAGAAGCTGTGTCTCGCCGTGATCACATTGTCTACAATGAACACAGGCAGGTCCCACAGGCAAAAAAGTCAAGAGTCAGTAGAGGAGCCAGGAGAGAGTGATACCTCACCAAGAGACACGTTTAAACTTGATGGGAGGAAAGGCCCGAAAGGCCCCAAAGGCCAAACAACTGAAGCAGTTAGAATGGAGTGAGCTGCCTGGGAGAGAGTGAGGAGCTTCTCACTGGGTGTCTTCAGGGGAAGGCTGGAAGGGATGGGGTATGTTGGGAAGTGGGACATTCTCATTCAGCTACAGGTTGGGCTCAAGTCCTCTGGGATATCTTTTAGTTCCATTAGTCTATGAAAGCTTAATCGAATGAGAGCTAGCTTTAGAGTCCAGAGCTCTGGGTTCAAGTTCTGACTTCAGCCCTTGCTCGCTTTGCAACATTCACCTCCCTAAAGCACCTCTGTTCCCTTGTGAGTCAGAAGCAGATGGCCACGCCCTGTCCACCTGCCTCACAGGGTTGCTGTGAGCCCCTCGTGTCTAGAAAGAGTTCTGTGAGTCTTGCAATATGGCAGCAACGGGAAATGAAGCTTCTTTTGGCCCGCATTCTGTTCTGCGATTGTTGGCAGCCGCGTTTTGTTCCGGATGTCGGACCCTGTGACATGACAGTCCTTGAGGACTGGACTTGTAACTCGCTTAACCTTTGCATGCCCAGTACAGAGCAGGGGACACCGTACAGGACACTCACCCACTCAAGTGGGTTGGAGCAAATTGAATTGATTTGATTTGAATTAATTCACATTGGTTGAATTCAGTTCAATCCAGCAACACTTGTTTTGACCTCCTGCGTGCCTTGCGCCATGCTGGGAATACAGAAGTTAAAATAAATGGCTTGAAAGAAGTTGGGCTAAGTTGGATCGGAATGAATTCTGTTCAGTTGAATTGAGCTGATTCGATCTGAGTTGAATGATTCTGCAGAACCAATTCTAACCAGAGCATGGGGAGAGTAATTCTGACTTCTGGTGGGGCGTGGGGAGCTGTCTGAGGTGCTTAAAACTGACCACTGTACTGCTACGCATAGTCAACAAGCCCCTTTCCAGGCAGGTGCACAGCCCAGAGCCCCACTCTGTCTGTGTGTCTGGAGGCAAAGCGCTTACACAGAGGGAGGTCTCTGAATCTCAGTTTCTTCTTTCTGTGAAATGGAGATAGCAGCACCCACCCCACAGGATTGTTGTTATGAAGCTCCAAAGAGCCAATGGATAGAAAGTAGACATACAACGTATTGAGCAACCCATCAAGCCACTAGCACGTGTTAAGCACCTGGCTCTGTGTTAATTCCCACACGTTTATGACCTAGTACTGCCACCTTCCTTTTATTCTTCCTCCTCATTATCAATAAATCCCAAATATTTGTCCCTGAAATGAAAAATCCAACAACTTCAATGAGAGGAAACTACAATTGACCCAAAAGGGACAAACGAGACTGAAAAAAGGTGAGGTAAACATGTTAAAACTAAACTTCCTGTTGTTCCAAATCACTCCCTCTCTGATTCCAGCTTGTCCCCCCCCCCCCCTTTCGAGAGGTCTCAGTCAATTCAGATCCAAGCATGCCTTGGATCAGCAGCCCTCAAGAAGCTGGAGTTCTAGGGGGGCAGGGATCCAATAAGGATGTGAAATGTAATGCAGAATAGTTAAGAGCAGGAAAGGTGGACCTTAAAGAGGATTCCAGATTGGACGTGTCAGGGACAAAGGCAGCCAGGATGATGGTGGTGGCAGCAGTGATATGCAGTACTATCCAACTTCGAGCATTTTATTGAACAGTTTCTGTGAACAGGTCCTTCGATATGTGCTGGGAATAAAAAGACAAAAACAACACAGCCCATGATGCCAAAGAGCTTATATCCTACTGTATACATTCATTTGATTGAGGGAAGTTACAAGTGAACAAAAGTCCTGCTTGCCTCCTCTAGACACAAAGTCCAGTCTGCTCCATAGCGGGGCTATCCTGGCAATAGGCTGTGGAGTTGGAACCCTCCACCCCAGTTGGCATTGGCTTTATGAAGTAGAGGGGAAAGAGTGTGAATGAGAGCTGAATTTATTCATGGAGATGCTCCCCATATGCTCCAAAGAGCACCAGCCTGAGATGTTGCTGGAAGTCATTGAGAAAATTTGCAATGGGAAGAGACATCCCTCCATTTCCTCTGGCAGCCAGAAGAGAAGGCTCAGGAAGGGACTGCAATTTTCTTCAGAGGTAGCTGTCAGCAGCTTCCTCTCTGCAGAGTGGAACCATCCCCACATCTGTCCCTGGGCCCAGGCTTCCCACCACCAGCAGAGCCTAAGGCTGAGGCTGTTTGGCCCCCTCTTGGCACCAGGGAGCCAATTTTCCAACCCAACCACACAGCCAGGGATGCAGGGCATGATGGGGCAAGAGTGGGGTAGAGGGGAGCTGGTGCTGGTTGGAGGAGGGTCATCTGCTGCTGGCCAGTCAGCCCAAGCTCAGTGCGGCCAGCACTGTCTCGGGAGCTCAGTCACTGCCTTCTCCAGGTGCCTCCCTCAGCTCAGCCCTGTCAAATTACCATCTTTTCCTTTGACCAGAAGAAACTGTGGGTTCTCTCTGGCTCCTGTTTTAGTCTGTTCTATCATTAATTAGACAGAAGTCTTTTAAAGATCTCACAGCACAAAGTCTCCAAAATAAAAGGTATGCTGGACACTTCTAAATCAACCCAGACTGGCTCAAGAACCCCTTCTGAGACATCTTCACCAAGTGACCACCCAGGCTGTGTTTAAAGACTGCCCTCTGCTGAGGCCACCAAGGCAGCCTGGCCCAGGCCCCTCTGGGACAATCCTCACTGTGAGGAAACACCCCCTGACACCCAGCCCCAGCTGTGACTTCCACCTGCTGCTCCTAGTTCTTCTCTCAAGGTCCAAAAAGAGCAAGATGAATCCATCTTCAAGATGTAGCCCTCCCAGAGCTGGAAGGTCATTGTCAAGTACCCACCCCTTAGGTCTTCCCTTCTCCAGTCTGAATATGCCCAGTTCCTTCAGGAAGCAAGTCTCTCACCTTCCTGGTCACTTGCCTTTGTACACCATGATTTAGCAATGTTCCTCCTAACATGTCAAGCCATGTCCCTCCCCTCTCCTCCCTTCCCTTCTCCCCTCCCCTCCTCTCCTATCTTATCCCATCCCATCCTAGCCCATCCCACGAATGAAAAAGTATTAACTAACCAGTTCCAGTGTGCCAAGCACTGTGCTAAATCATGGATACATAAACACAAATGCAAAGATGGTCTTTGCCCTCTGTTAGGAGACAATGTCCAGGGAAGTAGGAGCTAGAGAGACATTCTGTTTTTGAAAAGTTCAGATTTGGTGAGTGGGGACATAAGGGGCTAGATCAATATATACTTCCCAACACCAATGGAACCATTAGTTTGATTATGTTCTGGAAACAGAACAGACAGGGAGGCAGGGAGAGGGGAGAGGGCGTGTGTGCAGCACACCTGGTGGGAAGATGGACATGGATCTGACCTGGACACGGCATGCTCATCACCTTGCCCACACAAGACAGGCACTGGCCACGCGGGGCAGTGGACAGCCATGATGGGAGGGCCAGAACTGCAGGGGCAGTGCCTCGAGGCCAGGGCTCTGGTGACCCCATCCCATCCCTCACCTCCCTTCCCATCTCAGCCAACCCTTCCCTGGTCCATCTAGCACTCTTGGTGTTATATCACTGTTATATTTATGGCCCATTTTTGGAGGGACTATATAGCCCCTGCCCAGTTAGAGCAAAAACTGTTGTCAAAGACCATTTTCTTTTGTTTCATTCAGTCTATTACACTGCCTTAAATGGTCAGTTCTGCTCATAAAGATAAAAATCAGTCATTTCAACCCACTTTCCGTAGTGCCTTCTGCCCTAAAGAATTTGGACATTTTAATCATATGACAATAACACCTTTCATTTCTTCATATTCCCCAAGGTGCTGCCACACCCATTATCTCGTGAGATCCTCCCAAGAGCCTGGGGAGGGAGGGAGGCAAGATGGGCTCTTCTGCCCACTAGACAGAAGAGGAAGCTGGGCAGATCTCTTCAGCTCCTGGAGGCCTAGACCCGTGATACACTGTGGCAAACGATAAGAATGCAGGCCTCCAGATTCCCCAGAGACCAGGAGTCTTGGCTCTAACCATCTCAGATTAGATGGAAAACTTTTTCCCTTCACTTTGCTGTGTTTATTGGAAATACTTCCTGAATTGAAAGCAGAGAACTTCAAACCTCAGACTGTAGCACTACTTGCAGGATGATGAGGTCCCTGGAGGCATGATGGAGAGGTCCAGAGGAGTGGAGTCCAGATTTCTCATTTCCAGGCAAAATATCACCAGATCCAGGTTTATTTTTCTATCCATCCATCCATCCCTCCCTCCATCCCTCCATCCCTCCATCCATCCATCCATCTATCTATCTATCTATCTATCTATCTATCTATCTATCTATCTATCATCTATTGATTGATTGATCTATCTATCCATCTGTCTGTCTGTCTGTCCATCCATCTGTCTATCTAGCTAGCTAGCTATTGATCAATAAATAGATCTAGCTATATCTATTGATCTAGCTCTATCTATCTATCCATCCATCCATCCATCTATCTACCTCTCTCTCTCTTTCTCTCTGTCTCTCCCTCTCTCTGTCTCTCTCTCTGTCTCTGTCTCTGTCTCTCTCTGTCTCTGTTTCTCTCTCTGTCTCTCCATCTCTCTGTCTCTCTCTCTGTCTCTCTCTCTCTGTGTCTCTGTCTCTGTCTCTCTGTCTCTGTCTCTCTGTGTCGCTCTCTGTCTCTGTCTCTCTGTCTCTGTCTCTCTCTCTGTCTCTCCATCTCTCTGTCTCTCTCTCTGTGTCTCTGTCTCTCTCTGTCTCTCTCTCTGTCTCTCTCTGTCTCTGTCTCTGTCTCTGTCTCTCTCTCTGTGTCTCTCTCTCTCCGTCTCTCTGTCTCTCCGTCTCTCTCCCTCTCTCTCTGTCTCTCTCTGTCTCTCTCTCTTTCTCTTCCTCCATGCAGTCTCACCCAAGTAAGACAGTCTAGCTGAGTGACTCCCGTACCACTGACAGGATCTGGGTGTGACACTTTCTCAGTCGTTCCTTCCCTTCCCTCAAGTGACTTGGCTAAGTAAGCTTAGGCACTTGGGCAGCAGCCCAGTGGATGGGACATGGAGCTCGAAGTCCAGAGGCCTGGCCTTGGTGTAGCCTGGGAAGGTCACTTGACTGCTGCCTACCTCAGTTTCTCCCTCTGTAAAATGATCACAGCCCCTGCCTCCTACAGTTATGGTCAAGACCCCGCGAGATGACGTTGGTGAACTGCTTTGCTGACTTTGTGGCCGGGTAGCAATCCTAGCTGCCACCATTGGCATCATGGATATTGTTGCCGTCGTGGTTGGTATAGCAGTTCCCAGCCCTGTGCCCAGCAGGACAAGGCCCCCCCCCCCAAGTTCCCCTGGTGGCATGACTCTCAGCTGGGGCCGCCCATGTTTGGGCACACTGTATATGGGATGGGCAGCCCGTGGCTCGGTGGGCACCAGCCCAGCCCACTAGCACCCAGGACAATTGGCTTGCTGGTTAGGGAGGCATGTGCTCTGAATTAGCAAGAACTGAGGCCTCTGGGCTTGGGGGAGCTGTGTTTATGGGGGAGGGAGTTCCTGAGTAATTACTAAAAATTGGGATGGGAAACTTGGTGGTTATTTTATTTTCGTGAGTTGTTTGTTCAAAGGCAGGCTGGGGGTGTCGAGAGAAGGAATGAGTGGGTGTGCTGGGCGCAGGTCCTAAAGGGAGAGAAGGTGTAGGGAGGCGAAGTACCCCTCTTGGGATTGTGAGCCGGGGGCTCGAGGACAGGTCTTGGGGCTGTTGCTCAGTCCCTTCTTCTGCCAGGACCCTACCCCCACCACCTCACCCTCTGGAGCTCTCTTTCATGAGATGGTTGCACTAACAGACCTCGGAGCCTTCTCCTGCCTCTGACTCCTGGCTTCTAAGCTCTCTATTCTAAGGCTCTTCCAACCTCTGACTTCTGTGTTCTAGGCTCTTGCAGCGATTCTCAACCTGTGGGTCGCAACCCCTTTGGGGGTTGAACGGGGTCACCTAAGATCATCAGAAAACATATACTTCTGATGGTCTTAGGAATCGAGGCACCCCTCCTCTATCCATCTCCAGGTGGGTCCGCCCACATGCAGATATGCCCACGTACAAGTATTAAAAGGTCACAGCATTAGGAAGGTTAAGAACCACTGCAAGGCTCCTCCCCATTTTGATGGGCTGGATTCTAGCCTCGAAGGTCCCACCCAGTGCTGACACTGGGTTCTGTGGCCAGCTGTGAGCCTCAACAAGTAACTGAATACTCATCAGCCATTTGTCCTCGGCAGGTTCAACGGTGTGTTGATTTTGCCCCCAAAATAAAGAAAACTTCAGTCTGAAAGTCCAGGCGTATGAAACAGTCCAACGAGAGGGCTCCAGGTGACATTTTTGTTCTGTTCCCAGAGAATCCCAGAGAACTATGTGACCCATGGAAGACGCTGCAGTTAGTGGGTCCAATGCACCCTTGATTCCTCTGTAGGGAAGTTTCCAGGAGCTCCTTTGGGTGACTATATAATAAAACCACCTCCAATTTCTCCAGTGCTTCACACCCAGAACCTCGCTCAGTCTTCCCAAAGGCCCCAGGAAGCAGGTGGCAATCAATCGGTAAGGCCCTACTACACACCAGGCCCTATGCCAAGGATGGGGACAAGAACCTCACGGCTCCTTCCCTTGACTCTGCCATTGGAAGTCTGCTGGCCCCGCAAGCCTGGACAAGGTCACTTCCCCTAGCTTAGCCTCAGTTTCCTGTTCTGTAAAACAGATAACATAGTGCCCACTTGCTGGGGTTGCTGCTGGCCATCCTCTGCCTCTCTGAGCCTCAGTTTCCTCTCTGGTCCCAGTCCCGAGGCTTGATGTTCCCTGGGAGCCCTCCCATCCAGGATGCTCTCGGGGCTCTGGGAGCCACATGGGCCTGGGGGCTGTCCCCTCAAGAAGGACATCTTAAAATAGCCAGGCTGTGTGGAAGGCAGTTACAGGAATGACTCACATGCTTGCTGCACCCTGGAGAGCCTGGCCCCCAGCCCCCAGCCGCTCCCAGCCCATTGCCTTGGGTCGCGGCAGACCGGCCTCCCTAGGCCGGGATGGCAACAAGTCCTCCCTTCTGGGGAATCTGCCATCTGCTGCCCATGTGACTCCAGCTCCATCATCTCTGCCCATCCTCTCCCTGACGGAGTGACCGCCCACATGCCAAGAGCCTCACGTGATGCCCATTACCCCATGTAATCCCTCCAACAAAGCCACGAGGTAGCTGTTACTATTATCATTCCATTTTATAGACAGGGACACTAAGGCCCGCCACTGCCATCCGCCTGTGGTCACACAGAGAGCGTCAAAGGGGGGATTCAAACTCAGGTCCTTCCAACCCAGAGCGCAGCATGAGCTCCACACCCCGTCCTGCCTCTGCACCTGAATAACGGTCTGGGATTTCCCCTTTGCAGAAGTCCTTGCCTTCACTCTGGGTTTGTTTGTTGGTTAGAAGATCCATGATTTCACTGATGCAGGAAGAGCCTAGGAAGAACCTGCCCCCCATCAGTGCAGCTCAACCACTTAGAATGCCCTTGGAAGTAAGTGACCTACCCAAGGTCACATAGCTAGGGAATGTCAAAGGTAGGGTTTGAACCTGGGTCCTCCTGGCTCTTTCCTTAATCAAGGTGTCCTTCATGGTCTGTTTCCAGGGCCTTAATTGTTGGGCAAAGAGGAGCAGGACCAATGGCCTGGAGTCTGGTCCTAAGAGGGGCCAAGAGCTGTGTCATTAGGACCATCTGTCCATTTTTCCCCGGGGAACTGATTCATAGGCTCTCAGCCGGGGAAGGCACCTCTGAAATCATCTAATCTAGCCCCCTTGATTTACAGTTGAGGAAACTGAGTCACGGAGCTGAGAAGGGACTTCTCTAAGGTCGCGCAAGGAATTGAGGACGGTGCCCAGCTCTCATTTGTGTCCTGCTTCCTTCCTTTCAGCAGAGTAAAGGCAGCACCATGAAGCTGATCTCCCCCCCCCCCCCCCGTGCAATGAGGGCCCCTGGACATCCTGGCTGGGGTTCCAGTGAGCCTTTCACCCCACTGCTTCTAGGGCTCTTCTGCTCCTAGTAACTGACCCCTTCCAGATCCAGTGGGGCAGGTCAGAATTGGGGGCCAGAAAGCCAAGGCTGGCCCGCAGTGGGCTGAGAGCCTCGGCTGGGCAACTGCCCTGATCCTTCCCTGCCTTCCATGTCAGTCCAAGCAGCCTGGCTCCCAGAAGTCCCCAGAGGGTGGGAAGTGTGGCCAGCAGGACCTTGGTCTCAGCCCTCACCCCTCCCTAGAAGGCAGCGATCATGGGACTTTGGAGAAACCCAAATTAGCAGCTCTCCAGGCGAGAGTTTCCTGATGAATGTGCTGTCACTTCCTGCTCTACCGACAAGCTGGGCCTTTGGGACAGCTGTGGCAGGCTCTTCCAGAGCTGAGGCCAGGTCTAGGGGCTGTGGTAAAGCTGGTGCTTTGAGATGTCTGGACCAAAGTAAGTGCTTGGGGGGCCCTCAGCCTCACCAGATTGTCACCGATCAGGGCACTTGGCCCAGAGAGCTCCTTATAATGAGAGCCCCCCACCCGACCTGTGCTGGGGTTAGACTTTTTCGTCTTCCAGTCTCTGAAAGTATTTAAAACCCCAATGGGGGGGGGGTATCATACCCCAACTGGTCTGGTGCTGAAACTGTCCATGCATCTGCTGCCCGAGAAACACCCCCTAGCCCTGCCCCAGCTGAGCATGAAGGGCAAACCATGCTCTCTGCACGAGGGCCAGCAGGTACAGAGGGATTGAACAGCTCCCTCACAGTTCACATCAGTAGATGCCAATGAAGCCCTCCTGGACCTGGCATGGTGCGTGGCCCAAAGTGTTGCTGATTCCCACTGTTCAACTCTGTTCTTTTCCAGCAATCTCACCGCCCAGAATCCCTGGCTCCCTTCAAAGCAGAGACCCCATGACCTCTCCCAATATCCCCCCATCCCCTCCCCAATTGTTAATGCTCTTCCCTGCAGGCCTGGAAATGTTCTAGAGAAGATACAGCTACTCTTCTGGGTCCAGGTGGTTTGTCCTGACAGAATGTAAATCCTTTGAGGGCAGGGACAGTTTTGGGCTGTTCTCTCTCTAACACTGAGTAGTCAGTAGGCACTCAATGAACACTCATTGCATCAGGATCTCATTTAATCAAACACCAGAGTCACAGGACCTTGGGGTCCAAAAACCCAGTCCAGGGTCCATGGGCCACCAGGCCCTCCCTGTATCTCCCATGGGGGCTGCCCCTTCTCCTAATCCAGAATTTCTCTCCTTACTCTTGCCAAGGAGACAGGAGGGCTGGGCCTGACTCCAGGGATCTGTTGTGACGCTACAGCAGGAAGGTAGGAAGCCTCTGCCAGGCTCCCAAAAGGAGCATGTGCCACCTTCTTGGACCATGGATCCCCTAGAAGAGACAGAGATGTGAAGGGGCCAGACTCCCTGACTCAGGAGCCCTCAGTCTAGAGGAGAAAGCCATGCACAGCCAGGACTTGGAGTCAGGAAGGGCCTGGGGTCCCTATCTCCAGCACTGACTCACTGTCAGACCATGGGCTTAAGCCCTCTTGAGCCTCAGTGTCCTTCTTTGTAAAATGGGTACCTTCCTGTGGTTACCTGCAAAGAGGAAAGGGGGGAGGTCAAAAGGATCCCATGAGAGAAGCTTGGTGAGCCTGGAAGGGCATCAGAATGCCTGGTCAATGACCATTTACATCAATATCATTCAAACCAACAAGAGATCGTTAAGGGCCAGGCACTGTCCTAGGCACGGGAGGATACAAAATAAATATTGCCAGTCCCCTGCTCTCACAGAGCTTGGTGGAAACCACACGTCCACAGAGATGAAAACACAAAGTCTGTGCAAAGCAGTGAATTTCAGTGGAAAGAGGGCTACTGCCCCTCCAATCAGGAAACCCTGGCCCATTGCTGACCTCTGCGCCTTACAGACCTGCTGCCTCCTGCCCATGTGACCCTGGGCACCAGGAGAGGGGAGGCTGGGCAGCCTCATCTTACAAATACAAAAGAATTGAGGGGAGGACCCCCTAACACCGAGTGCAGTCCGGGAAAACTTCCCATAGAAGGGGGCATGGGAGCTGAGACTTGAAAGAACTTGGGGATTATAAAGGGCCATGGTGAGGAGGGGGCATGTTCTGGGCCCATGGGACAGCCTGGGCAAAGGCTGACCCCAGGGATCAGAGCTGGGGGCACACAGCTCTCCATCAAACTGGGTCTCAGCGGGATAGAGAAGTCGAGATCATGGACAGGTCTTGCTCTCTTGCATTCTTACTTCTCAGGACCCTACAATCACAGCTCTAGAGCTTGAAGAAACCTCAGAGGCCACTGAGTCCAACCCTCTCCTTTTACAGATGAGGAAACTGAGCCCCAGAGAGCCCAGGTAGTTTAGAAAAGAATCAGATTCAAACTCAGGTCCCAGGACTTCAGGTTTAGTGCGCCTCCCACTTTGACATGCTGCCTTCCCACTAAGACGGGTGGTCCTACAGAGAAGGGGAGGTCACTGAGGCTGGGTACAGGCTTGGGAGCCAGAATCTTCAATCCTCAGAGGAGATATGGATATGACTTCTACACTGTCAACCCAAAATGGCCCCAGAGACACCATTGTCATCAGAGTTCAGCAGACCTCCTCTGGGGACGTTTCCTCTGGTGGAGTCTCAGCTCTCACCAGTCCTGCCAGCCTGAAAAGGCTTCCCTGGGCTCCTGGGAGGCCCCAGGGGGTCTGCTGGCCGTGGGCAGCCTCGCTTAGTCTGCTGGATAGTTCCCAAATCAACCTGGGCCACAGGAGGCCTGGCTCTTTTGGTCTTGGCCCACTCTTCTTCCAGGATGGAGAGAGGATGGGTCTGTATCAAGGGAGGATGCCAATGCCCACCCCCAGTCTTGCCTTTACCCCAGATCCAATGGGCAGGCTGCCCCCACCGGGGATCCTGCTGGGAGCATTTGAACCCGGATTCTCTTTTTTAAATGGTGTGTTTCTCCTGGGTTTGGGCTCCTGCTGGTGTTATTTCTTTAACCTCTGTCCTTCCTAGGAACCCCTCCCTTCAAGGGAGGTTGAGAAATGGCTGAGCACTACCAGCTGAGTCCTCAGCACTGTTTGACAGTATGTCTTCAGCCTTGGGCATCCAGAGTCCACCACCTCTCTGTGGGGAGGAGGGCCCCCATGCCTGGCATCAGTCCTCTGGCAGGGAGATTGGTCATGGCGTTAATGTGGTCACCAGGGTCATTTTCCTCTGCTCCTCTGGCCATGGCCAGCGTTGGTCTCTCACCTTTGAATCTGCCCAGCCTCAGCTCAGAAGAATGTGCCTGGGTTTCCCAGAATTCCTTGTGCTCATCATCTCTTATTACACAAAAAGAGCCCATTTCCAGGATTCCTACAGAGATTTTTCAGCTACTGCCCTGGACCTGATGGGCACCCACTTGGATTTCAGCTTTTTAATGTACCTGATTTCTCATGTGACTGTGGCTCAGTTCTCTCCCAGACAAGGAGAATCACTCTGGGTGACAGGAGGCACATTCTAGCTAGGGTACCCAAAGGCCCTGAGGTGGTCATTGACCATAATGGAATCCAGAAAGTACTGAATGGGGAACTTAGAGAGGAGGAGGGGAGAGAGGGAGAGAGATAGAGACAGACAGAGACAGAGGGAGAGAAAGAGACAGAGAGAGATAGAAACAGAAAATGGGTGAACAGAGAAAGGGGGGGGGAGACAGAGAGAGAGAGAGAGAGGGAGAGAGGGAGAGAGAGAGGAGACAGAGGAGAAGGAGAGATGAAAAAGAGAGAGAAAAAAGAAGAGATGGAAAAAGAGAGAGAAGAGAAAAAGAGAGAGAAAGGGAAAGGGGAAGAGGGAAAGGGAGAGAGAGGAGAAAGAAGAGGAGGAGAAAGAGATGAAAAAAATAGAGAGAAAAGAAAAGAGAAAAAAGGCAGAGAAGAGAAAAAAGAGAGAGAAAGAGGGAGGAAAGAAAAAAAGAGAGAAAAAAGAGAGAGACAGAGAAAGAGGAAGTGGGGAGAGAGAGAGAGAGAGAGAGAGAGAGAGAGAGAGAGAGAGAGAAGAGAACAGAGAGAAGACGGGAGGGAGGGGAGGAGGGAGGGAGGGAGGAGCACCCCTCCCATAATAAACAAAACATATGGACCCCACACTCGGTCGTCTTTAAAACAGCCGCAAACATTCACTCAGCCTCAAGCTGCAAATGTCGTGGATCAGGGCCTGGGCTGGGGCGCTTCAAAGGTGCACAGAAAACAGCAGATTTATTTTTCAATCAAACCCAGGAATAGGGTGTGTGGGGAGGGTGTGTTTTTTCTGAATGAAACTCCAGCCAGGCTTCCTGATTTCTCAAGTCGGTTCCGCATGGCTTGACTACTCTATAACCTTAGGAGAAGCTGAAAAAAAAAACCCAGGACCTCAAAATGAAACTGTGAGTCGTGTGTGTGTGTGTGTGTGTGTGTGTGTGTGTGTGTGTGTGTGTGTGTGTGTGTAAGGGGCCCCTTGTGATAGTTTTTCTTAACGGTCTATGTGGGGGGGGGGGGAGGGTGGAACATCTTTCATTTCATTAAGGCTGCAGAAGGCTCCTTCCCTGTTTTTCCAATTAGCAGGCCTGGCCTAAAGCCTGATCACTGTATGAAAGCTCTTCCTTATGTAACTCCCAGGGCTCAAGCCCCTTCCGAAGTTTTCTCCTACAGCTCAGCTGGGGAGGTGGAGGTGGGGGAAAGCATCTTTCTCTCCACTGTCTCCGCCCCCCCCCCCCCAAGCAACAGTTGTGTTTTGGGGGAAATTGGCTGAAATTTCCCTGGTTGAGATTGTCAGGAGGGAGATCTTTGGGGTGGCCCAAAGAGATGGGACCCTGCTTCCCACTCAGCTCACCTTTACCCAGAAGGTTCCAGGCCCCCTGTGACCCTTACATCCACCCCTGGACCTAGTGAGGAAGTCACTGGCCTCAATCGGGTTCCTCTTCACAGGGTGGGAAAGTACCCTTGGGGTCCACCCCGGGGGGGCAGGCAGCAGGCAGTCTGGCAGGTGGACCCCACAGGGATGTCCACCAGGTGCTCAGCTCAAGGGACCACTGTCCCCTGCTAACCCCTGCTGCCACCCCCGCCTCAGCTGCCCGGATCTCCTGTCCCTTTAAAGAGAACTGAGTCAGAGGAGTAAAACCGAAAGTGAGTCACTCTGGGCTTGGCGGTCACTGGAATGGCATCTCACAGGCCGGCTGGCCCAGGGGGAGAGGAAGCGGCCCGACCACAGCGGCCTCCCGCCTTCTCAGAGATGTTTGACTTCAGAAACCACAAAACCCCATTGAGATTCCATTGTGAAGCAAGGTTTGTGTAATGAGGCTCCCGTGCATCACGGGGTCATCCGCAGCTGGGCCCAGGGCCGAGCATGTGGACCTGCTTCTCCACTGGGGTCCCCGCTGATCCGTGACGTCACTGTTAATGAAAAGTCTGCCCTGTGATTTGTGAAAGCAACACACACTCACACCCATGGCACACGCTTCCCATCCACGGCCAAAAATGCCACTGACAGAAAAGTCAGGGCTCAAGGGACAACCCCCACCCCCAGGGGGAAGGCCTCTTAGCCTGGAAGTAGTCCAAGCCAGCCCACAGAGTATGAGGGGCCACATAGGGAGGCCCCTGAGGTGTGAGCCCCACCCTGTTCCTTTCCTAGGCCCTGGTTGCTCCCCTGGCTTTGATCTGGACACCAGGACCACCGGACCCAGCCAGCTCTTGGCTTGGGTCCACGATGGCCACCAGGCAGGTCAAACTGTGGACAGGCAGTTGGATGTAACGGTGTGGTTGAACATCGGTGAAGTCTCCCCAACCAACAACCCAAAACTCACTGGGCACTGGGCTAGGTACTGAGCACTGGGCTAGGTCCTGACCACTGGGCACTAGCCTAGCTCCTGAGCACTGGGCACTGGGCATTGGGCTAGGTCCTGAGCACTGGGCACTGGGCACACAGCTTCCTGAGGCAAGGAAGAGCAACCAATTCCATTAGAACATGAGCTTTTCACTGCCAGGGAGGATTGCATGCTTGTCTTTGTTACTGTGGCTGGCACAGGGTAGGTGCTTAGTAAAGGCATGTTGAATCAGGATCCCTTCCGTGGTGCCCCTTTTCCTCTGCTGAGCACCTGCTGTAGGCAAGGCCATCAAGGACTGGGCCCTTACAGGAGACATGAGGGATGAGTGCTTCCTCCTCTTCACACAGTCTGGAGAGGCACAGGGTACTGGGATTGGCCCCACTTTACAGATAAGCAGGGGGCGCCCAGTGAGTGGGTGTTACTGAGGGCTCCCCAGCTCTTAGCTCAGGATGCTCCTGCCCTCTGAGGTCTGGAGGAACAGAACCTTGGAACGAGAAGGGGCCCATCACTGCCCATTCAAACTAACCTGGATGCCCCCAAGACAGCACAGACATCCCTGAGCTGGCCAGCTGGACACCCAGTCTCTGGACTCCACCAGTGACTCATTATGTGATCTGGGCCAACCTCCCACCTTTCTGGACCTCCTTTATTCCCCCATGAAGCAAATATTGATTGAGTAACTTCTCTGTGCCAGGCACTGGGCTTATTGGTCTGCTGGGGAAAATACAGCCCAGCCCACCCAGCCCGCCCAGCCCACAAGGGTCGTGTTAGATGAAGTTGGAATGAGATCGTGGATACCTTGGGGAAAGTCTCTGCAAGGTGGAGAGCTTTGAGAACTGCACCTTGCAGATGCCCACCTGGAAAGCCAATCAAAGAGGCGCCAACCACATGCCTTGGATAAAGGGGCCATGGCCACCTCCCTCGACCCCCAGAGAGGGTTGAGGCCAGAGGCCAGGCTCTTCCTGGCCTTCCAGGTGTAGCATGGGCTGCTTCAGGATGGGGGAAGTATCTGAGCAAAGGCCAGAGACAAGGTTCTGGTCTGGGTAGCACCTGGGCCAGCTGTCCCTGGGATCCCGTCCACACCTGACGTCCTGAGACCCCGCAGCTATCAGATGGGGTGGCAAATACGACCCCCTTTCCTGGAGAGGCTGAGGGACATGGGAGAGCGGGCTGGTTCAAGGAGCCAGGAGGCGCAAGGCCAGCTGGCAGCAGGGCGTGGGCTCTGACATCCGTGGTACTGTCTCTGTCTCCCCGTTAGACTGTAAGCTCCTGGGGGGCAGCACTGCCTTTTGCCTCTTTCTATCCTCCATTCTGGCACACAGTAGGTGCTCAATCAGTCAATCAACCCGATTGACTGGCTTTCTTTCTACCAAGTGGAAGAACAATATTTCAGAAAATAAGGAAGGAAGAAGAGTAACCCATTGAGAGCTGAAACCCCGGCTACTAGACCAGTCCCAGAGTGGCAAAGGCTGCTCCAGGTCCATAGCCCTGGAGCCGGAGGGAACTTCAGAGGCCACCAAGGCCCACTCCATTATTGCTTTCTTCCATTCATTCATTCATTCGGCAATAGGGGTTAAGTGACTTGCCCAGGGTCACACAGGGAGTGTCTGAGGCTGAATTTGAACTCAGGTCCTCTTGATTCCAGGGCCAGAGCTCTATCCACTGCACCCCCAGATGCTCCACCAACTTTTTAAAGATGGTGGAACTAAAGTTGTTTTTTCTGAGAAGTGGGGGCTGGCCTGGGCACCATCTGCACTCTGAGCTGGTCACTCAGGAGGCCTGAAGCTCTCCCTCCTCTCCATCCCACTGCCCATCCCTGATGGCACCCAGCTCCCCATGCCCAATGAAGATACCTTCCCCTGCTACACTCCATCTTGGCCACCATGTTATCAGAGTCTCTTGGGTCAGCAGGCAGCACAGACTCCCCGGCCCTGGGATGGTCACTGGCCATGCCTTGGTGCTGAGTGACCAGCCAGCACCAGGAACCTGGAGTCGTTCAGGATGAAAAGGCAGCCCAAGGGCCAGGAGCCGTTGGTGGCCAAACTCTCCACACCTCGCTCAGAATGGAAGCTTCTGGAGGGCAGGGAGTGTTTTGTCTTGCCTTCGTAAACCCCTCACCCCAACCCTGGACTGAGCACAGCGCCTGGTATACAGCTGGTGCTTACTGAATGTGTGCTGATGTATTGATTGATGACTTGGTCAGACTGAATGCAAAAGGAGAAAGCAGTTAATGAATTGATCCCCAATCTCTCTGGGGGCTGCCCCTGGATGCCCATCTCAGAAGTAAAATGATCCGATTTTTGGGATGGGGTTTGAGGAGTTCTCAAGCAGCAGGACATCCCAGTGGAAAGGCCCTGGGGGTCCCAAGACCAAATCCTGGGCGCAGCTCTTCCCCTGACTCTCTGGGTGACCCCGGCCAGCTCGCTTTGCCCGACCAGCAGGCTTTAGGGCCCCCTCCGTAAAATGAGGGAAATAGCAGTTATAAAGATCGTTTCAGATCTCACCAGTGGTAGAAGACCTCACTGGCCTGAAAGCCTCACAGTCCCAAGATGAGAACTCACTGAGTGTGTTCTGATGAGGACAGAGGACAAGGGGCTCCCCCTCCTTTCTTGAAGCCCCTACCTCTCTGAAGGCTGCACATGTTAAGACTCATTTTCTCAGAAAATGCCTTTGACCCACATTAAGTTCACTCACAAGGCACTTGGGAGGGAGTCCTGTTTCCTACCAAACTGGTCTGTTGCCCCAGGGCCAGGCCCGTTCCAGGGCATTCAAGTTGGCAAAGTGCCTTTGACTCCTCCTTTCACTGGATCCTCCGAACAGCCCATGAGGGAGGCACCATAGGGATGACTGCACCCATTTTACAGAGGGGAGAGCTGAAGCTCAGAGAAGGAAGATCTGCTCAGGGTACCACAGCTAGGAAGGGACAGATCTCTCCTGACTCTGACCGTAGTCCTGTAGCCACTAAGCCTATTTCCATCACCTCCTTCAAGGATTAACCATTTTAACGTTCATTATCAATAAACATCAGTGTTTGCAGGCTCAGGCAAAGGAAAAAAAAAAAAGATGGCATCCCTCCCTTCAAAAAGCTTTGATTCTGCTGGAATTTGCTGAGGAGGGAGCCATACGATGGCTTAAAAAATCCCAGCGTTATTAGAATCAGAGACAGCCCAGCGGGGCTCTCAGGTCAGTGGGTCTGAAGCCAGAGCCTGGGCCAGTCAGTGGGCTCTCAGATCAGTAGGGTCTGAAGCCAGATGGGGACCACAGTTGGGAAGGGTATTGGGGAGCTGGAGAAAGTGCAGATGAAAGCAAGAGGGAAGATGGAGGGCCTTGAGTCTGGGCCATGGAAGGATCAGTTGAAGTCAGAGATGCTGAGGCCAGAGAAGAGAGAATTGAGAAGGGGAGTGGGGTATGATAGCTGTATTTAAAAGTTCAAACATGGCGGACTTCATCCTTGTGTTCTGCTTGGTGTCAGGGAGCAGGGCCAGAAGCAAGGAGAGGAAGGAGTAGAGGACAAATGGGGGCTTCCTCTTGGGAAGACTGCCCAACAGCAAGAGCCAGGACTTTGTTGAGTGGTAGTGAGCTCCCCGCTCAGGGGAGGTCATCGAGATTGTAAAGGGAGCCCTTCCTCAGCCGGGGCAGGGTTGGATGCCTCTGAGAAGCCTGTGGGCTCTGGATTCTAGGTCTGGATTCTGTGGCGGTGGCCGAGAAGCTTCCCAGCCTGGCTGGTCTTATGGCCCTTCCTATGGGTCATCACTCTCCCTCTGGGCGGCCCAGTGTCTCTGGAACCTTGTGCCATGGCAGAACCGAATTTCACCACAATGGGTTAAGATCCATTAGTTAACAATAATAGATCTTTGTACGTAGCACTGAGGTTTACAAGGCAGCCAGGTGGCTCAGTGCATAGAGTACTGGAAGGAGAGGCAGGAAGACCTGAGTTCAAATCCAGCCTCAGGCACTTACCAGCTGTGGGATCCTGGGCAAGTCACTTAACCCTG
Source organism: Pseudochirops corinnae (assembly GCA_028646515.1). Classification (NCBI taxonomy): domain Eukaryota; kingdom Metazoa; phylum Chordata; class Mammalia; order Diprotodontia; family Pseudocheiridae; genus Pseudochirops; species Pseudochirops corinnae. The sequence continues at coordinate 193,537,542 of CM053592.1, read as the reverse complement.
TTTGACTCAGTTTCCCCATCTGTAAAATATTCTGGAGAAGGAAATTCCGGTATCTCTGCTGAGAAAACCCCCAATGAGGTCACAAAGAGTCGGACGCGATGAAAACTGACTGCGGCTGCCATCCCCACTGTGTTTGTATCTAGAACCCCCCCCCCCCCAGTGCATAGTAGGTGCTTGTCCAATTCTTATTTGCCTCCTCTTTCCTTTATTTGAGTCTCACAGCGACTCTGTGACTCAGTGAGGAGTCACGGTTGAGGAAACTGAGGCCCAGAAGGCTTGTGGACTTGCCCCAGCTCACACAGCTAACAAGTGTGTGAGGCTGGATGAACCCGAGCCTTCCCGACTTCAGCCCTGACCTCCCCGCCCATGCCACCTATGGGGAAAACCGGCCCCACTGTGACAGTGCTCGGCTGGGCAAACTGACCACAGCTGGTCCCTCGCCCGAGCTGCGTCTCCTCATTCCTTAGCAGGGACCAAAGGGCATTAGTCTCCCTCACAGGACACACGGACAGCTCTTCCGCTGAGACGAGTCAGGACGTGGTCACTCGCCCTCAGCCTCACAGACTCACAGAATGACATGAGCTAGGAGCGGGGCAGGACAATGGGGAGCCCCGAATTTTCTCAGGGGGCCTCTCTTTGGAGAAGAAGCCCATTGCTGTAGGAGCTGGGGACCTGGGTTCCAGTCCTGACCTCACCACTAACTTTCTGTGTGTCTTTGGACAAATTATTTCTCCCAGCTCTCCCTGCCTTGACTTCTTCATCTGTATCAGAGTAAAACAGTCTCCATCCCCCTACCAGCACCAGAATGGAAGCTCTTGAGGGCAGGACAGGTTCCCCTTTGTGGTGTTATCCCAGAACATAGCCCAAGGCCTGGTAGACATTTGGGGAATGGTATTGAATTGAGGAAGGCATGCTGCCTTAGATGGACAGACCCGTGCTGGGAATGGGCTGGCTGGCCAAGCCAGGGGAGGCCAGGGTCAGTCACAGCCCCAGAGTGTGCAGGGCCAGTGTCTCATTGAGGGAATCACGCCCTTGACTCAGGGAGTGCAGAGTCTGTCTCCTGGACAGGAAGAGGTTGGGGTCGCCTGGCTACCTCCCCGTTGGGGGTCTCCGAAGGGATCCGGTGGCCAGCCAACTCTGGGTCAAAGGGGACTTGGCATGTCACTGGCTGCGGGCAAGCCAATGGCCGTGTCTGTCTGGGCATTTCCTACTGTCTCTCTAGTTTCTGAACTTCCACGTTTGCTGGGTGGTAATACCTTCCTCTGTAAAGTGGGAAATTACTTGTAGTCCTGCCTCCTTCCTGATGGTGCTGTTTGGATGCGGCATGTAAGGCTCAACGTCTATCACCCTTCCTTACTTCAGCAGTCCATGATTTCATTCAAATGGCATACCCTTCACTGACGCTCATTGCAGTCCCTCTTGGCACACGGCCTTCACAGGCTGTTGTGGTAGAAAGAATGGAAGCCTCTACACACGCACACATACACACACACACACACACACACACACACACACCACCTGGGGACGAGCCTCTGTGAGCTTAGCATCTCTGACCACCGGGTGGCCACATGCTCTCCATCATGGCCTCTCCAGGTTGGGGGGCTCTGCCAGAAGTGATGGTCGATTAGGAGAGCCTCTTGGAGCCAGGGGCACCACCTTCCCCACTGGAAGGAAGAAATTACAATAAAAGAAGACGTCTCTCCCCCACTTTCATCCCTCCTCCTGCTACCCTTTCTTTCTGCTGTCTTCTTTCTCCACCCTCTAACTTCCCTCACTCTAGCACCCTTTCCCCTTCTTTCTCTCTCCCTGTCTTCCCTCCTTGTCCCCTCCCCCTGGACTCTCTCCCAATTTCTCCCAAGCATGGAGATAATAATGGGCTGCTATCTATCCACAAGGACAGCCTGTATACTCCCTGGTTGCTCTTGTTTTGTCCAGAAGAACATGCATCCTATACATATTGTCTATTAGGAGAGGGACTCTGGGTGAGTGTCGAGTCTGGACAGACCATAAAGACAAGAGATGTCCCAGATCCTTGGGAATGTGGCAGGGCCATGGCAGGGCGGTAGCGGGAGCCTGGTGGGACCTCCTGTCTTTGCTTTATTGGTTGCGTCTTGACTGTTTACACAGAGGGACAACAGCCACAACACTTCCGCAGCGGCACATGTTGGGAGGCTTTATGAATGATTTCCTTTCTGGCCCTGGGTGATGGGAGGTGTGGCAGGACAGGGAAGGGAGGGGAAGGCATCCCATGAGGTGAGAGAGGAGAGCATCAGGAGGATGACTGCCCTGAAAGCCAGAAGGCCCGGGCTCATGGCCCAGCCTCAGCACACATCTATGATCCCAGCCAAGTGCTTGGCCTCTCAGTGTCTCAGTTTCTGTATCTGTAAAATGGGCATGAGGCTGCCACCCTGCCCATGGCGCAGTCCCAGTGTGGTGGTGAGGCTCAAATGAGCATGGAAAGCACGCCAGCCCTCCTGACGTGCAAATTGTTAGATGGTCACAACAGGTGCTGGTTTGGATGTAGAAACACTACGAAATTATTAAATATGCAAAGCCATCCAGTGGTGTGCAGGGGCCCCTAACAGAGGAACTCTCGAGTCACAGGAGCAGGGATCTCAAGCTGGGAGGGACCTTGAAGGCCGCAGAAGATACAACTGTCATGTTATAGATGAGGAAACTGAGGCCCAGGTCATTAGCAGAGGAGGGGCTTCAATCCAGGCACTCTGGCTTAGAGCCTGGGCTCTTTCCCTTGGACCACATTGACTCCTTTCCCTTGGCATTTCAGGCTCTTCGCAGACCAGCTGAAACCAAGCTGTCCAGACTTATTTCAAGTTACTCTACATTCCAGCTGAACTAACCAACTTGCTGCTTCCCTAGCTTGAGAGCCCATCTCCCACCTCTGTGCCTTTGTCCCGACTCTCCCTCTTACCTGGAATGCATCCCCTCCTCACTTCAGCCTCTTAGAATCTCCAAGCTCTCTTCAAGGGACAGCTTAGCTGCCACCTCCTGTGGGCAGCCCCTCTTGAGACCTCGTCTCTCTCCTCAAAGTGTCTCCTGTTCACTTAGATAAGTGAACTTTATTTACACTTTACGTGTTTTATATCCTCAGAAGGTAAGTTCCTTGAGAGCAGGAGCTTTGGGCACCTTTTATCTTGGAATCTCACTCACCTAATTCAGTGCTGGCGTATTCTAGGCCTGGGACGATTTAGGTTAATTAGTGCAGAGTCCTGAAAACAAGATACACAGTAAGCTCAATACAGTAAAAGGAGACAACATAAATGAAACTGTGTCGCAGGCAACTGATCCGCTGACTGAGCTCAGCTTGTCACCTTTCTTTGCTGAGGGGTGCCCTAGTGGGAACACTGCACAGGTTCCCACTGCTGGTGGGAACATGGCACAGGCACACATAACTGTGAACACTCCATGAACATGTACACATACTAGTGTGAGCACTGTGTGTGCTGTGCATACACATACCTGCTGGTGCGAACACTGCACACCCACACAGAATTGTGTGAACAATGCACATACCAATGTGAACATAGCACCCACAGAGGCATATGTGGGTGTGAATACCACATGCATCCATATACTGGTGTGAATACCGTATTGCACATGCTGTGTGCTGGTGTGAACACCACACATCTACATGAGGTGGTGTGACCCTCCATCATTCGTTGGTGAGAACTTTAGGTGCATACGCGCGCGCACACACACACATAGCTGTGAGCATTGTGTGCCTTTATATACACATATATGTACACAATATACTGACAGAACCACTCTGTGTGCATGTGCCGATGTGACCACTACACACCTGCACATGCTAGAGTGAACAACACACAGGTGTGTATGCTGGTGTGAACATTGCACACATAGGTATGTACTGACTGATGCTGATGGTTAATTTTGCTGAACTGTCCCCTCCCCTCACTTCTTTTACATCCTTCGCTCTCTTGGCAGAGGAGGGAGGGAAGAGAGGGGAGGGGCATTTGAAAATGAATATGAAAGCAAAAGAAATAAACAGAAATAAACAGAAATCACCCGTTGGAGCCCCACAGCACCCTGTCCCAGAGATATTAGGGGCATAGTTATTTCCATTTGAAAACTGAGGAGCCTGAACCTCAGCAAGGGGAAGGGCTCTCATTGTGTCTCCAAGCCCAGACCCTGGGACTCCAGGCCTGGGACCCCAGGGGGCCTCCACACCACCTTCAGTGGCTGTACTGGGCACACACTGGACCAGCCAACCCTCAGCCACCCTTCTAAAGTTGCTGTTATTTTACTCAGGAAACGAAGCACAAAGAGGTTAGCCTGTGTCCCGTGAATGCGGTCATGCAGTCACAAGTATCTAACATGGGATTCTCACTCAGAGCTTTCACCCCCAAGTACAGAGCTCTCTAACTATTACTCCACATTGCTTTGATGGAACTGACCCGCACAGAGTCGACCTCCCATTGTCAGGGAGGAGGAATGTGGGAGGGCAGACAAAGCAGATTCCCCCTCCCCATATGTGTGTTCATCAGGCTTCTTCCCCCAGGATTTGGGTTTGTTTCTGTTGGGAGTCCAAAGGGGCAGCAAGAAGCCCTTGAGCAGGTAGACATGCCTCGGGTAAGGGTCTCAATAATGGAGCCATTCCCCCTTTACTCTTGACTCTCATCACTGAGGTTTGGCATCCAGAGGCCACCCAGAGGACTCAGGAGCAGCCCCAGGAGCCAGGCCATTTCTCTAAGAGAGACAACTCCATCTGGGAGAGGGGGTGGGAGGCTTCACGTCCACACTCTGAGGCCTTGAAGGATGTCGGGTTAGGCACCAGGGGCCAGGCTTGTACCACAGTCTCACCTCAGATAGCAATAGAAACAGTGATCAAACCAGGATCACTTGATTAGGGGGGGAAATTATGAGTGACATTTTCCAAGCCTGACTCTCTAGGGACTTTTCCCAGCAGTCTGGAGGCCCCTTGAACCAGGCCCTGGTCCCAGGAGCGTAGCATGCAGTGGGGATCGGAGTGGGAGGGGGGCTTTCTCCATCATGCCTGTCCTGCTCACTTCCTGTGGGCTCTGAGGAGCTGTGGGCAGATGGGAGGAGGGAAGGTGGCCCCAGAGCTGGGCCATCCAGCCCCTGCAGACCCCAGGTACAGCGTTCCCCCTCTGCACTCTCAACTCAGCTTCCTCCAGTACCAGATGATGGGCTTGGGTTGGATCAAGGCAGAGATCTCCCACGTTCCCTTAGGCACCCCCCCACCTCTGCCTCAGTTTCCTCCTGTGGTAAATGAAGGCTGGTTGATCTTTGAGGTTTCTTCAAGGCTCAGGAGGACAATATGAACGCTGATTAGGTTGATAAACAATCTCGAGTTTTCTGGGATGGTCAATGCTAGTTCAAATGGAGATTTATGACCCATTTATGAAGCACCATTTGTTTGCCTGGGTCTGGTGGAGCCAAAGGTGCAAAGACAGTCAGTTTTGCCTATGAGAAGATGGGATTTTCCTTGGTTTTTAGAGCTGGGCAAAGAAAGCCAGAGGGGAAGAATGAGAGAGAGAGTGAACCATCGTGAGAAAGCCTGTGCCACGTGCCAGGAGGGCATTGGAGAAATGCAAAGTCTGGGAAAAGGAGGAGCTGGGCTTTGCCCACAGCCCCATGCCCTGCACTGCCCCCCAAGGTGCCCAAGGGGCAGCCTGCTCCAAGGTCTCTGGAGTGGCTCGGCTGCTCTACCTGGTCCTGCTCCCTGCTCCGGCTGCCTTAGGTGGCCCATGCTCCCCTTTCTGCCAGCTACCCTGCCCACCAAAGTGGCCTCTCCCTGGCAGGGGGGCAACTTGAGGCCTCTCCAGCCAGCCTCTGCAGAGCTGCCCCCAACCAGCTTCCCCAGGGCTCCATGCTTCCCTGGGCAGGAAAGCCAGCCTGCAGCCCATTGCATCCTGTATCCCAAGATGGTCTTCTCACATGTTCCTTTATCACTCCCAAGGGGAGCTGGGAGCCGGCATCCCACCGCCTTCGAATACTTCCCCTGCCCCATGGCTCACACCTTCTCCCTGGGCTGAGCCCCATCCTGGCACCTTTTAGGAGACACAATAGCACCACCTACGGGCCAATGGTGGAACTGGGGAAGAAGGTGTCCCTGTGGGTAGGGGGCCCCTGGGATGCTGGGCCCCCATGCTCCCTCTGAGGGGCACTCACTGGCTAAGCCAGGGTCATATTCCTCATTGTCCCCCTCGCCAGCGCCGTCTTTACAAGGATAATGGAATAAATGTTGCGGGGAGGCAGCCTGGGTTGGCAGAGAGAACCTTGGGTGTCAGAGGAGGAGCTTTCCAAGCCCAGGTTCAAATCCCAGCTTCTCCACTTAAAAATAAGACATCGCATTTCTGTGCTGTCTGGGGGCTTGCAAAGAAGCGCGGAGACAAGCGTTTTCTGCCTTGTGCAGACGAGTCTCTGAGAGGATGAAGGGCCGAGATAGCCCTAGGACTGACGGTGCCTGGGCTGGATTCCGAACCGGGGCTGCGGGTTCCAGCCCCCACTGCCTGCTTGGTCTCTGTGTGACTGAGACAAGCCCCCTCTTCTTTCCGAGCCTCAGTTTCCTCCCTGAGAAAATGAGTGGGTTCCGTTAAACAAAGTCTAAGTTCCCTTCACAGTCTAAATCCTATGGACCCAAATCGGGCATTTCTCAGCAGAGCAACATTGAACAGATCCGTCCATCTCCAAAAACCATTGATTTCTCCTCAACAAAATGGAGACAACAAGGTTTGCCCGGAAAAATGGGCTCCCTAACCACAACAATACAGATCTCAGGACACTCCAGCAGAGTCTTAACGAGCAGCTGGTGTGGCCAGGGCACAGCGTGCCTAGGCTGCAGAGCCCCAGAAAGGAGCAGCGGAGGGGGGAGGGGAAGGGCACAGTGTGGGCACAGGCACATAAAGGCCCTATCTATGCAGAGAAATAGAAGGCAAATTTGAGACATAAAGAGACAGAAAGAGAAGGAGGGAGAGGGAGAGAGAGAGAGAGAGAGAGAGAGAGAGAGAGAGAGAGAGAGAGAGAGAGAGAGAGGACAGAGACATAGAGACAGAGAGGAAGGAGAGACAGAGACAGAGCCAAAGAGGAAGGGGCGCAGAGGAGAGTCAGAGACATAGAGAAAAGGCAGACAGAAAAACAGACACAGAGACAGAGAGAGGAAGGGAAGACAGAGATAGATAAAGTCAAAGAGGAAAGAGAGAGACAGACTGACAGACAGACAGAGTGAGCTCTAAGGGGGAGGGGGGTGAATCCCAAAAGGTCTTGTGTTCCAGGTGGGACCCAGGTTGTGCTTTGAAAGAACCTAGAACGGGTCCCTGGAAGATGGAGCTGAGCAGGCAGTGTATTCTAGGCATGGGGGTGGAGGGTACAATCTTTACAGAGGCAGGAAAGCAGGAGATGGAGTGTACTATGCAGGGAACAGCCAGCAGGCCAGTCAGATCCGATCTGAGATTTCTTCAGTGAGGGAGGAAATCACTGCCTTCCCTACCCCTTCACACATAACTCAATCACAAAATGGAGTCAGTTCTGTTAAATTGACAGACTTATTCTCACTGTCTCATTAAGATAATATAGCTGCTCTCACTACAAGCTCAGAGGTTGTTCTGGGCAAGGGCTATGAGGGGAATCCACTTACCACCACCCCCCCAACCTGACCAGGCAGGGCTCTCCTGAGAACGGGGCATCTTCTTCTGCCTCTTGGAGCACAGGGTCATGGTCAGGCAGACCCTAGACCCAGACAGGAAGTCTTTCCTCGTGACAGAACCCACCAGACTGAGGCAATATTTTATTCCAGGTCCAGCTACTTCCCACTGCCTCTCAGTTCCATCTTCAAGGTCACTGCAGAGGAGCCCATGAGACACTTATCTCAAGAGTTTGGTCCCTTAAGGATTTGAGGCTGTTTTGTTGTGCCAGTTTCTTAACTGCTCTCACCCCTCTTTAAAGCTTCCTTCAGAAGCTAGTCATTTCCCCAATACACAGCTCCCATCATCCTCCACCTACCCTCTGAAACCCTTTCATAAGCCCCTAGTGCCTCACACACTGCAGTCTGATATTCCGGACGCTTAACTATAGAATCTCAAATGACCAACTAACCAGAGATATGGTGAGATTGGCACATGCCTGGTAGTCAGAAGACTGTTCTCCAAGACTGTTCTCCTCTCAGAGACTCGTCTGCTCAAGGCAGAAAACGCTTGTCTCCGCGCTTCTTTGCAAGCCCCCAGACAGCACAGAAATGCGATGTCTTATTTTTAAGTGGAGAAGCTGGGATTTGAACCTGGGCTTGGAAAGTTCTCCACTGTACTGCTTACTGGCTGTGTGACCTTGGACAAGTCACTTACCAATCTCTCCAAAGTGTCTTTCAGGTCTAATATTCTGATTCTTTTAAATAAATGCTTGTGCCATTGGGAATTATGCTAAGAAAATAATTAAAATATCTATCCCCTTTGACCCAAAAATCACTCTGCAAAGCTCATGCCCCAAGGTAATCAAGGATAAAAAGAAAAGCTTTACTTGCATTAAAATATTAGTAGGACTTTTTATGGCAACAAAGAATTAGAAGGTCAATGCCCAGTGATTGGTGAAAGACTAGACAAGTTGAGGCCCATGAAGGCAATTCTGTCTGTACTGTTCTGTAAGAAAAAAAAAAAACAACAGAGAGGGTTACTAGAAAGACAACTGGAAAGACACGCCAACAGATGCAAAGGGGAGGAAGCAGAACCAGGAAAACAACATTGGCTGTGACTCTGACAATGTAAAATGAAGCGAACAGCAACAAAACAATACAGACTCTTCTGTGAGAGTGTTACAACTTGACCCGCTCCCCAAGAAGAGATGTAAGAGTAAACCTTCTTTGCAAAAAGTGGGGGGCTTTGGATGTGAAATACTACATATAATTCAGACTTGCTTGATATGTTGGGATTTGGTGTTTGATAAATTCAGAATAAAAAAAAAAAGGTAAATTATACTTTATTCTAAGGGATGGCTCTCAGGGAAGTAGATGATAGGAGTAAGTATAATGAGTAAGATAATAAACATTTATTAGCACCTACAATGTGAACTAGGAAAAGCCTCTCCCTTCTATGGGCCTCCTCTCTGAAATGAAGGCATTGGTCTGGAAGAGGACCTCTTCCCCCTCTGGAGACTGGGATTAGCCCGCAAGTCAAAGGAGGTGAGTAATGTCATAGGGCTAATCCTCTTCTGATGCCTCCCCTCAGCATGGAGCTCTGTAAGACATTACTATTGGAGCACAAGCCCTGGGAGGTCCTGATAGCTGAGAAGGTGTTGAGTAGGGACCCTGGGATGGACCCAACTACAGCTTTGTCACCAGAAGACTAACCAGAGCAATCTGCAGTTTGGTCTCAGGGTGACAACTTATTCATTCACAAGCATTCACACACCTCCCCTGGCATTGTAGAAGGGCTGTGATCAACACCAATGGCAGGGAAGTATGGGGTCTACCCCAACAAATGTAAAAATGTATGATATATCAAAATGGGAATGACTGGAACCATAACTAGCAAAGCACAGAAGTCAACTTAGTTACTCCTGGTATGTAAATAATGCAAAAAGTAATGGTGAAAAATGCAATCTAATGGAAGAGGAGATCCAGAGACACAAGTGTCTGCTGGGGGACACCACAGGGGGAAAGAAACCAGAAACACAGTCCATGCAGGGGAAACTCCATGACAGTGGGATGTTTTCCTGTCCTGTAGACATACACGGTCCAGGTTACTAGCTTCCAGTGGAAGAGACCCCAGAAGCATGTACTGTGGAGTCCTATGATGGATTAGAAATAGGATGGGACTAGTGAGGAGTTCACCTGGGGTGCAGTTGGTGGTGAGAGGAAGAAAAATCCTAACAACTGGTAGCTTTCCATTTCAATTCCTAACTCAAGCTTAGTTGTTGCTGAGGAACTGCAAGCATCATGAAAATACGAAAATAACAAATGTACAAATTGCACAATATTTTAAATGGTTTGCACCTTCTAAATTTCGGTGCCCTGGAGCAAAGCTTCCCTTGCTCCACCCTGGTTATAGTTCTGACAATGACGATAATCACAGCTTGCATTTATTGACATAGGACTTTACTAACTTTATCTCCCTGGGGCCTCACAAAAGCTCTCTGAGCAGGAAAAAAAATACCACAAGACAGAAATTGTTATCCCCCTGGTACAGATGAAGAAACGAAGGCACAGAGAGACGTCAAACGTACCTGGAAAGCAGGGTGCAGGAAATGAAATCCAGATTTCTGTCAACCACTCTCCATCATGTGAAGAAGGTTCAGGCTTGGACAGAAAATTTATCAAATATTTATCTTCAGAAAGGGGGCATTGACAAGTGAGAGTCCTGAGCTCTTGGTTTTGGGCAGATCTCCATATGATAAGGGCTCTTTTTGGCCTTTTCTGATGCTGTTGCTGACATTGATGCCTTTCTACACATGAGGGCATCCCTGATGGGGCCAATGCGGGTACAGACCCTAGGAACACTCATACTCTAATTGTGGAATCATGCTTCCCATCCTGGAGCCTTCCCTGACTCTGTCCTATCCTACCCCACCTTGTATTATACTCACAACTCTGTATACAGCTTGTGCCCCCTCCAAAAGAAGGTAAACTCTTCAAAATAACAAAATATTTCCTTCCTAACCATCTTTATTTCTCTAGGATAGAGCCTTGGACATAGTAGGTGACTAAGTTCCTTGAACACACTTTTATTTTTTTATCCCCAGTGTCTGACATATATTAATAAATATAATAATATTTTATTTAATAAATGTTTAATAAGTGTTTAATAAATGCTTGCTGATTTGGTTCATTGATTGACTTGAGCAAATTCAGTCCAACCCACACCCAAACAGGGATCTATGACACTCCTGACATCTAGGCTTTGCATAAGAGCTTCCAATAATTGAAGGATACACCATCTCTCAGGGAAGTCCATTTCACTATCAGACAGCTTGCATCAGCAAGTTTTTTTTTCTTATGTAGAGCCCAAATCTGACTTCTCCTCATTGTTCCTAGTTCTGCCCTCTAAAGTCAAGCAGAATGAGTCTGTCTTTCATATGACAGCTCATCAAATACTTTAAGGCAATGATTATGTCTGCCAGAATCATCTCTCTTTTGAATGGATTTGATGGAGAGTTCCCCTTGCAGCTACATCTGCCTCTTTGGATAACTCTCTCTTTTGGTTCTCATTCAGTGTTTCTCTTTATATCTTGAAAATCTTATTTGTGATAGTTTACCATTCCTCTTGGGTTGACTGCTACCATAGAATTTTAGTCTCTGGGAACTTACCAATTCTTTATTCAAACTCTTTAAAATGTGTTCTCCAAAAATCTAGGATGCATGTCAGGCTCTGCCCAGCTTTCCTTTCCTCTATCACAAATTCTAAGACATTTGAAAAAATAGATAAAGCAGTCCTATCAGATTCTTCCTATGATACACATATGGTTTTTAATACCTAAACCAGGAAGAGCAAAAACAGAGAAAGAAAACTATAAACCAACTTCTCTAATGAGTATTGATGCAAATTTTAAAAATAAGATAAGCAAGGATACTACAGCAATATATCACAAAGATTATATATACACTATGACCAGGTAGAATTTATACCAGGAATGCAGTTATGAAACTATAAGCATAATTGACCATATTGATAACAACAATCAGATGCAATTTTTTTGTTTTATTTTTTGTTTTATATATACTTTTTTTAAACAAAATACAGCACCCATTCTTATTTAAAAAAAAAAACACTAGAGTGCATAGGAGTCAATGGAGCCTTTCTTCAAATGATAAGTAGTATCTATTTAAAACCAAGAGCAAGCATTATCTGCAATGGGTATAAGCTAGAAGCCTTCCCAATAAGATCAGGGGTGAAATACGGATGCCCATAATTACCATTATTATTCAATATTGTACTAGACATGTTAGCTATGGTAAGAAGTCCAAAAAATGAAGGAATAAAAAAAAGGCAATTTGAAAATAAAACTAGCACTCTTTGCAGATGCTAGGATGGTGTGCTTAGAGAATCCTAGAGAATCAATTAAAAAAGTCATTGAAACACTTGACACCTTTAGCAAAGTTGCAAGATATAAAATAAACCCATACAATCATCAGTATTTCTATAGATTACCAACAAAACCCAGCAGGAAGAGATAGAAATAGAAGTTTCATTTAAAATAACTGCAGATGGTATAACATTCTTGGGAGGTTACCTGCTGAGACAAACCAATGAACCCAATTACAAAATACTTTTCACACAAAGACAGATTTAAACAATTGGAGAAATGGTAATTGCTCATGGATAGGTTGAGACAATATAATAAAAATTACAATTCTATGTAAAATAATTTAATTACTTAGTACCACACTGGTAAAACTACCAAAAATTATTTTATAGAGCTAGAAAAAATAATAACAAAATTCATCTGGAGGAACAAAAAGTCAAGAATATCAAGGGAATCAATGAAAAAAACAAAGAAAAGTAGTCAATCAGTACTAAATTTCAAATTACATTATAAAGCAGTAATCCCCAAAACAATCCAGTACTGACTAAGAGATAGCGTGGTATATCAGTGGAATGGATTCGATACATGATATATAGTTGTAAGTGACCATAGTAATTTGCTTTAACATTTGATAAACCCAAAGATCTAAGCTTTTAGTGTAAGAACTCACCATTTGACAGAAATTCCTGTGGAAACTGGAAAGCAGTTTGGCAGAAACTAGGCATAATCTAGGATCTCACACAGTATACCAAAACAAGGTCAAAATGGGTAAATTATTTAGACATAAAGGTTGATATCATAAATGAAGGAGCATGGGCAAATTTGCCTGTCAGATCTATGGAAAAGAGTAGAGTTTGTGACTAAACAAGAGATAGAAAGGATCAATAGAAGTAAAATGGATAATTTTGATTACCTGAAATTAAAAGGATTTTGCACAAACAAAAATTATGTACTCAAAATTAGAAGGAAAATAAGAAACTTGGTGGGGGAGAGGATTTACAGTAAAATTCTCTGATAAAGGCCTCATTTCTCAACTATATGGGGAGCTGAGGCAAATTTATAAAAATAAGAGCCATTACTCAAATGACAGTCAAAGAATGTGAGCAGGCACTTTTCAAATAAAGTCATCAAAACTATCTGTAGCCATGGGGAAAATTCTTTGAACAACTAGTGACTGGAGAAATGAGAAGCAAAACAACTCTGAGATACCAATTCACATCTCTCAGACGGGCTAATGTGACAGAAAAGGGAAGTGACAAATATCAAGGGGAAGTAGGAAAACTAATATCCCAATGCATTGTTGATGAAGTTGTGAACCGATCCAACCATTCCAGACAGCAATTTGGAACTATGCCCAAAGGGCTCTAAAACTATGCATACCCTTTGACCCAAAGAGATTAAAGGAAAAGAACCTACATGTAGAAAAAATATTTATAGCAGCTCTTTTTGTGGTGACAAATTAGAAACTGAAGGGATACTTATCAATTGGAGAATGGCTAAACAAGTTGTGGCATATGATTGTGATGGGATATTGTGCTAGAAGAAATGACAACTGGTATGGTTTCAGAAAAGTCTAGCAAGTTTTGTATGAACTGATGCAAAGTGAAGTGAGCAGAACCGAGACATTGTATCCAGTAATAGCAACATTGTAACAATGATCAACTGTGAATACCTCAGTTGTTCCAATGAAGACAGTGAACTCAGACCATCCAGAGAACACATAATGAAAAATGCTGCCTAGTCACCTCCAGAGAGAGAACTTTAAGTGCAAATTAAACCAGGATTTTTTTCACTTTCAAAAAAAAATCTCAAGACAGTCATAGCCTTCCCTAAGTTTTCTATCATTTCTACTTCAACAAACAGTTAGTTCCTCCTTGTTAGTAAGAATCAGTCAGAATAGAATTTTCCCTCATTGGTTCCTGTATCTTCTGTAGTATAAAATTATTAAATCAAGTCAAAAAATCATCTCTGCTATGCTTTGGGCAGAAAGAGGGCTCCAACAATGTCCTAATAAAAGAGGTTTCCCACAGCATCACACTACCAAGCCTCCATATCAGACCTATGTTTTGTTACCTGTTTTCTTTCTAGCCAGGAGGTCTGTAGCATACTCTGGTATCAAATTACCTATATCACCTATCACTGGTCTGCATACAAATACTTTTTACCTTATTTCCCCACTCTGGTCCCCAGATTTCCTCCCAAGAGTCTACCTTTTTAATAAAGAATGCTACTCCTTCACACTCCCTTCTACCACCCACCTGTTCTGCTCTTAAAAAAACAATAGATACATTTTCTTCCACAATCCTGTTCTGCCTCAGGTCTCATCTCCCCAAACCTGCCCCTGACGCTGAACAGCTTCCATGGATCAGGCTCTCTAGCCCCTCTTGGTTGTTGCACATGCTTTAAATATTTGTATATAGATATCTGAGGCAAAGGGTTTTTGTAATTTATTGGAACCTGTCTTGTTATTCTTCCGACATTATAGCTTCTCTATAAGGCGTTTAGCTTGGTGGGTATATACGTAGGAAGTTATATCCCACCACCTTAGAGGGGAGTAGGTGGTGCAGTGAATAGAATGCTAAGCCTGGAGTCAGGAAGGTCTGAGCTCAAACCCACTTACTATGTAGCCCTGGACAAGGCAGTTAACCTCTATCTGCCTCAGTTTCCTCAACTGTAAAATCTGCTTGTGAGCGGCGTGTGCTTGTAATTCATTAGCCAGGCTTGGCAGTCTTCATCTAGAAACATATTAGAGCAAAACCAAGACCTTCTTTACCTACTTCTAGAGGTGTACTGCAGCCATCTCTACCTTCTACACTCAGAGAGCTGATTATTAAGTTGTTAGTGTGAGTGTTTTCACCTTAGAAATCAGCAAACACTGCAAATTAGGACTTGATTTATCATTTTGCTGATTGTCTAGACTTAAGAAAGTGATTGGGGGCACCTAGGGGACACAGTGGATAGAGCACCATCCCTGGAGTCAAGAAGACCTGAGTTCAAATTTGACCTCAGACACTTGACACACTTACTAACTGTGTGATTTTGGGCAAGTCACTTAACTCTGGTTGCCTTGACCAAAAAAAAAAGCGGTGGAGGAAATGTTATTAAGCTCATTAAACTTAAAATCTGGTGTGAAAGCTTCCACACCCCACAGAGAGCCAGTTGTTAAACATTTGCTGGCACTTCCCTGGACAGATTGAAATGAATACGAACACGGAGAAGAGTGAAGGATGGTCATGTGCTAAGCAGAGAGTCACGGGGAGGAAGGGCTTAGAACAAGGACCAAAAGACCAGGGTTTCAATCTTACACATATCCCTGCCTTCTGGGTGGCCCTTGAGCAAGGTGGTTCCTTTTGCTGGGGCTCAATTTCCCTGTCATCAAAATAACAGACTAGTCAGCCTTCTATGTCTATGATTCTGCTCTTATTACCCGCCCACCTGGGATATTGGGGTATCTCCCAAATGCTTTTCCTTCTTCCCCTTCCAGACTTCTCTGTCCTTGACCTTGACCTCTCAGCAATAGACTGGGGAACAGAGTGTAAGAGGCTAAACTAATATAGGTTAGTGGGCGCTGATTTTTAGCCCCTCCCAGGTAAAATGTTTGTATCTTGTGGTTCGGTCATTTCAGACTCTGTGTGACCCTATTTGGGGTTCTCTTGGCAGAGATCCTCGAGGGGTTTGCCATTTCCTTCTCTGGTTCATTTTACAGATGAGCAAACTGAGGCAAACAGGGTGAAGTGACTTGCCCAGGGTCACCCAGCTTGGAAGCTGCTCATGAAGATGAGCCTTCCTGAGTCCAGGCCCAGCCCTCTATCCACAGTGACACCATCTGGCTGCTCATGTGTATCTCAGTGCACGCCCTAATAATAAAGACTCCTACTTACACAGTATTTTGTGGTCATTGGGCTTATAAAGTATGAGTGTGAGTGATCATCAATATTTCTATAGGCACTTTGTAAGCATTGTCCCATTGGATCCTTACTCTAAGGCGAAGGTTTTCATTAGCACACCCAATTTAGAGATGGGGAAACTGAGGCCCAGGGAAATACTGTGACTTGTCCAGGGTCACTCAGCTGGTAAGGGTCTGAGGAAAGACTGGAACCCAGGTCTTTTTGAATCTCAGCTCAGAGCTTTGTCCCCACTCCAACCAGCTCAGCTTTGGAGCCCCAAGGACTCTGCTGTGGTCCTCTGCTCCAGCCCCAACATTTTCACACGCATCAATACCTCACATCTCACTCACAAGAAAAGTGCCAGAGAGGCTGCCCTTGAACCATGCAGCATTTGCTTTGTAGGTGCAGAGTAGGACACAGTAGGTCCAATTTCTGAAGGTAAAATGTCACCTAACATCAATGAGCACTCATCTACCTTCATTACTTTTAAAAAGACTTCCATGGAGACTGTTCTCCCTCCCTTTCCTTCTTCCAAACCAGCCTCTACTTAGTGGACAAAGAGATTTTCCTAAAGGGCAGGTCTGACCCTGTCGCTCCTCCTCTCAATAAACTCCAGGGGTCCCTGTTGCCTTCCCTCTGCACATCAGGCCCTGAGGAGAGTGGGCTCAAGCATAAAGGGACTTGCTTCAAAACATTCATCCCCCTCAACTCCCTTCTGAGAGGGGTGTGGGGTCACTTGAGCACTGCAGGACAGTCTTGGCATTGACCCTCCTCTGGGCTGGGTAAAGCAGGTCACACTCCCTGTTGGGCTGGGTGCTGGCAGACCCTGATTTTCCAGCTCCCATGCCTCTGGCAGCTTAACCTTCCAAAGACCACAAGTACAGACCAATGTCTGATCTTCCTTCAGCAGGAAGGAATGGACACAGAAGAGAAAGAAACAGAGAGATCATGTTCTGGTGGCTTCTCATTGACTCAGAAAGAGAGAGCCCCGAGTCCTACCTCCTCCTCCCAACTCCCAAGTTTACGTGGGCTGGACAAAGAAAGAGAAAGACTCAAGTCCTGCCCTCAGAGAGGTCACGTTCTAATGGAGAAGACCACACACCCAGAGAAAGAACTCACTTTGGCCAGGCCGTGCCATTAATATTGGCCCAACAACCAATCACAATCCCATTTCTTCCGTTGTAGACTCTGTGCACACCCTCAGAGACCCAGGCCCCATCATTCCATACCATCAAGCCCACCAGATGCACCATCATTGATCACTCCCGTATCACCCTGGCTGAGCACGTTACTTGTCACATAGTAAGTTCTTCATATAGACTGCCTGATTGACTGAGTGGCTTGCCAAGCTCTCTGACGTTCCAGGTTCTACAGATCCTCCCTCCTCTGGAGCTCTCTGTTCTAAGGTCCTTCCAGTTCTGAAGTCCTGTGTATTTTGCTTTCTAAGGGCCCTCTCAGCTTGGACCTCTTCTATTTGGCATTCTTAGGTTCCCTCTCAGTTCAGATCTTCTGTTCTCTGTTCTAAGGTCTGACCTTGTACGTCCCAAGATGGGAAACCTCACCTGGATTTGCTCCAGGCTGGGCCCAGAGCACTCTCTCCTCCATAGCAGAAGAGGGTAAGGTTCGTGATGCTCTGTACCTTCTCTATCAAGGGGCCAGGACCTGGGCTCGCCATCCACGTAAATGGTGAGCCACAGCTCACCACGGGCCACTCCAGTGAGTTACCATTCCTCCTCCCTCCCCAGTGAGTGAGAGCCGCATCTCAGCTTACCTACCAAAGGGCAGCAAAAGGAAGAGGGCCAAGAGAGGGGTGATGGGGGAACACAGAAGCTCCAGGCTCCCGAGCCCTGATGGGGCAGGTTTGCTCATTCTGTGACATCAGATGTCTCTATATCAGAGATAGCAAAGATCTTAAAGTACCCTAGGCATACAGCAGGCAGAAACAGGCAAGCACCCACTCCCACACATGCACGTGCATGCACAGATCCATGCATGCCCTCACGTGGCAGCCACACGGCTCCCCACACCCACATGCATTCTTGAACGTGGCCAGGCTGCTAGTGAAGGTAGCCACCACCCCTGGAGGGAGGTGGGCAGCTCCCACCCAGAGCGTTCTGCAGCTGCACTGCTCCCTCTCCTGCCCTGCCTGCTCTGGCCCCTGCCCACGGGCCTGGGGGGCTGTGGATTTTGCAAGGGGAGCTGTGTAACTGTTGGCACCTGGATAAAAGCCCCATCCACCAGATAGTGATGACTTATCTCCCTAATGATGCAGGGGCCTCATCCCTAGAACCCCAGCAGCCCCAAAGCTGGGGCCAATTTTCTCTAAGTAGCTCATTAAACTTGCTGGGGGTAGCCTGGGGACAGCCCCAAGCTGGAGAGCTCCCTTGGGGAAGGGTGGTTCTAACTTGCTCAGAGCAGCCTCCTCCAGACTAAACATTCAGAAGCCCAGTCTGCACCAAGGAGACTGGGCCCAGGAGAGGGACCCTGGGAGGAGGTGAAGAAAGCCCCCGTCTGGTTCTGAGGCTGAGGCCAGCGGCAAGTTCCCCACTGGCCACTGCCCTGCCACACACCCTCCTCCCACATACTGTCCTAGGCTGGGCTGGCCTCCTCAGAGCTGGCTGGACAGGAGGCTCCTTCTGCTCTCCACCCACCCAATATCTACCCAGCTTCCCCTGCTCCAGGAAGCCCTGATCTCAGCTCCCATGGACCCTTCCCATCTAGGCCTGGTCTTGAGCTCAGGGACTCCAGATAATTTGCTCTGATTCCATGACACTCTTGCGACTTTGCCGACTGGCGCAGACTAAGGAACTTTTGTCAGTCACTGATGTCTGCAGAAGCCAAACCAGGCCTAGTCTTCTGCGGCTGAGCCCCTGAGAACTTAGCTCAGCTGCTCCCCTGATCCCAGACCCACCCAACAGAAGCCTGAGCAGCTGGCAGTAGGACCAGCCACAGACACATCCTGTCTCAGTCTTGGGTCAAGCATTGCTCCAACAGACCAGAGAGAACCAAGGCTTCAAATAACCAATCCCATCAAGTCCCTCTCCCCCTCAGGTAGAAGTGTTTGCCACTGTTTTCTAGAAGACACAAACCTACAAGCTGGGGTCTCCAGAGCTGACCTCCAATACTCTTAAAACGGCCCTTAAGTCATCCTTGAACCAAAAAACTTGACTGGACCCCAGATGGATCCACCTAAAGGCAAAGCTGACTCCGCCTCCCCCAGGTGGCATCCATAAGTCCCTGGCTCACAACAGACGGTCAGTCAGCCAATCCACATGCATTAGGTCCCTACTGAGTGCTAAGCCCCATGCTAAGCGCAGGGGATTCCAAGAGAAGCAAAAGACAGCCCCTGCCCTCAAGGAGCTTACAGTCTATTGGAGGAGACCACATGGAGATGGACAGACACAAGTCAGGGTGAAGGGAAGATAAATAAGAGAAGGAGATTCGGGAAGACTTCCTGCTGGAGCCAGGACTAGAAGGAAGCCAGAGAGGGTGGCCTCAGCTGGCGTCTGGGGGGACCTCCCCAGTTCTACCAGGGACCCCACTGGGCACTGGCTTTCCTCCAGCCAGAAGACAGTAACACAGTGGCCCTTCAGGCCCAAGCCCCAGGGGGTGTTTGAAAGGCCTGAGATGAAGGCTGTGGGATCTGTGATCCGGGACCTCAGTTCAAATCCTACCCCCTCCCATACTTTTTAGGTGGATAAGTCACTGTGAGCCCTACTTTCTTCATCTATAAAGGGGGCATCATAACACCCTTAATATATAATACAAGTACCTTCCCACTTCCTACCTGTGCCCACCCAACTGTGTTCTCTGGATGAGATGCAAGTAATGCATCTCCATGCTCTAGTCAGGAAAAGCACCTTCCCCTGAGGGATCCAGGGGCATTCTATAAGGGCTCTGGGGCTAGTAAGGAATAGGGAGGGGGGCTGCCAGCAGGTAACAATAGGAAGTGTCTCTGGAAGGAAGTAAAGCATGGCTCTGTCACTGCTGGCTGGCAACGGGCATCTCGTAGTCAAGTAATAAGTGCCTGGGTACCATGGCGTTCACTTCACCACAGGTATTTACTCGCTAGACCAAGGCCTTGGGTAATCAGCTAGGCAGTCTTCTAATTAGTATGCATGGTCTGCTGGAAACACACCCCAAGTTCACATTCTTCTCTAGGAAATGTTGCATGCCAGGACACCCCACCCCCAGCCCTCCCACTTGCCAGGTTTGTGACCTGGGGGCCCCAATGTACAGCATCCCAGAGAGTCTGAGCTACAAGGGACCTCCCCCAGGGGCCAGTCAGGCTGTGCTTAGAGATTGCCCGTGAGGGGAGCCCACCACCTCCACAAGCCCTGGGACACCTCTGATTGTTAGCAAGATTTATTTAGCATGGGGCGATATTTCATTCATATACTTGAAGGCAGCCATCACATCCCCCCAAATCATCTTTTCCCTGGGCTAAAACATGCCCAATTCCTTTAACCAATCCTCATGTGTGGTGAATATTAGACTCTTCCCCATCTGGGCTGCCTGCCCCTAGATGTTTTCCAGATTAAAATGTGTTAATCCAGAACTAGCCTTACACTCCGGAAGCAGTCAGCCCAGGATGGAGGACACGGGGCCATCAGCTCCCTACTGCTGGACACTAGCCTCTTTCTTCTATTCTGCCCCCACCCCCCAGCCCTGCAAGAGGTGCCATCTCTCCACCTACCATCCACACCCTAGTCCAGCCATGCACCCTGCCTGACCCTTCCCCCCAAATTCCCTGCTTTGGGCCTCCCCTTCGAGAGCCTCACTGGCCTAACCAACCCACTAGCTCTAATGTACCTGTGTGACCACTGACAAGCTACAGCCCCAATCCATGCCTCAGTTTCTTCTTTTGTCCAGTAAGGACAAGAATGCCTCTCTTAATCACCTCACCAGAGGACACAAAGAATAATTGAGAGAGAAGTTGCTGAAAGTACCGGACAAAGGCAAGGGACAGCGTTGTGTTTGTCTTCATACAAATATTGGTAATAAACCTGGTCCTCCTCAACAGAAAGGCATCGTTGCCCAGTGTGGAGGAGCTGGATCTCAGCCTGAGGGCCTGGGTTCAAACCCTGATTCAATCACTTCCTGCTCCGGACTTTGGTTCCTCCTTACTAAAATGGAGACACAGGAGCAGATCACAGCCCAGGCCCAGGGAGGGGAAGCAAACTTCCCAAGTAGTGTGCCCCCCCCCCCCCCGGCTCAATCCCCAGGGGCTTCCTAGGTACAGGGAGCCGGGAGAGCCACAAAGATCAGGAAGAAACTGGCCTCTGGACTTCAGAGGAAGAAGGAGGAGGCGGTTACGGGCGTCCCACCAGGCAACCGGCCACAGCAGCAGACTCCGTCTGCTTGTCTGCTCTGCATTTCTTTGTTCCAATGATGTGTTTTCCTTTTTGTCTTTTATTTGGATGAGGAGGTAGTGGTAGCATTAGGAGACAGATGGAAGGAAGGAAGGAAGAAATGGAGGGAGGGAGGGAGAGAGGAAGAAAGGGAAGGAGGAAGGAAGGAAGGAAGGAAGGAAGGAAGGAAGGAAGGAAGGAAGGAAGGAAGGAAGGGAAGGAGGGAGGGAGGGAGGAAGGAAGGAAGGAAGGAAGGAAGGAAGGAAGGAAGGAAGGAAGGAAAGAAGGAAGGAAGGGGGGAGAGAGGAAGGGAGGGAGAGAAGAAGGAAGGAAAGAAGAAAGGGGAGGGGGCAGGAAAAGGGCAGTAAGGGTCCCAGTGCCTGCCAGGGATGGGAGGCGGATGTCCTTAAGGAGATGGCAGAATTGACTGCACAGGGCCTGTCTGGGATCTCCTGGGTGGGGCAGAGTCAGGAGATGTGGCCCTTTTCTCTCCCCCAGGGGGCATTTGAAAACAAGACACTTGTTCCCTCTGACAGACGCTGGTAGGATGGTGTCTGAGATTTCCCCTTTTCTCCTTGAAGCCTTGAATGAAAGAGATAACACTGGTGGAGGTTTATTAAGTTTACAAAGTGACGTGAGGCCATGATCACCATGGCACCTCAGAAAACCCTGTCATGAGTGGCCCACTGGGAGAGTAGAAATCCCACCAGGTCTGGCGTGAGCAGACGTAGGTTCAAATCTCAGTTCTTTTACTTAGTACCTGGGTAACCTTGGGCAGGTCATTTCTCTCAAACCTCTGTTTCCTCCTTGGGGAGACACTAGAGACTTTGCTAATTGAACTGAGTGGGCCCTTTTGCCATAGCTCATTTCTGTCCCTCGTAAAGATGTAATTTCCTCACTCTGCTTTCTCAGACCCACAAAACAGCATGGACCAGACTCAGGGGCCTCTGGGTCCCTTCAGCTCTAAATCTGGGACCCCATTATACAGGAGAGAAAACGAGGTAAGAGAGAGAAGGGCCTTGCCCAATGTTGTGCTGTAAGTGAATGTCAGCAGTGAGATTTGAATCCAGAACTTTTCCTTTGTCTGTACCCCAGCACAAGGCTCAGTCTGTGGGCTCTGCTGCTTTGGGGTGGGCTGGGGGAGGGGCAGGAAGGGGAAGGAAATGGGCCCGAGACCTGAGGATGCCTCCAGCCACCAAGGTGGAGCCGGACGGAGGGGGAGTATGGGAGGGGGCACCCCAGCCCAACAGAGCCCCAGCGGCTCTGCCAAATGGTGGGAAAATATTTGCTTACGCACAAAGCATGGTGACCTCTGGGTGTCCCTCCTGAAGACAAAGGGAGCAAAGTTCTGCTGTTAAAAGGGAGAGAAGAAACGAAGGCCTCTTTATGGCTGGAAACTATTACCAGGGGTGGTGCGGGAATGAACTCCCCAGGCAGGCGTGAAGCAGCTACCACATGTCTACCCTCCCGCCTTTGGCCAGCCCGCCTGCCCCTTGCAGTTCAAGCCTACCACCTAAGGACTGTCCCCGGCCAGGGCGGGGAGGGGGTGCTGCCTGCAGACCACAGCAGCCCCAGCCCACCTTGACCTCCCAGGAGGGAGCACATGCTCCCATCAAGAGGTCTGCTGTGGTCTGTCTTGACGCCTCCTCAGGGACCCTCCTGTCCCTCCCACATGAAGCAAAGCCCAGCTTGGGCACCACAGAGCCCAGACCAGACTGGCCTTACCCCCTGTGGTCATTTCTGAGGCTTAGTAAGATGGGAATTACAGGCCCAAGGTGAATGGCTTCAGACTTGCCATCCTGTAATGAGCCAGCACAGATCTGGTCATCTGGCTGTGTGTGGCTGTCCCAGGACTCTCTGGACAGCTCAGGTCTGAGGGACACATGCCCAGCTTCTGGGGGCCTCAATGGGATGCTTGTTTGGGAAGGGGCAGCAGTGTGACTTTTGAGACAAATGGGGCTTTTGTAACTTTGCCACAGAGACCCACAAAGGCACAGAATTTCTGAACTGGAAGGACGTTTGAAATCACCAAGCTCACTCTGCTCACTGGAAAGAAAGGATGCTGAGGACAGCAGAGGTCAAAGGGACTCAACTAAGGTCACACAGCCAGTCAGTGGCATGACTGGCCAAGAAACCCTGGTTAGTCTGGGGGACCAGAGGCAGGAAGAGCCTCTAACATGGAGCGGTGTCAGCAGATACAGGAGAACATGGGAGATGGGTGTTCCATGCTCTGCCAACCTTGGCTCTGTGACGTCAGACAATCAATGCCCGACCCTTGTCTCCACCAGGACTTTTAAGATTCTATCAGAAAGAGCATGGACAGACTCTTCTCACAAAGGAGGACGGACATTGGGGAGAAGAAAGCCAGGTCCCATTTCAAGCTGCCACCAGCTAGCCTCAGGTTCCTCCTTCCTGCAATGAGCCCACATTCTCCATTCTAGGTCATTGCCAAGTCCTCCCCCAGCTCTGATAGCCTCAATTCTAGGTTCTTTCCAGCTCTACATTTTATGCTCAGTGTTGTAAAGTCCTCCAGGGTCCGAAGCCCTTCAAACTGGGACATAAAACTCCGTGCTTCTGGGACTCCAGACCAGAATGCGCATTTTTACTGAAGCCTCCCGGAAAGGAGGCCTGAACACGTCCAGAGGCACCAGGGGTGGGACTTTCAGGTGCCACGGAAAGTCAGTGGCTGAGAGACTCATGCAGGCGCCCACCTACTCTGCCTGGATATGAGGCCGGCCCAGGCGACTTCCATGGCTGCCCATGGCGGGGCGGGGGGGGGGGGGGGGGGGG
>CM053592.1:193501029-193513405 GCA_028646515.1 Pseudochirops corinnae | reverse complement strand
TAGTTTCTAGAGTATCTTCTTTCCATGACCAATGGCCTCCCCACGGGAGGAATGCCCCATCAATGAGGCCTTATCTGACTGCTAAGCACACTGCCTCAGCATAGCCTTGGGGATGCACCCTGGAGACCAACGTGGGGAATTAGGGCCCAATCTCCATCCCCTGCCAGACAGAGGAGAGCAGCCTGAGGTCATCCTGAGGCCACATCAAGTACATGTGGGGCTTCTTTGTGACCCGTAACTGAAGGGCTCTGCCCCTTGACCTACACTTGCCACTAGGCTGGCAGATGTGGAAGTTCTCTTCTGCCCTGGGCTTGGAACCAGAAAGGCTCATCTTCATGAGTTCAAATCCAGCCTCATATGCTTAGCAGCTCTGTGACCCTGGGCAGGTCACTTAATGGCTACCTGGCCCTGTTTTCTCGGCTACAACATGGAAATAGCAGTACCTGCCTCAGAGGATCAGGTGAGACAATGTCCGTAGAGCATTTAGCACAGTGCCCGGCCCATAGAAAGCCATATGTAAATGCCAGCGGCCACCATCACAATCGGTGAGACTCGGCTTCGAGAACAGACATACCCCGGGACTGCATCCACCAACAACAGGAAGAGCCCACATTCATGCAGCCCTACAAGCTTTATAGTCCTGTCTCCTCTGGTCCGCACAATCAGCCTGAGGGGTGGGTGCTACTGTCACCTGCGTTTTACAGCTGAGGAGGCTGGGGCAGACAGAAGGGAAGGAACTTGCCTCGGGTCACGCAGCCGGTAAAAGTCTGGGTCCTGTCTGACTCTTTAGAGCTCAAGGTCAGTCATCCCGGCCCCGTGAGCAGCACTGAAGGAGGACTTTGGTGACATGTGCTCCATCCAGAAGGCGACTGAGGTGGTACCTGTCTCCTTGGGGAGACCAGAAGTCCACACGGATCCGTTAAGGAATGAGCGCACAAAGCAAGATGGGGGCGAGAGTCGACAGGAGTGAGGTGGACAAGAGACTGCCGACGGAAGAGGACATTGAAACATCCCTGCTCTGTTAGCGGCCCTCTGGAACCCCCCCTTTAGGGTTTTGCTGGTGCCTTCCCACAGGTGCAGCACAGAGGTGCTCCAGGGGTCCTCCCAGCTCTCCAGATGACAAATCAGAGAAGGGGAAGGTCTTGTCCAGGGTCCTGGCGCTTTTGAATTCTGAGACTGAAATGGGGACTTTAGGAAAGGAGGTTTCATGAGAGAAATGGAACGAGTCACAATGTGCTGATGCAGAAAGGAGGCAGGATACCTTTCAGAAGTGGTATCGGTGGGTTTGTTTTTAGGATTTTTTTTTTACATCATTGCTACTTTCTAGAATATACGTGATTCCCTCCTCACCTATAGACCCCTTCTTAATAACAACTGTGTCCACTTAAAGATTAGCCTACAAAATGGTGGCCAGGTCCCATCACATCAACCCATTCTACATCTGTCGACTTCTGAGACAGCAGAGGTATGTGCCGAACACTTGATGCCATCAATAGATGCTCCTGCTCAGGGTTCTGAAGTTCCAGAGCTGCTTTTCTCCACTCTCATGGTTGCTGGGGGATATGGTCTGATTTTGCCTCCCTCCTGTCTTCCCAGACCTTGTTTCTGCCGACACACACTCCCTCCTCTACACTCTGGCTGCTGCTGCCTCCATAACAGCCTCTCACCCGGAATATTGACGCTCCCTTCTGACTGGTTTCCAAATCTGTCCTCGCTCCAACTCAGCTTCCATTCCACTACCAATGGGATTTTCATGTATGACCTCCTATGACCTCCGTAATACTCTCCTATTCAATAATATCCAATGCTTTCCATTACTGCCATCATCAAATACAGTTTTCTTCAAAACCTGGCCCCTTCTCCCTACCTTTCCAGCCTTTTGTACCCTACAATCCAGCCACACTGGGAAGCAACATTGGAGGACACATTGATTATTGGTGGATTTGTGGGTCGTATTTTCTCACTGAGGGATCAGGGGACAGAGGTGGGTCAGATCAAAGGCTCTAGAGCTGGAAGGGTCCTGAGAGCTCATTCAGTTTTTTTCTTTAGAGGAGGAAACCCAGTCCCCAGGAAGGGAATATATTTTCCCAGACTGAGAACTCAAACTTAGGCCTTTTGACTCCAAATCCAGCCTTCTGTCCAAAGCCTCCCAAATGCATGACAAGGACTCTGCAATGGAGCCTCTGACCCAGAGTTCTGAACAGGTTAAGAAAAACCCAGTGTTGCGAGAGAAAAGGGAGAGGGGAACAAGAGCCCTGTCCTCTGCCCTGGACGCCAGCCCTCCTGCACGGATTCGTGGGCACTAGGAGGTGGGAAGCCTGTCTCCACATCAGTCCAGGAGCTAATCTCTTTTTGTACATGTGTGTGGCCAAAAAATATGAAAGGAAATGAAGTGAAGCCGTCCTGTGCACGTCTCCCCTTTCCTTCTTTTAATAATGGCTCCCTTTGTATCCTTAATCTACAATCATAGGTGAATTCATCAGTGTGAGAAGGGGAAAAGCTCTGGCTTAGTCTTTGCCCAGTTCAAGGCTGGAGCCAAGCAGCTGCCCTGCCCACTGCACTGGCCAGAAACAGTACAGGACCCAGGGGAAAGCAGGTGGGCACCTGGGGCTAACCTGGGAAATTATGTTTCTCCAACTGTCTGTTTCCTGTATGGAAAAGACATTGCCCCAGAGGTTAGGCTGGCGGGTCTGAGAGTGTCATGTGTTGCGTCTGTGGGTGCTGGTGCATTCGTGTGGCTTTTTATTTTCATATACGAATGTGTGCACAGGATGGGATAGGGGTGTTGGGGACAGGAAGGGGGCTGAAAGCCCTCTTCTAGAAGACTACCTTTTCTGCCACCATCACCAACCGAAGGCCCCCATGGCCAGATAAGCCACAAGTCCCAGGATCAGTGGCATCCATCAGCAGGTTCTGCCTCCAGCCTGGCATCCACAGCCATTGTCCAGAGGACAGTAGAGAATGTGGTCTGTCCTGGCCTCTACAGGTACTAAGATTCTTTCCTCCTGAAGACTCAGGAAAAAAAAAACTCTTGCCATCAAAATCCTTGGCACTGTCAAGTGGCTCAAAATCAGCTCCAGGTAAGCTTTTTGCTCATGGAAATCACATGAAGGAAGATGCTTTACCACCGAACCCAAAGGACCCCCTATCTGCCTCGAAGCTCAAACTTCCTGTGTGTCTCCCTTTATCGGAATGGGCTGCCTGAAGACTGGGCCATCTCCACTTTTCTAGCGCTCCCCCAGAGCTTGGTCACTGAAGGATGTGGCAGGATCTTGGCCAGGATCCAGCCCACCCCAAGGGGCTCCCAGGGGCACTCCAGCTTCCACCTTTGTGGGGAGCAGACTGAACTCCTTCCCTGCCTAGCACCAGGAGGGATATTGGGCAGGACGGCTGAACATTAATCTGATAATCGTCTCTTGAGCACCCACTACGAGCACGTTGTTACGCCAGATTGGTTTGTCCTTTGTTTTGGAAGAGGAGCAGTGAGACCACAAGTCGCTCTGGACCTTCAGATCTAAGTGAGACTGGGCTGTGCACAATCGTCCAAGTCCAATGACAAGACAAAAGTCAGGACTTCTGGCCATGGCCCCGGAGGCAGCAGATGACCTTGGGTCTTCTGTGCCCGGCCCAGCTCTCAGCGCTGCACAGCTCCTGCTTGGGCCACATTCAGAACAGATTGTTCTCATTCTGCGCTTGGGGTAGATAAAGGACACAGGCCAAAGTGACACAGTCCCTGCCCTCAGGAAGCTTACCTTTTAACAATGGAGACAACACACACTCATGGAAGGATAAACTGAGTAAATGAAAAATGAATCCAAGCTCATTTGAGGAGGGGGGCTCTTGAAGCTGGGGGATGGGGAAAAGCTTCATGTAGGGTCACAGATTGGAGCTAACAAGGATGCTAGGGTCCAGCTGACCTAACTTCTTCATCTTAGAGATCTCAGGATCATGCAGCTAATAGTGCTGGAGAGAGGATTTGAACACAGGTCTTGCTGACTCCATGTCCCATGCTCTCCTCTCTCCTCCATGGCTCCCAAGATGAGGGCTGAAGGATGCTGGGGATCCTGAGGGCTACAGGGTGAGGGGATACTGGGCTGACCAGTATCCAGACAGCCAACAGCCAGAAGGTGACTGGAGACAGCGGGGGAATGGGGGAGCCCCCCATCAGAGGCCCCCAGGCTCCTCTCAATGTTCTCACACCAGGCTTTGGGAACCGAGAGGAGCTGACCTAGGCTTTCTCTGCTAATCAGGGCTGTGCCCTTTTCCCATTATCTCATCCTAGGATGAGCCCTGGGGGGAATGTCTGGGAAGGAACTGCTCCCCTGGGAGCAGAGACAGATCTTTCCAGGATGCCTTGGAGCTTCCCAGGAAGCCAGTCCCAGTAAATTCCAGTTTATCCAGAAGTCAGAAAAACCTCAAAATTCCAAAAGCCAGAGCTGGTCATGATGAGACAAGGAAGCCCCAAGTGCCTTTTGAATCTTCCCAGAAAGGTGGAGGACGTTCGGTCCAGCCAGGGTGTTGCCAGGGCTTTTCTGTCCTCAGAAAACAGACTCTGAGAACACCCTTGCTGGTCCTTCTCAGGAGCCCCTCCGCTAAACGGTCCAAAGGCCCCGGCCTGGCCCTCCCCAGGCTGCCGTCTTCATAGTAAACTCCAAAGTCTTTTCCCAGGACTGGGAGACGTCGGTATTTCAAGCATCAGTGGTTTTCTCCTCGAGGCTGCCTTGCCCCTGGTC
Organism: Pseudochirops corinnae; assembly: GCA_028646515.1. Lineage (NCBI taxonomy): Eukaryota > Metazoa > Chordata > Mammalia > Diprotodontia > Pseudocheiridae > Pseudochirops > Pseudochirops corinnae. The sequence goes on along the minus strand of CM053592.1, from coordinate 193,508,672 downwards.
CCAAGACCAACCCCACCTCCACTGGGTAAGGGGCCTCTCAGAGCTTCTGTGGCCAGTCTGGTGAGGAAGGCACTCAGGGGCCATTAGGGGCCATTGCAAAGCCACCCCAGGAGGTCAGGACCTGCGGGTAGGGCCACCTCCACACCAGCATGAGATACCAGAAAGGGCTCTGGGATGCTATGTCCTCAGCAACCCAGTTGGCCTTGCAGGGCATCAGTTTCCACAGCTGTGAAATGGGGACCAGTGATACTTGCTATCTTAAAGACATTCTTAAAGAGTTTTCTGGATATGATTCTCAGTGGAATATGCATGAATATGCAAAGGACCCTGCAGTCTCATGCCAGGATGATGCCCATCCCATCCATTTCATTCAATTGAGCCCCTGCTGAGCTTGACACAATGGAAGGAGGCCCTGCCCTCTGGGAGCTTGGGGGAGACAACGTGGAGACAGACAGACAGAAATAAGTGTGTATATACATGTAGGTCACATATGTGTGCATGCAACAGAGAAGTCTATTTGTGTCTGACTATATGCATAGATGCATGCACATATACGTATGCCTACATACATACACACATGCAACTATATACAAAATAAAGCCAGTAAGTTGTGGGAAGCAGTGCCAGCCCCCAGGAAGGTCTGGAAAGACTGAGGGTGGGAGGGAGCCCTTGAAGGAAGGAAAAAATTCCAAGAAGGAGGGGTCTGAAGAGGAAGAACAATCCAGGCATGGGGGAAAGCTTGGGCAAATGCCCAGAGGTGGGCACAGAAGGGCTGAGTTTGGAAAAGACCCCCCCCCAACCCATTTACCTGGAGCATGAGTGAAAAGCCTGGGGAGATAGCCCAGAGCCCACTAATGAAAGGTTTGAAATGTCCACTAGTGTTCTTGAGGGCTGAGTGGGCAGGAGGAAAGCACATTCAGTCCAGAGTCAGGAGATGTGGGTTCAAATCCTGACCCTGCCATTGTGTGACCTGGGATGAGTCACTTCTCTCTGAGGCTGATGCTCGCCAGCCTTGGGGTCCCTGCCAGCTCCCTAACGAGGTTATTGGATCTTGGCCCTTGGAAGAATAAGCTCGGTCCAGCATCACAGCCCTTGGGCTCAAGTTCTGGTTCTGCTACTCTGCACATCTGAGTCTGAGCTGACGCCCTCACACTTGGGACCTTCTTCCACGCGATGGGGAAGCTGCCTAGCTCTACAGTTGGGATGCCCATTGAACAGATGGGGGAGTTGAGGCAGAGAGTGGGCAAGGCCCTGGGCAGAGCTGGGGCCAGTCCCAGAGCACCGCATTGTCTACACGTTTCCAGAATTCCCTGACTGCCTAGAGTCAGGCTCCTCCTCCTGCAGAGGCCTGCCAGGCCCAGGCCCCACCCCATGCCCCAGTGCCCAGCCCCAAGGCTCCAGCTCGTGGGAACTTCCTGCAGAGAATGTTGTTCTTGAGTCTCTCCTCCTAGGCCTGTGTTCCACGCCGTCACCATTCTTCTTCAAGGCTCAGAGGCGACCGGCTCCCCCAGCAGCACCCCACACATGAAAGCCTGGGATTGTTTGTGACGGCCTTTGGTTGGCTTGTCAAAACGGACCTGAGCCCACGGGGCCCCAACCCCAGAGGAAAGCCCCAGGCCACTGGAAGGGGAGGGGGATGTTTGTGTCCCCAACCACCAATTACTGCACTACCTCCAGCCCACCCCTGGATTCCCTCCCATCAAACAGTTTGCATCATCCCTAAATCAGCAGGGGTAGCCTATGATCAGACATGGGTAGGAAGTGAGGCTTCCTGGGAGCCCCCTACCCTCTTCCTTCCCAGGGGGGCACATATGAGACCCCACTTGGACTCACGGTGGTGTTCCTGACTCTTTAGGCAACTGGGGGATTGGACTAGACCATGCCAGGCAGCTGGCTTTCACAACCAGAGGGTCTATGCGGCATGAGACCCACCCTCATCCTTGTATCTAGCCAGGGGTCCTGGGTCCAAGTCTGGGCTCAGCTGCTTACTCTGCAGGTGACCTCCCCTGGGCCTCAGTCTCCTCATCTGAAAAATGGGGGGGGGGGGTCAGGCCAGATAAAGCCTAAGGGCCCTTCCAGGCCTAAACCCAGGATGCTGTGACCTGCACTGTCGTGACGTCAGGAATGCCCAAGGCACAAGACTTGGAATCTGAGTGAGTCATCTGGGGCACAAACATGGCAGAGGCCTTGAGCCTGGGCCTTGACTCTTGAGACCTTCCCTCTAGCCCTTGGAACACAGGAGGTGCTCAGCAAAGGACAGGCGAATTGGAGTGAGGGAAGGTGGAGTCCAGCCCCTTCCAGCCAGCAATTATGAAGCACCAGGCCCTGGAGATATAACTACACACAGTGTGTCTGTGCTCTGGAGATCAGGGCAGGCTTCCTGGAGGAGGCAAGATCTGAAGAAAGCTTAGGGCTCCAAAGGACTCTCCTGGGTCCTGTGTGCGAGGGTCATGCCTCATTATATGACTGATTCAATCTGTCCAGATTTATGAAGTTTCTACTAAGACAAAGGCTGAAACTCTCTCTGGCTCTGAGGGGCTCCCCTTCTCCCCTGCCCCGGTGATTTCCCTCCCTCCTGGGACGCTTTTGTGCTGAGATTTCTCCAAGGACCTGCTTCCCTGGTCGGGCTTTCTCTCTGTCCTGGGCTCCCTCACCCTTCTCCTAAAGGGCCCCTGGCCCCTGTCCAAGTTCCCTGGCCTCCCTCGCCCTCTCAGCTTCATGACCAGCCTCAGGCTGTCCAGCTCCCCATCATCCCTTTGGCCCAAGCACGGAAGACCAATTAACTTAACCCTCTGGTGTCCAGAGGCCGGCCCACTGTGGCCAAGCTCCTCAGCCCTTCCCCAACCAGGGCTGGCAGGGTTAAAAGGTAGCTCATTAATGTCAATATTGTATTTCCGATTTTAAAGAAGATGCCTATTGTTTTTGGACCCAGGGTTAGCTCACAACAGGAAAGTAGTGGGGACAGGTCAAGGTTCCCAGCAGATGAAATGTCATCCCCAGGGAGGGAAGCAGAGGTGAGCCTGGGAAGGCTAAATATAGCTATTGGGGCCCAAGCTGAAGGAGGGAGCTACGCTCAGCCACAGTGCAGAGGGCTGCGTGGCCCAGTCACGGGCTCTCAGCACCCCGGGAGAAAGAAGGCAATGGGTGTCAGGAGAAGGCTGGTAGCCTCCAAGGGCCTCTTTCTCAGAGCCAAGTCAGAAAAAAACAACATGGCGCCCACTGGGTTCAAATCTGGCCACCAGCTAACTCCCCTTGTGACCCCTTGTGGCCTAATCATCTACATGAGCTAAATGAGCAGGTTCAACCAGATAGACCTGAGGTCCCTCTCCAGCTCTGGACTCAGGGTCCTCAGTCTGACCCTAAAATGCCTACAGAAAGAAAGCATAAATGAGCACAAATAGCGTTTAATCAGATCAGCTCAACAATCCTTCATTAAGCAAATGCCTCTTTTGGGCCAAGCTTGGTGCCAGGGACATAGAGTCCAAAGGGAAATTGCCCCTGCCCTCAGAGACCTTCTGTTCAGGGGGGAAAGGTCACCAGGTAGGGCACTCCATAGCAGCATCCAGTTAGCATTAACTGGGGAGAGGGGCTGGTCCAGTGGGCATCAATGCCCCTCTCACCAGCAGGGCTCTGACCACCAGGCACCCTCCTGCTTTGGGTATTTGTTATAGCTAGTCAGTAGGACCTGGGGGGCATCCTGTCCAAATCCCTCTTTTTACAGTTGAGCCATGTGCCCAAGGGCCACATGGCAGAGGGATATGCGCCCAAGGGCCACATGGCAGAGGGATATGAGTCCAGGGGCCACATTGCAGAGGGGCATGTGCCCAATAAATTGGATTTGAGAGGGTAAAAAGAGCTACATGGCTTGGTAGCAAAAGTGTGGGATTTGAACCCAGGGCAGCTGCCTCAGGCCTTATTTCCTCAGGTACAATGCTGCTGAAGTCTGGCGTTCCCGGTGGCCCTTCCCGATGCTTCCAACCTCTGTCCGGCCTCTCCCTCTAGCTCCCAGTGCTGAGTGAGGACGATAGAGTCCTCAGGCCTAGAGTCCGGCCCGCTCAGGGCACAATCTCTGGTCGCCCCAGATCAGGCAACCCCCGAGAGCTTGGGCCCGGCTTTTTCTCTGGCCAGCTGCGGAGATTATCCAGAACGGAAAGATTCCGAGCCGGAAAGCAGCCGGTGAGCAGAGCCTCTCCACTGAGATGCTGGCCAAGCCGGCTGGGCCCGCAGCGCATACCTGACGCCGCTTGAACCCGAGCCAAGCTGCCGCTTTCCCATGGGAAGGCAAAGAAACAATGACAGTTTCTTCTGAATGAAACTCACCTTCGAGCCAAAGAGTAAACATTCAGTGAGCGGCCTGAGACTTGGTTGGAACTAGAGGAGATAATTACGTAAGAGCCCAGACCCGGGCAGCCTGGATCCAAGGGGGTTGGAGCCAGCAGGGGAGGGGCAGAGGTGCTGGGGGGCCCAGGGGCTCGTCCTGCCAGGAGAAGGGGGCACCCGCCCTGGCTGGGCCGGAGAAGGGGGCTCCCGCCCTGGCTGGGCAGGAGAAGGGGGAGCCGGCCTTGGCTGGAAACGAGCTCCCCCGGGCTGGACTCTGGAGCGGGGGCAGGGGCTCAGCCTCGGGGGTCCGGGATCCTTTGCTTTGTTTCCTTAACTGTCTAGCATTAAAGAATAGGAGGAATCCAGGAGCCCCCAACAGCTGGCAGTAACTCTACTGATTTTGCTGTGTGACTTTGGGCAGCTTCCCCTGGCCCCTCTGCGCCTCAGCATCCTCCTCCGTAAAACCCGGGGTCTGCATCGTAGGGGCTCTAGGGAGCACCGAGAACATGGGATTCTAAGATTCTTGGTGTAAGAAACCATTATTTCCTTGCGGAGCCCCAGAGCCCCAAGATAACCCCCAGTCCTCCATCCCGTGCCCCCTTGTATTTCCCGAAAGGAACGTTGACTCCTGGAGACCATGAGGCCATCTCTGTTTTTGTCCTCGTACTCCTGGCATCTAGGAGAGAGACTGGCCCAGAGTAGTGGCTTAACAAATTCTGACCGATTTATTGATTAGATCTTCCAACCCAGGAACCACTTATTAAGCTCCTCCCCTTCACCGCGGGCTGCGTAATGCCACCTTGGGGCTATCAAGACAAATCGAAGCCATCTCTGCCCTCCAGAAGCTTAGAGTCTACCAGGACATACGGCATCTAAACAGATCGACATATGCCCAGTAATCGGAGGAGAAAGAGAATTCTAGCTCTCTGGATAAGAAAAGGCGCCTGTCAGACGTGGCCCAATGACTAAGCTCTGGCTGAAAGGGGAGGTGCCTCTGGACTCCCAGGTTGTGCCAGGCTCTCCATCCCTCTGCCATCAGGGCGAGGCTGGGTCTTTGCTAACATATACCCCTTCCCTCCGTCCTGTCCCTTTGGAGTCTCCCCCTATGGCGGTGGTATGACATCGGTTGGCACGTGGGCAATTGGAGCTCCCCAGTCCCACGCTCCCATGAGATGCTCCATCGACTGGATCAGAACCCTTTCCTGGTGGCTACGTGGCCATTGCAGGCCTAAGAGTAGAATGCCCACTCAAATGCCACGTGTTATGGGGCCATCAAGATGGCTTCTTCAGCAACCCACTCGGATAATAGACACTTTTGTCTCTTCCTTCCTTTTCAAGTTATCAGTGCCACTGTCTGGAGCCCCGAAACCCAGCCTTGCCAGGGTTGGCATCCTTCAAAGGTTAGGGCCAAATGCTCTTCTCCTCCTCTCCTCTCCTTGTGTCACAGAGCAAGTCCCATCACGAAAGCTTACTTCATCACCCCGGGGCAGCTGCCCAGAAATCGTGTGACTGTTATATAATGATATCCTCAGAGCTGGCCAAGGCCGTGGTGTTACCAGGTAAATAAGCAATATTGACCTAACGGTGGGGAACAATTCTGCATTGTCAGGGGGAATAAGCCAGGTAATCTAAGAGGTCGTTTCCATCTCTAATGCTCCGAGATGTTCACATCCTGTAACAGGCAGCCCTGCTGGAAATTCTTGAGATATGTGCAGTCAGTGTAATTGAATACCTTGGGAGAGGGAGGTCAGAACCGTTCCAGGACAGGGGCTCAGGTTGCACCAAGCAGCAGCGAGACCCGCGGCGGACGGGAGGCGGGCGGATTGTCCTCACTGGGCAAGGGAAGTAAATAATCTACCCCTGACAAGACACTTAGCCACTGTGCAGGGAAGGGAACGTGGTGTTTAAGAAAGCATAAATCGGATGTGTCTGTCTAAGGCTTCGCTGCTCACCTCACAGATCAGTTACATGGGAAAACGGGGGCCAACAGCACCGTCCCCGGGAAAGAATCCTGGACGAGTGTCCTCAGCCCGGCAGCGCGGCCTCGCTCTTTTACTGTGGCGTAATTGTTTGACGCCTTTCCTCATCTTCACGATGGAGAATCTCTGCCATGGCTTTCTTTGTGACCCCTGAAAGCCTCAGTTTACCACCAGAATTAAAACGGGAATAACGCCAAGAATGTCCTTGGTCTGAGAACCCCTAGGGAGGATGTGATGAAAATCTGTTTCGGAGTTTGAAATCACTGCCCCTCCTCCCCGAAAAATTCCATCTGGAAAGAGGCAGGTCTAGAGTCACTTCCTAACAGAGCCATCATGAGGTGGAATGGGGTAGATATCTGGGGAGGTGAGGAATCGCCTGTATCACGCTTGTCCATGGGGCAGGGGCCCTCTGACCCAAGAGCATTAGTAGCAGGAGACCTTCATCAGGGCATTGCCTCAGTGACACCCCTGCCCAAATCAATGAGAACCCCCAAAGTGTCTCTCCAGCTATCTTCCTGAAGTTTCCATAGATGATACTGAGGAAGGGAAGGGAATAAGCCAGCTATGACTAGCCTGGGTTGTACCAGGGCAAATGGTATAAAATGTCCCCTCACACCAGCTTTGTAAAGACATAATCAGCTAAGTTTGGTGAGGCTGACGGGGTAGACCCTGGGACAGGACACAACCCTGTGAGGGGAAAGCAGAGAATGGAAAATGGAGTGGGGAAATGAGCCAGCAGCCCTGGTAGGGAAGGGAACAAAGTTACCATCATTGGGGAGTTTCTTGTTGTTCAGTCATTTCAGTTATACCAGATTCTTCATGACCCCTTTGGGTTTTCTTGGCAAAGATACTGGCATGGTTGGCCATTTCATTCTCCAGCTCATTTTTGAGGTGGGGAAACTGAGACAAAAATGTGAAGTGACTTGCTCAGGGTCACACAGCTGGGAAGTGTCTGACGGCAAATTTGAACTCAGATCCTCCTGTCTCCAGCTGGGGCTCTGGAGTCTGCATCTCCGAGCAGCCCTGGTAGTTTCCAGTTCTTGCTAACTAGATGTTGCTTCTGCTTTGCTAAAGAACTCCAAGGAACTGTTAGCACCCTCAGTATTTTGATGCCCTCAGAAAGAGTCGAGGTTGCCTCACCCTAGATGCCACTGGCTAGTGGCCAGACCAAGAACTCAAGATTCTCCTGGGCTGTTTTCTGCCTCCTCTTGTGAGCAGGGACCTGCTGGAGACTCTGGGCTTTGACAAAGGAATGCCTTCAGAGATCCCAGGACTGTAACAGGAGAGAGCCCAGGGGGTGGCAGGCAAGCAGGGGGCCCTGGCTGGGGCGGGGGGGGGGGGGGG
>CM053592.1:193488727-193500929 GCA_028646515.1 Pseudochirops corinnae | reverse complement strand
GGGCCTTGGTCCCCTTTTTCCAGTCCTGTGGATGAAGATCTAAAAGGCTTGCTTAAGGTTACTTAGAGATTGCCTTTTTCACTTCACTTCAATTCAACAGTCATTCCTTTGGCACATGACTCAAAATAGCCTGAGTGCCCAGTAACCCGTCCTGGTTGGGTGGCCCACCCTCTTTGTGCTCCAGGCAGCTCCAGGGCTGAGAAACAGAGGAGGGGCTGACTTTCACCAACTGAAGGAATGTCCTCCCCTGTACCGAGGGGACCACAGGCACTGGAGACCCAGAGACTGAAGGGCAAACAGCCCCCAAACCCCTTCTCTGGGAGCTTGAGTGAAGGCCACTGTTGGAGAGCAGGAATGGGCAGAATGGGGAGCAGGTCTGAACCCCAGCCCTGACTTACCAATCCTTCCCCTTTGTGGCCTCAGTCTCATTCTCTGCCAAGTCAGGGCTCTCCAACCAGCAATCTCAGAGGCCCCTCCCTCCCAGACCCCAGGCCTTCCAGGAACCTTTCTCAGCAGCTTTGCCCAGCGTGGAGGAGGGGATCAGGTCACAGAAGCCAGTCCTTCCTTCCACCCTAGTCTGATTACCTGTAGCTAAAACACCTGAGAAGGCAGAACCCAGGGCCATGAGGCTTCTCCACAAGTGCCTGAAGCCCCCAGCGCAGGGCACAGTGAGCTGCTCAAGACTGGACCCTCTCTGCTCTGAACCCCACCCCCAGCCAGGAGCCCTTGGGGGAGTGCCCAAGGTGCCTCCCTCCCTTCCCCCACCCTGGGGAGCCTGGCACGATGCTGCGTTTGTTTAAGGGCCCCAGGTGTGTTTGTGCCCAGGTCGAGTTCACATTCACTATTTGTGTACGTGGGCTTTGATGCTGCTATCTCAACGGCACATGAATCATCCCTGAAAGGCGTGGAATAAGCCTGGGAAGGAGGATGGTAAATTACAGATTTATGAATGGGGGAAACGGGAGGGAAGTCCCCCCCCCCCCCCCATGCCCAGGGTGTAGGCAGCTCATTTCAGTCATTCAAAAGCCATAAAAGAAAGCAAACCGGGGAGGTGAGGATGGAGTCAGGTAACCCTGGGCAACTCGGGGGCCTCAGAACCAAAACAAAAACATGGGTGGCTAAGCACCCTCCTGAGTGACTTTTAAGAGCACTTGAAAGTCAGTCCACAAGTTAGCCCCTGCGAAGGAGGAAGTAGATGCCTCGCAGGCCCCTCCCCCACACAGGCAGGGTCCTCCGCCCTCCGGCCTTGACCCGTGGAGCAGGCTGGGGGCCGGGGGGGAGGGCGTGATGAGAGTGTCTTGGCACAACCTTGGACACGGCCACTAGTGAGGGCAGCCCCTCCGAGCAAGTGCTCTGGGTCATCTGGACACACAGCCACCCGACATCCTTCCACTTAAACGGCCGGCCACGGACGAACTACCAATTAGGGATGGTTCTTGAGCCCATTACTCGGCTCCTACCCCCAACGGAGATCTACCCTGCTCTCCTGGCCAGGGCTAGGCTGATGGCCCCGGGCTGGCTCGGCAGGGACCTGGTCATGGACCCTGACGTATTTCCATACAAATTAAACTCCCATTCCTGCCTAGTTAATGTACCACTCTGGCCAGGCCCCTGCTTCCCCCAGCCCCAGATTCCCCGACATGTTTCTTGAAAACGTCCGGCCTGGTCCCAGCCCCCACTCTGCTCAGCCACATGCTGGCCCCCCATGGATTTCCCACGGGAAAGAAAGGGAGATCGGCAGCTCCCTAGCTGCAAAGCAGAAAGGCAGGGAGGAGGACTCCTGATGTAGCCTCTGAGAGGGCATTTCAAGACCATCCAGCCATTGGCACCTCAGCAGGTAAACCCACGCTTCCCCACTCACCCAGACACTGACTACACTTATGAGAACGTCCCCTTAACTGTTGGGATTCTGTCCCACTCTGAGCCCTTCCAGAGGTCTCTACAAAAGGAGGTAAGCACTAGGTTAATGGGATTTTAAGAATGCCTCCACACTGAAGGGGGGATTTATGGTTCCCAGGCCTGGAAATGGGGTGCACCAGACATTAAAACTAGACCAACTTTTCAGAAAACCCGAGAAAGAGGAGAGCTGTAATTGCTAGTGTCTGGAAAGGTTGGTGTTGGGCAAAATGGAGTATTTTACAGTTTAGCCTTGGGGTACTGGGGAGCCATTCAGAGTTCTGGAGCCGAGAAATGACCTGGTTACCCCTTCAAAGGGCTGCTGTGAGACTGATGTGAGAAAATGTGCAGAAAGCACCATATAAATGTCAACTGTTACCAAAAAGCCAGAAGCACAGATGGGGAGGGGATGGGGGACCCTATAATGCTGGGGCTTCTTGGGAGGTGTCTATAACTCTGGAGGGCCACAAAGGAGGGGGGCAGCCCCCCAGAGGAGCTGCTTCCCTTGCACATTCTTATTTAATTCTCACCCAAACAAACTAGAGTAATTAACCCTCGGTAGGCAGCCTGTGCCTCCTGCCAGGTGAGAGGCTTTGGCTGAAGTGGCTATTGGCAATCAATGAGGAGCTCTGGCCGATGTCCTTGAGGAGCAGGCAACCCCAGGACGAAGCCTTGGTCGTTAGGCACTAAATCATGCTGCCTGTGTACAGAGACCAAAGTGACATATGCCTGGCCTCGGGGAGTTTCTCCTCACTGAGATCTCATTGGCTCAGGGAACATGTGGGCCAGCGTTTGTATCATTCTTGGTTTCATGATTTAAAATTCTAGACAGTAAATTCTCTCCACAGGCCCAGGGGAAGGGGCTCTAGGCTCAGCTCTCTTTTACCAAGGGCTCCGGGAGGCAAACATCTCAGGCCAGGCTGAGCTGAATCATGGTTCAGCTTGGGAGTAAACTCCCCGGCTGATCCCTCTCCCCAGCACCCTGCTTTCCTTCTCATTTTGGCTATGTTGGCTTTGCTTGTGCAAAATCTTTTAAATTTAATATAGTGAACATTATTTCATTTATATCTCATGATGCTCTTTATCTCTTGTTTGATCACAAATTCTTACCTTCTCCACAGATCTGGCAGGTAAACCACTCCTCTCTCTCCTCATTTGTTTATGGGATCAGGGAGGGGCTCTTAGTATCCCTATCTCACAGATGAGGAAATCCGGGTTGAGTAAGTTTAAATGCTTCACCCTGGGTCACACAGCTAGGAAGAGTTTGAGGCTGGATTTGAACTCAAGTCTCTGGTGGTTTCCTACACCAAAAATTCAAAGGTCCAGACCAGAAATAAGTTCTAAAAATATATGCAATGCATATATACATTATATATATAAACCTAGCTGCCTGTCTACATTTATACGCACATATACATGTACTTATACATGTATTCACACACATACACATGCACTTACACGTGTGCACATAGGTACACACATGCATGTACGCATGTAAATGCATGCCTGGGGTGTTTTAAAGTTTGCAAAGCCCTTTGCATGGGTCATCTCATTTGATCTTCATCCCGATTCTCTTCTTCTGTCCCTCTACAGGAGCCTTAGAGTGGATCTGGTCCACTCTTCAGTTTTCAGATAAGGAAATGGAGCCAGAGGATAAGTGAGGAGCTGAGGTCATATGGGGGGGAGAAGAGTAGGCAACAGAGGTGAGATTGGAACCCAAGTCCCCAAAGTCAGGGCTATGGTGTCCTTCCTAAAATGAGACCCTCCAAACAGTGCATAGTAACTGTCCAGCTTCCCTCTTGCACAGAGAGAAGGTGGGACCAGCCCCACCCATCCTCCCAGACACTCTGCCTCTCTCCAAGAAGCCTGGAGCTCATTAGCTGGCTTGAACCTTCCCCCTTCCCAAATGCAAAACAGCCAGCACTAAGCTAAAATAAGGTAAATTGCTGAATTAGAATAAGTTGCTTTGATCCCCAGATCTAGTCTGAAGCAACCCCCACCTCACCCTAGCCCTCCCTGGGTCACCCCCTCCTCGAATTCTTTGAGCAAAGTCAACATTAGGTCTCCCAGTCTCTTTAGGAGGAAGCTCCTAAGCTGGGTGGGATATCAAGGGGAAAGTCCAGGCAGGGCAGTGTGCCATGCTAAATCCTTCCATTCTCCTAGAATCACAGGAAGGAGCCAGTAGAGTGCCTGGCACTCCATAGATACATAATAAAAACTTGTGGAAGAATTAATGAGTCATGGACACGGACCCAAAAGGAGACTTAGAAGCCATGGTGACGTCCAACCTTTTCAGTTCGTAGGGGTAGGAGATGAGGCCTGTAGCCCTGAGATGCCTTTAGACATCTGGACAGGCCTAGAACAAGTACGGTCTGGCTACCGTAGGCTACCTGGCCAGCAGGGGGACTCCCCATATTTGCACGAGCTTGTCAACATAGAAGGGTGTGACCAAGGACCCGACCCTTATCAGCTCCCTTCAGAAATCGGAAGCATTTGCTGAGTGTTTTTTCACTGTTGACCAAGCTCCTTCTGGCTCCCGTGACATGCCATCCTTCCCCAAATGCTTGCAAACACCTGAAAGTCAAGTCTCATGGCCAACTTCAAGGAAACTCAGAAAAACTCCACAGCCAACAGTTGGGTGAGGATAAGGAGCTGCTCAGAAATCTGCTTGTTCCCACCCCACTCCTGGGCCTCCTGGAGTCTGTGCCTCAGATGGTCGAAGCCTTTCCTTTGGGGGAGATTAAGATTCCTTAAATATCCCTCTTTGGAGAGGCTTGGCCAGGTCAGAGCACACCTGAGCTGCGGTGGTGGGCTTGTGCCCACTCTTTAAGCATCTGGACAAGGCTAGAGGAAGAACAACCAAGATGGACCCAGGTTTCAAGGCCTCAGGCCAGATCAGAATTATTTGATGGAATCTGAGCGGCTTAGCCTGGAGGAGAAAAAGGGGGGAGCACAAGGGAGGTGGTCACATGGAGGATGGATTAATCTTGTCCTGCCTGGTCCCAGAGAGCAGACAGAACCAGGAATCATGGAGCCCTCCTGCTCCCACCATCTCAGCTCCACCCCACATAGGGGCAGAGTATTGGTCTCTGCCAATCAATGGGCTTTGGGACAAATTCAGGTCAGATGTCAGGAAGGGGGTGAGGGGCTACAGAGAGAGAGAGTGGGTTCTCTCTCCTTAGCGATCTCCAAGCCATTGCTGAAGGTCCACTTGGCAGGGATGCTATAAAGGGACCCCGGGAGAGTTATAAGGGGCTCAGGGGGTTAAGGTGCTGTGGCTCTAAGATTCTCCCTGATGTTTTTATTGCTGGGCCATAAATGCTCCTCTCATTTCTTCTCTGGCCCTCATGAAATCAAGGGAAACATCTCCCAAACACAATATTCACAGAGTCAGAAACTGAGAAAAAATGTGAAAAGAGAGGTTTCCCCTTTGACCACTTCCAAGATGCTCAGGCCAGCCATGGAAGCCAAGAGAGCAATTAGGTGAAGGCCAAAGGCCAACCCTTTGAGCCAGTCTCCTCTTCTGTCAGAAGAAGGAGCAGGCTCTAACTGCTGGACACTAAGCATGTGACCCCCCCCCCTGCCATTCCCAGGAAGCCCCTTCTTCTTTCGGGGCCTCCCTTCCCTTGCCTGTAAGATGTCAGTAACCCCAGGGCCCTGCCAATCTGTATGATCAAATGAGTAATCACAGAAAGCCTCCAGTGCATGGGGGTTGGTACTTCTCTTTCAACAGGCCCCCACCCTTGTGTGACTAAGACCGTAACTGAGAGGAAGCCTGAAGACCCGTCCTCCAGCCCCAGGCAGAGGCAAGAAGGCTCCTCCCTCGGTCCATGAATCTTGGACCCATGTCGGGCCCAGTTGAGGGTTGTAGGCTCTGTGTGGACAGAGCAGCCATGCTGTGATCCAACGGCTGAGGTCCAATTCCTCTGTCCCCCACTAGACTCTTGCAAACAAGAGCAGGGCTTTGAAGATGGGAACTCCCATCTTCCCAGAGAGCTCTAGTTTTCCCCAGGCAGCATGCAGCTAAATGTGAACTGGAGCCTCCTTGACTTTCAGTAGTACACCTCCCTACACTGAGAGCTGAAGTGGGGGGACTGTCTCTACAGACAACAGTGTGGAACACTATCAACAAAGATTTGGGGACAAGGGACAGATAGGGACATGTCTGTGCCTTTGGAAAATAATCTTGGTAGCTGTGTGGAAGATGGGCTGGGGAAAAGGAGGAAGGTTAGTTAGCAGCTCCCCAAGCCTGAACTGGGGCTGATAGATCCAGAATTCAAATCCCCTGCTAACTGCCTATGTGACCTCCAGAAAGTCGTTTCTGCCCCAGGCTACGGTTTCTATAAAATTAGGGCATGGTAACATCTAAGTCTCTCTCCAGCTGGGTCTCTGATCTGCAGTCCCAGACAGTGGTGTGAGATTGCAAAGTTTGAGGTGCCCCCGAAATGGTGCTGTAATAAGAGATGCCACGGAATCCTGCACCCACCAAATGGTGTCCCCCTGGGGCCACCTGCTCAAAGACAGGGCCACTAACTCCTACCGAGGCGTCACCAATGGGGCAATGAACCCAATGTAGCTTGGCTTCCAGCTCACCCTGGGCTCTCATCCTGCCCCAGTCCCCATCGTTGCCCCAGCTCCCAGGCAAAATAGGGCCCCTCAGGCCCTGGAGCAGCCTGAAGGAGTAGAGGCATTTTCCAGATGTGCCCAGCATCAGGGCTGGGAGTCAGGCCCTTTGAGAATCTGGCTGGGGGCAGGAGGGGGCCCTGAAGATCTGAACCTCCACATTCGACAAAGAACAAGCCAACCACTTGCCTCACCCTGCTTTAATTAGATTCTTTGGGGCCTTCCACCTTTGATGTAAGTGGGGGTGATAAAGGCAAGATGTGCTTAATTGGGCCATTATCTGCTAAACGAACTGAGATACAAAATTAAGTCCAAGGTTGAAGCCAGTGTGGTTCTGATAGGGAGATAATCCTGAGAAATGCCATCCCCAGGCGGAGCCAGGCATGTTCTCACCATGGTGCACACCCACTTAGCGCTGGGAGAAGGAAGGTGACGGGCCGTTGGGCTGACCCAATGGAACACTTGCCGGCTGAGCCCAGGGAAGACAGGCTTGCTTGGTCACAAAGCCAGTGTGGGAGTTAGAAACGTCCTGCCCAGAAACAAGTGGCCAGTCTGGGAAAGGAACGTGTATGGTAGAAATGAGGGAATGAATGAGTGTAGGCCCCCGCCCTCTGAAGGTCACCAAGTACCACTGCCTATGGGGATGTCACCTTGGAGACCCGGCTGTACTGTGAGCATCTCCATTAAACTGTGAGCTACTTGCCGACGAGCTCCGTTTGGGGGTTCTGCTTTGCTTTCTATCTCCAATGCTTAGCATGGATCCTGGCACACAGTAGGAGGTCAGTGAATGCTGGGTAAGGGCCAGGGATGTCCCTTTCAACCCTTAGGATTTGGGGCTCTGGCACTTGGTGACTTCTCAAGGGGCCTCCAGCTCCAAATCTATCCAGGGCTGGGCAGACCAGGGCCTCCCTCAAGGTCTCAGGCCACCAGGTTTGACAGAAGCACGTTTCCCACCCTAATAAAAGGTGACGCTCCTCTGTTATCGCTCCCTGGCCCCCATAAAGCTGGGCCAGGTCTGAAGAATGATTCCAATGGGGCCTCTTCCAGCATCTCAGTCTGCTTCCTGCTGGTGTGGCTGTACCCCAGCCCTCCCCCTGCCACACACACACCCCACCACCACCACAAGCTCAACGAAAGGCCCCTAAACATGCACTTGCCTGTTCCAAGCACACAGCATAGTTTCTGGAACCCTGAGTCCTCATGATCCTCCCTCTCCCCCCACTCTGCCCTTCCCTCCTGGCCCCAGAGTTCCTCTGTCCAGAGGGGGAATCCCCAAGCCTGGCCACAGGAACTCCTGGCCCAGAGGACTATGAGAGAACCGAGGCTCTCCAGGGAGGCCTGCTTGGGATGAAGGAACTAGGAAGTTTTAGCCATAAAGCTCTTGACCACATGGGGAAAAGTTCTGTCCTGGGCACATGTCTTAAAGGAGAAAAAAAAATCCCTTCCTCTCCCAAATTCATAGAAAATCATCAGAACATGTCTCCCATTTATTGTGAGCACTTCACTCATGAATCATCTGCAGCCGGATGGGGCTTGTGCATAAATCAGCCAGCAGAGACTTTGTTAGCAATTGGTGCGGACGCTGAAAGTGGGACCAGCAGGGCAGCCAGGGGAATTTCTGCAAAGGAAATCAGTTCACTTTTTCCAATACCTAATACCTCCATTGCACAGGGGGAGCTCCCTGGTGGCTGTGGGCTGCATGCCTTCTTGGTGGCAAGTGTCAGAGGAAGGTATTGGACCTGGAACCCCAGGGAGAAATCACCCCAAAAGCTCCATCCACATAAAGAAAGAAATAGAGCGGCAAGGCAGAGATACAAGGAGAGAGAACAGAAGGGAAGGGAAGGGAAAGAAAGAGAAGAGAAGGGAAAGGAAGGGAATGGGAGGGGAGGGGAGGGGAGGGAAGGGAAGGGGAGGGAAGAAAGAAGGGAAAGGAAGGGAAGAAAGAAGGGAAGGGAAGGGAAGAAAGAAGGGAAGGGAAGAAAGAAGGGAAGAAGAGGGAGGGAGGAAAGAAAGAGAGGAAGGAAGGAAGGAAGGAAGGAAGGAAGGAAGGACAATCATTTTGTGGCCACCTGGAGAAGGGGGCACTAGGTACATGCTAAGAGAGGGGGTCTTTCCACAGCTCTAATATCAATTAGCTCTCAGCTCTCAGGGCCTAAGAATCAACAGTTAGGTGGTATTTACTATAACAAAAAAAATAAAGGCCAACATTCAGTCTTTTCCTAATTTGTGAGGAGAGTTCAATGTTAAAGGATAAAAGCCCCCAATCTTTCTCCCTTCCATTAAGAGTGTCTGTTCCCCTTTCTGTTTTCAAAGGCCCATTGGAACAGCCTGAGGGGACTCATATGGTTTCTTTATAATTTAATGTAATTATTCTATAACCTGTAATATTCAGTGTAAAGGTTTTGCTTTCCTGCTGGAGGAATTTTTACAATGCTGCAACTCCTGGAAAGAATGATCAGGGTGGTGTGGGGGCAGGGGGAGAGGTGTAAGGGGAGACAGGAAGAGGAATATTCCGAATTCCACCCACAGGACTCAGGAGGACAGCCAGGCCTTCCTGCCACTGTCTGTAGGTGGGAGGAAAGCTCTCCCGATCCATGACCAAGGACTGAAGAGGAACAAAAGCCTTGCTGGGGCAGAGGCCTCCCTCCCTTAATTTAGCCTCCCAGGGCAGGCACTAGGTCTTATAGCTGCCCCCATCCTGTATCACACTGACTCACACTGAGCTCCTCACTCCAGAAGCCCCGGGGCCTTTTCAGACATATCACTACTAGTCTCCTTGTACTTGGAAACCTGATATATGGCTCAAGTAGAAGACTTTGCATTTAGCCCCATTCAACTCCCTCCTATTATTTGATTCACCTCAATATTTTAGCCTGTCCAGATCGTTTGCGAATCTTGACCCTGCCACTCTTTTGGAGATGCTGGCTCTCAGCTCTCGCTCCATCTCCTGGGGCTTTGCCTGCTTTCTTCCATCTGCCCAAGTCTCCCCCATCTTTCCAAACACCTTTTCAAGATCTCACTAAGGCCAGACTCTTTCCACAAATCAATCTTCATTGATTGCCTTTACTTCTTTTCTTCTGCTGTGATATTTCCACCATCATCGCTCATCTGGACTTGCTCTCTCCAAAGTGATCAGGACCTCTTCTCACTGTCCACATGGCCAACACCTAGATCAGGGGCTCGTTCCCTCTCACCTGGACTAGCCCAACAGCCTCCTCTTGGTCTCCTTGCCTCCACTTGCACACAGGTGACAAAGTTATTTTCCTAGAGCAAAGCTCGGATCATGTCACTCCCAGCTCAGTAGATTCTAGTCTGTTCCTGTTGCCACTAGAATAAATGATACATTTCTCTGTTTTGCTTTTAAGTCTTCACAGTGAAGTCCCAATCGAATTTGCTGACTTCATTATAAGAATGCAGCATCCCTGTGAAGCTGCTTCTCTAACTCTCTCCCGCACCAGTGGGCTAAGTCCCTTTGTGAATGGCTGATGACTGCCCCCTTTGGGGGCCCAGGGACAACACTGAGGCATTTCTAATAATATTGCTCACGAGCCCACACCCGAGATGCTCCACACTCACCGTCAGCCAGAGCTCCTTAGCTTATAGAAAGGGCATTTATCAAGCAGCAAACAGAGGTGTTTAAGAAATATACCCCTAAAGCAAGGCACACTTTCCCCTGAGAAGAGGTACATGGCCAAAGGGTAAACTCAAAATCCTAGGTTACTCTAGTGTAGTCCTCATGACACCCTTTAGATATAACTCTCTGTTCGAATCTGAGAGCCCTGACTGCCTTTTCTGTCTGCACCTTGGTGTGTATCTCAGCTCCTAAAAAAAATATTACCATCAGCCACTGCTGCTCTGGGGAGAAGGCTATCAGATGGCGACGACAGGTCTCACATGGTTGTCCTGCTAGGGGTGGGGAGGAGGCAGACGCTCTTCTTTTCCCCCCTCTCCCTCTACCATCAACACCATCAACTGGGGGCTTTGCTGGAGTAGGTGGACCACTAGACTGGTTTTCTGCATCATCCATAGGCTCAGAAACATGTTTAGCTCTTTTCAATCAAAAACAAAGCATTTCCTGTGCAGTATCATCTGCTTTCATACAATGGCTCAAAGCCTTTCATGCTTCCCAGATTGACGGTGGACATGCCCACTCTTTGTTTGCACCTTTGACTGAGTCAGTAGAGAAATCTGGAGCTTTTGTGTTTACAGTGATTGGGGTGGGGGGTTTTTTACACTTACTCTCAGCACTCCCTTCTTTACCCTGTGTTGCAGTCCAATTAGCCTTTTCTCGGTTCTTCACACATCACATTCCAGCCTCTATCTCTGTATCTCCCTTCAGGCCTTCCCCAGTCTCTCCCTGTGACCTTACAGAAGCCCTTCCAGGAAGAGCTCAAACACCACCTTCCCCAAGACGTCTTTCCTGATCCTCCCCCCCACTTCAAGCATCCTCCCTCCCCAACTGCCTTGTATCCCTCCTGTATATCTAGAATATACCATTGCCAATGAAAGGAAGAATCCGGCTCCTCTCCACACCTTAAATCTGCATATGCTCATATGTAATCATCGTCTCCTCTGATAGAATGTGAGAACACTCAGAGGGAGAAGTTCTGAGTGGAGTTTTCTGATCTGTGTATCCATGGTGCCTGGCACATAAGAGGTACATACATGGTGGTTGATCAATTGATTCTTCCTGGTTTTGTGTCCCTTGCAAATCTGCTGAGCATGTCAGTCATGCCTTCTCTAAACCACAGATAGAAATGCTAAACCTCACAGGGCAGAGCCCAGAGCCCTGGGCTACTCCACTGGATGCTTCCGGCCATGTTGACATGGAGCCACTGCCCTTTGGATCCAGCCATTCACCCAGTCATCAGGTGGTTCTGTCATCTGGCCCACATTTCTCCAGAGCAGGAGAGATTTTCTTTTTCCAAATGACTGACCAAGGCCCAGGTAAATTAGATCTTTATTCACATCATGGTCTATGAGCCAGACAGCCCTGCCAAAAAGGAAACATGGCTAATGGTGCATAATCTGTCCTTGTGGAAGCCAAGCAGTTTCTTTCCAATGCCCCTTCTTGCTAGTGCGTTGGCTCTGTCGATAATCTTCCATTCATCCCATCTATAGTTTGTATGTGCCTGGTTGTCTGCATGTCATCTCCTTGATCAGACAGTGAGCTCCCTGAGGGCAGAGTCTGTTTATGCCTTTCTTTGTGTCCTCAGTGCATAGTGCCTGGCATGCAGTGGGCACTTAATAAATGTTTATTGACTGACTAACCCCTACTTCTTTTCCTAGACAATGACTAACCTTCTCTTTAATAATGTGTCCCAAATAGTGAGTTCTTATCCCAAAAACTGGAGTCTTTGGGATTATCAAATAGTATATGCCCAAAGACTCCAGTTTTTGGGATAAGAACCCAGTATTTGACAAAAACTGTGGGGAAAATTGGAATATAGTATGGCAGAAACTGGGTATGGACCATCATCTAACACTGTATACCAAAATCAAGCCTAAATGGGTACACGATCTAGGTATAAAGGCCGATACTATAAGTAATCTGGGGAAGCAAGGAATAGTTTACCTGTCAGATTTGTGGAGTAGGGAAGACTTTATGACCAAAGAAGAGTCAGAGAGCATTATAAAATGCAAAATAGATAATCTTGATTACATTAAATTGAAAAGTTTCTGT
>CM053592.1:193456117-193488227 GCA_028646515.1 Pseudochirops corinnae | reverse complement strand
TATATATATATATATATATATAAAATTTTCACTTTAATGAGCAGGTAGAGAGACTTGAAATGAAATGGTGCTGTCCATGGCAGCTGGCCATCTGTGCATCTGTCTCGGATATGGGCCTGCTTCTCCGCTTGCCCATGGCTAGCTTTGTTCCTACCAGGTCATCACACTTTGTCGCCTTGCCTTTGGCCGGGGGATAGCAGAGCAGCCCTGGCCTCAGGCCTCCTGGTCTGTGACTCTTGAAGTGACCCCTGCAGCGGTCTGTGCACAGGCTCTCTTGACTCTCAAGGAGGCACTTCTTTTCAGTGTGGCCTTTGTCAGGTTCCTTCCCTGAGCTGGGTCTCATTTTCATACCTTTGGTGATTCAGCGATGGTGTGGCGGGTAGAGTCTAATGTATTAGAATCGAATCCCAGCTAGACCACTTCCTACCTGAGGCACCTTGAGCAAGTCATTTGACCTCCGTGGGACTCAGTTTCCTCACCTGTCAAATGAAGGCATTGGACTAGGTGGCCTCAAAGATTCCTTGCTGCTTTAAATCCGTGATTCCATGGGACAGGAGAGGTTTGGGTGCCAACATTTCTCCCTCCACTCATTAGCTGTGTGTGACTGTGGACAAGATGCTTTAAAAGTGCTAAGACTTAGCTTCCCCTTCTGTGAAATAATGGCTGAGTCCCCCAGGAGGCTGGCATGAAAGTCAAATGAGACAATGGAAGTAGAATTCTTTGTAAGTATTGATGTTAGTTATGATCTTGGAGAACCTAAGGCATGTAACCTAGTGGATCGAGGGCTGGTTTTGGAGGCATGAAGTTCTGGATTTTAGTCCTGTCTCTGACACCTCCCTAGGGGCTGTCTGGCCTACCCCAAGCAATTCACTTACCCCAGTGCCTTTAAGAATGTACATTTTGGAGCAGTTGCAATCAGCATTGGCAGAGAGCATTGTCATACTGGGAGGTCTTCATACTGATGAAGTCACAAGTCCAAGGTTCCTCCTTTCCTCTGTTCATTCATGATACTGTGGCCCCTGCTCTGAAAAGCAATTTGAACTTATACAAATGAGGAACCTAAAGTGTCTATACCCTTTGAACCAGAGATTCTGTTACTGGTCTTATATCCTAAGGAAGCCACTGGTAAGAAAGTCTTCATATACCTCAAAATATTTGTGGCAGCATTTTTTATGATAGCAAAGAACTGGAAACAAAGTAAATGCCCATTGGTTGGGGAATGGCTAAAGGAATGATGCAACATGAATACAATGGAATATTATCATGCTGAAGAAAAATGATGCATGCCACGAGTATGGAGAAGCCTGGGAAGATCTGTATGAACTGATACTGAGCCAAAGAAATAATCTACAGGATGATGACAACAATGAAAGGACAAAGACACATCAAGAAATCAAAAGCAAATGTAACAAAATTATGAAGATTGAGCGGGACACCAGTGAAGAGCTATGAGAACATGCTCCCAACTCACTCCTTCATGGAAGTGGGAGCTCCCATCCAATCCAATTCAATTCGATAAACATTCACCTATGTGCCAGGTACTGTCCCATCTTGTCCCATCCCACCCCATCCTATCCTGCCCTACCCTACCCTACCCTACCCTGGCCTACCCTACCCTACTCTACCTTGCCCTGCCCTACCCTACCCTGCCCTACCCTACCCTACCCTACTCTACTCTACTCTACTCTACTCTACTCTACTCTACTCTATCCTACCCTACCCTACACTGTCCTACCCTACCCTACCCTACCCTACTCTACCCTACTCTACCCCACCCTACCCTACACTACCCTACCCTACCCTACCCTATCTCTGTTCTCTCTCATCCTACCCATTAAGCATTCATCGGATCCTACTACACAACCACCTCTCTGTGCCCAATGCTGAGGATACAGAGCTAGAAATGAAACAGTCCTTAGCCTTGAGATGCTTACATTGTGTCATTCTGGCTAGACTTTTTCCACTGCACCATTCTGGCCTTCTCTGGCCCAGTCCAGTTCCTTCCAGTCACCTCTTCCAGTACCTTCATACCCAACCCTCTGTCTATACTTGTATTCTCAATTTATACTGTCTGTGCAGTCTAGCCACCTCCACTCCAAGACCCTGGAGGGCAGGCTCTCCATCTATTCCTTATATTTTTCCCATTGAACCTGGCAGGGGGGTCTAGACATTCTTTTTGGCCAGGCTTGAACTGAGCTGGAGATTCCAGGTTAGGCTCTGGGCTCCCAGAGACTTCTGTCCCTTGCTCACTGGGAATCTTGCTTTAAAGACTAACTGGAGAGTTCATTGGCCTTGAGAAGGACCCAGAGAACTTTTGAGTGAATATGGTCTTCTTGCAATAGAAGAAAGGAACCTCTTCAATCATCAGAAAAGAAAAGACCCATCTCTGATTGACTGGGAGAGGTTTGTTGGAATGATTGACATCACAGCTTGGACAGGGGAGGCTCTTTCTTCCCCATGGCCACAGTTATGAAATGCAGACCTTTCAGAGACTTAACGAAAACCCTCCCAAATCTTTGGAAATCTGTACCACCCTTCAAGTTCTGACAGAGCTTTCAGGCTGATGGTCCATGAGTCAGAGCCAGTGGATTTGTCACTCCTTGGTACACCCACCACTGGATTGAGAGAAAACATTTCCAATAGGGAAAAGTACTGGGTTCCAAAGAGCAACCTACTTTCATTGAAGCTGTGACTGACAGAGCTGAGAATGCCCCATCGGGTTAAATGTGGGACCACCCCATTTCTTGATTTTTATCCCAGTCTATTTTCAGCTATTTGCTCAGAAGAGAACGTGGGTTTCACAAGGGCATGGTGGAGGTTGGGCAGGCTGAGACAGCAATCTTTCTGAAAAAGATCAAGTGGTTTCAGTGGACCACAAACTTGATATGAGCTCATAGTGAGATAGGAGACTTAGAATTACCATGTGGTCTCAGGCTGCATTAAGACAGAGAAAGCTTCCAGAATATGAGGCAATATTGCACTGTCCTCTCTGCCCTGGTCATTCTAGAGATTGTTTAAATCAGTTCTATGCATCACAGTTAAGAAGGTTATTGATAAACTGGGGAATATCCAGGCAAGGGCAGCTCTGTGATGGAGGGCGTCATTGGGCATCAGTAGGAGGATCTGGATTGGTTAAGGCTGCAGAGATGGGTGGGCTTAAGGGAGTGAAGGACAGGACTTCAGTCTTCAGGTATTTGAAGGTCTGTCCAGTGGGAGCAGGATCAGCCTTGTCCTGCTATGCGCCAGTGGGTAAAACGAGGAACAGTGAATGAGTGGATGGAAGTCCCAAAGGGCCGATTCAGGCTGGATTTCTGGGGAAAATTCTCACAAATATTGCTGCCCAATGTGAAATGGATTGTTTTGGGAGGTGGGGGTAGGTGGGAGATTTCTGCCATGGTAGACATTTAAGCAAGAGTGGAATGACCATGTGGGAGGTATGTTGTGTTCAGGATTATTTGGGGTGGGGGATGTTCATTGGATTGGGTGGCTAAGGAGGTTCTTTCCAGCTCTGACATTCTGTGGTTTGGTGGCTTGAAATTTTACCTCTTACTGTTATTTCCATTTTCGTGAAGTGAAAGCATTAATTAACCTGAAAGCTAGAAGCCGAGATGGTGGGATTCTAACTGTCCCAGTTTGGGAGCTGGTGGTCCGGTTGTCTGGAACGAGAATTTCCTCAGTGTCCTGGAATGACCCCCAGTAAGGAGGCAGAGACTTGGAAGGTCAGACCTGAGGTGGGGTTCATTGGCGCCCACCTTCCATTGCAAGGTCTTCACCACTGGGTTTGCTCTGCATGGCTCACTGTTAAATTCCTTGTCCATTAGCAGGACGGCAGCAGGCCCCCAGCTCTGGGTGTCCTCATTCACGTGGGGTTAGCAGTTATTCAGACAGAGGGCGCAGAGTCTCTGTTCTGTGACTTACCCAGAGTTCTTCAGCTGAACATTCCTCTGTCTTCTTGGCTCTCTATATTGGGTCATATTGACCAGTCATTACTGGTGCACACATGGTGCGTCTCCCAAATAGATGAGAAGCTTCTTGAGGTCAGGGACTCTTGGCTTTTGCCATTTATGGTATGAGAAAGACAGTGTTGCATGGTGGTTACAGAGATGGTCTCGGAGTCAGGAAGGCCTGGGCTCCAGGCCAGCTTCTGACCTTACAGGTGTTTATGCTCAGGGGGTTTAACTGCTCAGTCGGGCAGTTCCTGTGACAGTCACAGAGAAGGTGCCACCTCTCCACCAACAGAGACAATGCCCTATTTGAAGTGGTTTGTGATTGGGGCTGGCAGATGCATCATGTCTGTGATGCTGCACAGTGATTCAGGATGAGACGGGGGAGTCCTTGCATGTCCAGTACTTGGGCTCCAGACAATGAGGTGGGAGGGTTTCAATGAGGCCATCTTACAGTCCCAAAGGAGAGAGAGGCTAAGCCAGGAAGAACCCAGGAGAGGACTGGGATGGTGTATGTGGGCTTTAGCAAAGCATTGGACCCAGTGCTATTTGGGTGGAAGAGAGAGAAAGATTGGAAGGGACACAAAGAACTGCCTCTGTGTGTCCTACCTTGGTAAACAGCCAGCCCTGGATGGGGGCGGAGCAGGGAGTGGCCGGCACAGGGGGATCCCAGGGCCATCTTGGAAATCTTGGTTCCCTTCACACCTCAGACCCATTCCCACCCCCAGCTATGGCTCTGGCCCCTCCCTCTACCTGCCTGGGATTTCTTTTGTGGATATTTCTATATGCACACCTGGACTTCCCCAAGGGAATGTAAGCCACCTGAGGGCAGGCACTGCTTGTATCACAACGGTTTAGTTCAGTGCTTGGCTGTATTTACGCATCTACAGGATAAATACTTTGATCTAGGTGCTGGCCGATTTCCCATCATTCTCTCCATTTTTGGGGCGGGGGAGTGAGGCACCGCGTTTCCAGAACGTCTCTCAGAAAGTGTCCCTGTTTTTCGTGAGTGGACCAAACACCGATTTGCCGGGACTCCTTTAGAGTTGGGGGATTAGCTGCTCACATTAGCTGTGTTTCCTGAAGGACTTGAAGGATGGAACTGAGGACAGAAAAGCTTTGCCTTTAAGGGGATGTTGGCAGCTTGGGCATCCCCTACAACCAGCGAGGGGGTGGAGGGTGTCTCCTTCCGTCTCTCCAAGACTGGATGTTGGACGGCTCTAATGGTCCTGAGATGAGAGGCTGGCCAAGTTCGGCTTCCTGGCTGGGAGCGGGCTCGCCTCAGGCGGAGGGTTTGCCAGCCACAGTTTGGGTGCCCTCCTGGTGGCTCCCCTCGCTCTCCCTCCCCCACCCCACCGCAACCCGGGACTCTCGGTCTTGGGGCTGAGCTGCGCCCTCGCTGGAGGGGCCTTAGCCGAGAGAGAGGAGTTCTTCAGAACTGGGCTTTGTCTTCAATCTGGGGGCGGTGATCGGGCCGATCCCACATTCCACAGGAGCTCCTGGGGACCGTTTCCTCCTTGCTCCTCTGCCTCGTCCTGGCTCTCTCACGCTCTTTCCCAAGGCTGGTGCCTGCCAGGCTCATGTGGGGAATCCCGCCCCACCTTCCCACTGGGAAGGTTAAGAAACAGACCCTCCCGGGTGGGTGCTGATAGCCTGGAAGCAGAGGCCTCAGGCCAACACAGTCCAACCTTGCCATTCTACGGACGCCCAGGGAGGAGAAAGGCCACGGGAAATGCAGCCCTCTCCCTTTTCAAATGAGGATTCTGACCTTTTTCGTCCTCTGCTTAGTGGGAGACTGCAGACTCAAACCCAGGCTTCCTGGCTCTTCAGCACTATAACATCAAGGGGTCTGTTGTAGCCTGTTTTAGAGTCAATCCTATCCAATAAATTCAGCATTTATTAAATACCTGCTATGTGCTAGGCAGTATGACTCAATCCAATCCCATCAGTTCAGCAAGCATTTATTAAGTACCTGCTGTGTGCTGGGCAATATGTTAAGCATCCAGGGTGTCCCTGCCCTAATGGAGTTTGCATTGCATCGGGAGGAAAAAATATCTAGGAAACTCAGGACATAGAAAATATGTGCACAGTAATGAAAGGACACATGTATGCCACATCACACACCTTAACTGCTATAGAAAATACTGTCTGTTACTATTAATGACAAAAACTGTGGTCAGAGGGGAACTTGCTAAGGCTGGACAAGTCAAGGCAGGCCCCTGGCAGGTGCTTCTGCTGATCCTTGAAGGGAGCTGGGATCCAAGCAGTGGAGAGATGAAAAAAAACATGTTGGGGAAGGGGAGACAGACCTCGAAGGCCTGGAGTCAGGACGTAGAATGGTCAGTGAGAGGAGCGGTGTTAGCTCCAGTCGGGGCAGGTGCATTTGTCGGACTTAAGAGTCAGAAAGACCTGAGCTCGAATCCTGCCTCAGAAAAGCCATGTGAGCCTGGGCAAGTTACTTAATTGCTAAGCCTCAATTTTCTCAGATACAGAACGGGTATAATAATAGTAGCTAGCTCACAGGGACGTGAAAGTCAGACCTCAATGCATTATAGAAATATTAGGAGTATTATGTAGACGGACTTGAGAAGGGGAGTGACGCGTGATCAGCCCGGGCAGGGCAGCTACAAAGCAGATTTTGTCTGAGGCTGGATTTGATCTCGGCTCTTCCTGACTGTAGGCTACCCCGCATCTCTTTACATGGCTGTGAGACGCCCAGAGGATGAATAGGACCCCTCACGGAAAGCCCTGAGATGAGACTAAGTCCTCCTGTGCTCTCTGTGGTCAGGCCTCCTCGGAAGTATTAACTGAGCCCTAGAATGTTTGAGGTGGGTGGGACCTCAGCAGGATCCAGTCCCTCCGAGACCCGAAGAAGAATGGGGGAGGGGGTGCGAGGCGTGGACATTCAGCCTGGGATTGTTGTTTTTGTCAGCTCTGGGAGCGCGCAGTGGGCAGAGGAGCCAGGAGAGCCAGGAGAGCCAGGTAGAGCCCAGCCTCAAAAATCTGGGTTCTTCGTAGGCCTAGGCCGGCGGGGCTGGGAAAGTTCCGAAGCCCCAGGGTCAGGCACAGAAGGAGGGCTGGTCCAGAGTGAGTCAGAAGTCAGAGTTGAACCGGTCCAGGGCTGGGAACTCCTCCTTCCTCTCTCTTTACCTCCCTCCCTCCTCCCTCCCTTCCCACCGTGAGGAGGCCAGAGGATTTGGAACAAGCCTTGAGTCTGAAGTCGACCTCCCCGGGTTTTATCCTCAAAACAAAGGGAGCAGACTATGATCCCTTATAATGGTAAAATCCTATGATCTTTTCAGGTAAGTCGAGGCAAGAGGCCACACGTCTTCAAGTGGGAAGGAACAAACCTATATGCACATATATAGTCGCTTCCCTGTACGGAATCCCCCTTCCAGCATTCTACCCTGGAGGAGGGGGGGAGCCAACCTGGGCTTTCATAGCTAACAATAGTAATAATAATAACGAGCATCCATATAGCACTTTGAGGTTTGCCAAGCGTCTTACAAACATCTCATTTGATGCTCACAACTCTGAAAAAAAGGTGATGTTATAATGCCCATTTTATAGATGAGAAAACTGAGGCCGGCAGGCTGTCCTTCGACACCTACCATACAAAGACAGACAAAACCAAACCAAACCCAAAATGAAGAACTGGCTCCTTAGCCCAGGTTGCTCACAGTTGAAGGGGAGAGGATATATTGAGGACCAACTGGGGGGACATCTCAGAGGGAAGGCCCCAGGATTGAAGAGGACCAGGGAAGTCGGGAGGTGGAGAGGAGGAGGGGCAGCATTTCAGGCACAGGGAACAGCCTGAGAAATTGCTCAGGAGCTAAGAGACAGAGTCAAGTTCACGGACTGTGAGGAGGGCAGGGTCACGGGATGGACAGGGATACCTTGGGGATGAGCTGTAGGAAGACTGGGGAGGTGGGAAAGGGCATCCATGAAAAGCTTTAGAGTTCAAATGGAGGGTTTTATATTTGATCCTGGAGGTAATAGGGAGCCATTGGAGGTTATTGAGTGGAGGTGTGTTTGCTGTGATGGGACCTGGGCTCAAGGAAGATCAGTTTGACAGCTGAGTCCACGAACAAGCAGAGAGTGTCCTCCTGGGGCTGGGAGGTGGGGGAGCAGGCGTGAGGAGCTGAGAACCTGCGCAGTTCAGATTCACCCAGTGGAACAAAGCTCCCGAGCTCCTGGGGCAGGACTTATCATCGGCTGCATTGCCTAGAACGATTCTGGGGATGGGGCGCTTCCTACCTTCCAAGGTATCCTACTCATTCCGATTCTCAACAGCTTCCGTGAAAAGAAATGGAAAAAAGAAAGCTTTTCTTGTATTGAGAGTCTGCTTCTGTATGACCTTGGCCCTCATTTCTAACTGGCCCTTTGGGGCCAAAGTCCAGTCTTTTTCCTATAGTAAAGTTCTCGTTCTTGAAGGCGCCTCCAATGTTCCTCGGAGTCCTGTCTTCAGGCTAAACATCTTAATTCCATCAACAATCCTTCTATGACATTACTTGTTTATTCAACAGCAGGCTTGGGGAAGACCCAGAGGTTCTGGGAGCCCCAAGCACCAGCCCAGGGAGCTCCTCAGAACGAGCAAGTCTTGTTGGTTAGTTAGTTTCCAGATAGTCCCCTCCAATTAGAGAAGAGTTGAATTAGACGTCTGCCTATCATATTAGCTGAGTAACCATGGCTAAATCTCAAACTCTCCCATCAGCCAATCAATCAACAAGCATTTAAGTATCTCCTGGGGGCCAGACTTTGTGCATACAAGGTCCAAAGCAGTCATGCCAGCCCTCCAGAGCTCTGTGGGGAGGATGGGGAGAACATGCAGCCACACAAGTAAATACTAAGCCAAGACAAGACAGTTCCAGGCTTAAAGGTGGGGGTGAAGCCGTGGAGCAGTCAAAGAGATGCTGAAAAACCTCTGTAGGGGGCGCTGTGGCTAGTTTTGAAAGGAGCAGCTGTGCTAAGGGGCAGAAGGGGAAGAGGGAGTTCATTCCAGGCCTGGGAGTCAGCTGGAGCAAAAGGATGCCTGGAGCTAATAGGGAGTCTGCAGCTGTTTGAGCAGGGGAGTGACCCAGTCAGACCTTTGATTTAGGAGAATCTCTTTGGCAGTTAGTTCTGAGGAGGTTAGATTTAGGGGAGTGAGGCTCGAGGTGGGAAGATCAATGAGGGGGCAAGGAGAAAGGTAATGAAGGGAGAAATGATAGTATTCAGCAACAGATTGGATATGGGGGGGAAGGCCCCAGGATGACCGGGATGATCAGTTTCTTCATCTGTGAAATGGGGATAAGGATGCTCCTAACCCATGTAAGGGTGACAGAAGGCTTTTTGCAATGCTCATGTCCATTGTTTTGATCATTTACCCTGCCAGTGGAGACAAAGTATTTTCTAGGACTGTACCCTCTGAGGCATCTTCTGAGGAAGGAGAAGTGGTTCCAAAGCTAGCCCCCGTCTTTCTTCCTCCAGTAACACAGGTCTGTGCTTGAGGCGAGTCAGGCAGACCCGGAGTTCATAGAATGGCAGAGTCAACACCCAAGGGCTGCCAGCTTCCTTCAAGGGATGGACTGGCTCATCTGAGGCTGGATGCCGGGAACTCCACTTCCTCAAAGCCCTTGACTCTTTTGAGCCCCAGATCCTCATCTGTGAAATGGGGGGCACCAATGTCTGCAGCACCAGACCCAAAGGGATGTGCAGAGCCTTAAAGAAGGGCATTCTTGGCCAACCTTGAAGCATCTTAGGAATGGCAGCTGTTATTCTTGTCAGCCCCCAGTGAGGAGGGCAGCAGGTGAGCACTCCAGTATTTGAGAACTGAGGTTGGTCCCCATGGATTTCCTCCTCCCCTCCCAAGTTTAAGCTGGGTGCATTTCTGCAGCTGCAAAAGCCAAGCAGGACTGAATTCCTAAGGAAATAACCTTCTGCTCTCGGTGCCTGTTGGGAGCTGGGGAACTCTTATCTGTGGGTGTGTTTTGGAATGAGAAGTATGACTTTGCAGAGGGCTGGCTCCGACTCCCCTAGGCTGGAGCATTTCTCCCCTCCCCGCCTGCCCCCCACCCTTCAGTGGGTGTGATGTGTTTAATTTATTGTAGGAAACTCTCAAGGACGCGGGCTCTTTTTCAGAGCCCCCGACAATGGGCATAAAGCACTTATTTAACTTGACTGAATGGGGGCCAGATTTACTGGCGGGGCTAGACGACATTTTTGTCCTAGGGTCTTCTTGGGCTACGTCGGGCACTGAAGATCTGAGGAGAAAACGAGGGAGAAAGAAAAGAAGTAAATTTTCCAGGGAACTTTGTCAAGGAGTTTTCGATGTGCACCAAGTGAAAAGAAGGAGCCGGACGTCCTCCCAGAAATGGCTGTTAAATTGGGCCAAAGGGTGTTGGCCTGGTAGACGACACTCACGCCAGGCTTGCAGCGAAGGTTTGATGGAGCCCGGAATGGGGCCAGTCTCATCCAGGCCAACAGCAAAGCTAAGGAATCAAAGAAGGTGGACGTCCAATCCGCCAGGGGGGACAGAACCTCATTGTCCTGGGCCCTTTCTTCAGACTTTAAACGTGTTTTTAACTGCCCTGTTTACCAGTGTGTACATCCTAGTGGGGCCGGCTCGGGAGAGAGGGAGAATTTATGACCAGGAACAAACCTTTTAGGGGGAAAAAAGGAGCCCTCTCCCAGAAGCTGGGAACAGTCTGTTTTATTCCATCCCTCCTGTAGCTACATAGAACGGCTGAAATGAACCTGGGCTCCATGGGGGGTGCGCACCACGTTTTGCAAAGCCAGAGGCCTCGCGTTTCAGATGAAATGGAATCTCGTCTTTCAAGAACAATTACAGGAAAAAAAAGGGGAGGGGGGCCTTGCAGACCATCTGTGGCCTCCTGACCTGTTTTGATGCAGCTTGTCTCATTTTTTTTCCTTAAAACAATCTAATTCTGAGTCACGCCCTTTGAGCCTGAGAACTCCGGCATTGGGAGCTGTAAACGCTGAGGTTGGGGAAGCTCCCAGACCCCTGTGTTTCAAGCCCTTGTCATCCCATTGATGGTTTTGGCCATCGGGGCTGGATGGGAATGGGGCCCTCATTAGGCATCTGCCTTGGCTCGCCTTTTGGTTGGGGGAGCCCCCAAAGCCCCTCATCCTCCCAGGGCTCACAGCTCTCCTCATCGTTCCTGGACTCTCAAGAATGGGAGGTGTGACTTCTGTCAACCCCCACCCCTACCCCCGACCACTGGAAACCAGGGGGCAGGTGCCTCCTGGCTGGGCATCTTCCTGGCCTGTAGCTCTCTGGAGCCTCAGATGCCAAGGAGTGGGAGGTGGGACAGGCAGAGTCAGGAGAGACTCAGGTTCTAATTTTGCCTCTGGCACTTGCTGTGTGACCCTGGGCAAGTCATTTTCTCTCACTGACTCCCAGTTTTCTCATCTGTAAGATGGAGATAATGATGTGGAGTAATAATGGCCAGGGCCACGGTGACTTTTAAATGTGATCATTTCTGTTGTGTGCTTTGTAAATTTTGTAAACATCAGCTCTCAGTAAACTGGCACTGATTAGTACCTTCAGCCAGTCATTTTCCAGGCGTATCTGACTCTGCATGACCCCATTTGGGGTTTCCTCGGTGGAGATACTGGAAGGATTTGCCATTTCCTTCTCCAGCTCATTTTACAAATGAGGAAACTGAGGCAAGCAGGAGGAAGTGACTTGTCCAGGGTCACACAGCCAAGAAGTGGCTGGGTTTGAACTCATGGAAATGAGTCTTCTTGACTGTAGGCCTAGATGTTCTTGATTAAGCATCTGCTGCATGCTGGACATTGAGATCGTCAGACCACGTACAGTGTTCATTCATTTGGTCCATGCTCTCATCTTTCAGATGAGGAAACTGAGTCCTGAGGGAGGTGAAGAGACTGGTCCAGGGTCATGCAGCTAGCTGTCCCTGCAGCCTATCTTTGCTTCCTGCTTCCATCATATCACTTCAATTCCATTCAAGGTTTATGAAGCCCCTTTAAATGTATGCGCAGCACTGAGCCAGCATTGCGGACAAAAAGACAAGAAGCAGTCCCGCCTTTTGCTGAAGGGAACACAGAAGACTTGTGACAGGAGGGAGCGGGGGAGGCAGGAGAACCAGGGCCAGCTTCCTGCTGGAGGAGGCAACTGTGGGGTGGGCAGGGTGGCGGGGTGAGCCTTTGAGGCTAATCTCCCATCACCATGAGAGTCCTCAGATGCCCCCTCAGGGGAGCCTGGGATCTCCAGTTAGGCCAGTTCCCAGGTACACTTTGTCCTTTGCAGAGGGGTGCATGCTGCGGTGCTTGCTGCCTGGGCTGGGTTCGAGGTTCACATGGGTTTGTGTAGGTCAAAGGCTTGAACTTGAGACATTGTAGAAATGTCAGCTCTCTCTCTTTACCCTCTTGTGGAGGCCCAAATCTGAGGGTGCCAGGGCTCTGAGTCTGTTTGAGGGACCATCTATCTGAGGACAGGCTCAGTTAGGGGAGTAGGCAGGAAGACCCAGTGGACAGAAAGGTGTGCCTGGGTGTGGGTTTGTATCGATGGGAGGTAGGGGGATGGGGAGGGATGAGGAGTACACGCCTTGGTAGGGCCCAGTCTTTCCAGAGCTTCTTCTGTTCCTAGAATGGCCCCAGCTCCAGGATTGGTGGATTCTGAGATTCTAGCTCTGGCCAACCAGTTCCCAAGCCCTGGCTTCCCTGCACCCTCAGGAAGTTCTCTAAAGCCCAGAAAGCAGACTGCACTGGCCTAAACCAAGTGGACATGACCCGGGCCCCATCCCTTCCCTACACTGGAGGAAGGAGCCGATTTCAAGGAAGGATTGGGCTTGGCAATCTTTCCATCTTGTCAGCATCTGTGGGGAGGGGGCCTAAGCGACCAGGCCTCACCCTCAACAGGTGCTAGCTTTGAGCTCAGCCCTCCTTTGCCTACACATCTCCTGATTCTGCCCACCCATGGTCCAGACCAAATCTTTCTCCTTCCAGGGAACCTTCCTCAACAACCCCAGACCCTCCCTTCTCAGATGCCCAGCCTCAAAGAGGCTCCAGTATTGTCCCTAGAGGTTCCATGAACATCAGGGGGTCAGAATGGCAAAGTGGTCTGAGAAGTGACCCTGACTCAGGGCAGGCCTGGGCTCCAATCTTGCTTTCTGACCAGAGGCCCTACTTCCTCATTTGTAAAATGGAGAGTACCTCCTTCCCGGGGCTGTCAGAAGGTTCAAAGGAGAGAATCCAGGCAGCATGCTTCTTGAACTTCAGGTGCCATAAAAGCCCCTGGTAGTGTATTAGTCCTTTCTGACCAGTGAGGCTGTGGAAGATCTGGTCTGCCCCATGCATAGGGCTCCAGATTTAGAGCTAGAAAGGTCTGCAGAGGCCACTGAGTCCATCCCTCAGTCAATCGATGAGGCTTCTCTGAGATCCCACGTTCTGTGATTCTGTAGGGGGTGGTTCTGGGGCCTTCCAAGCTGTGCCAGGGGAAGGAGACAAGTTCCCACCACATAGGAAGGGCCTTGAATGATGCCCTGGCCCCTGAGGATGTGTCCATCATCCAAGAACCAGCCCAGCCAAGTTCCAAGGCTCTTACCACCAGTGGCTTGCCACATGGTCATGGCTTCTTCTGGTCCTGAAGACTCTGAGACAGGGCATCTCATCTATGTCCATGGAGAGATTTGAACCTGGGTCTTACCACACAGATGAAATCATAGTCCCTTCATGTCTTGAGATACATACTATGGACATATTGTAGCTTGGAATGTAAATCTTACCTCTTAAGGAGATCTTTTATGAAGTCCAGATTTAAAATAACACTCATACACAAACACCCTTCTCATTGAGAAGGAAAAAAGACTGTATCAGACAAAGAGGCCTTTATTTGCACCTCAGAGAGTGCATTATTCAGGATAGATAGGAAAATAGGGCCTGGAAATCCAGTTTTCCTTCCTTTCTTTCTACCAACTTTTGTCCCCTGATATATACGGATCGAAAGAGCTTTTTGGTTTCCAAGGTTGTAGGTTAAATATTTACTTTGGGCTCCCGTAAATAAGAAAGGACCCGCTGCTTCTTTCCCTGCCTGGGAGACAGAATTCTCTTTTGTTACCTCCGGGGCCTCACAAGGACGTTGACTGACGGGAACGTGAAGAGGCCTTGGGTCTCTCTGACTAGCCTCAGTTCTGGTCTTTCAGCAGAGACTTGATCTCATCTGTGCTGGGTATGAACAGGGACCCAGGTTCCTTCCCTCTCCAGAAGAGCTTGGGAAGCCCCCAGGGCCATGGACTATGTCATGGTGGGCTAGCCAACGGGCTTTACCCCAGAATACTGGAAGCTCAGGGTAAGGAAAGGACCTCTGGGGTATCTAGTCCAACACATGCTTCAGTGCAAAGCTCTTCTACGGCTTCCTGACAAGAGGCCACCCAGCCTTCAGCTGAAGACCTCCATTAGTGGTAGACTCTACTTCAAGGTAATCCATGCCCCATTGTGAGGAAGTTTTCCAGATCTCTGTAGCATTCCTCTGTTTTTCCTTGGGGCCCAGCAGAACAATGGGAGAAGACTTCTTTTTTATAGGACAGCCCCCAGACACTAGAAGACACCTAGCTTGGTCCCCTACAAGTCTCCTCTGATCCAGGTTAAGAGTTCTCAGATCCTACAACCAATCCTTGAGTGATATGGCCTCAAGCCTTTTACTATCCTGGGCTCAGTCCACTAACTTGTCAATGCTCTTTCTAAACATGGTGCCCAGAATGCAGCCCATTGCTGCTCTAGCTTAGCTCACCAGAGCAGAGGACAAAGAGAAGCTGGATCCGAGCCTCTCCTCATCTGTCCTAAGGGCATATTAGTGGCTTAAGAGGAGTTTTTATCCACTAGAAGCCCCAGATTTTTTTTGTGTGTGTGTGTGTGCATCTCTCTATCTCATTCACAAGTACAACTTGAATAGATGATTATGGAGCAATTTACTGAAAAATCCAAGAGACTGTAAGCATGAAAGTGAACTGAGTAATGTTTCTTCCCACCTTCAACTAAAAACAATTTCCTTTGCATCCCCAGTGCTTAGCAAAGTACCTGGAATACAGCAGGCAGGCACTTAATCAACATGTATTGACTGACTGACTGAGCTCCCTTAAGTGCTTTGTCAGGGCATATGACAGACAGAAGCAGAGCCGCTCCATTCTCAGAGGAAACTGGAGCATGTCAGCATGGGTGGGAAACCAATCAATCAATAAGTATTTATTAAGGCATCTCCCATATGCCAAGGACTGAGCCAAGATCTCCAACCCTTTCATTTTACAGATAGGGAAACTGAGGCCCAGAATTAGCTAGTCATTAGTGGCTCAAGGTCACAACCGAGGTATTAAGTGGCTTTTTGTTACAATTCTCTTTGGCCCAGTTACCATACAATGTAATTCAACAACTGTATTTCTATCAGCATCTAATGGGAAGCTGTCTTCTATTGAATGGGAGAGAGAAAATGCAAACCGCTGCATCCATGTGGAATTTCTAAAGGGTGCATGACAGACAATCTCTGGAAAGTCTCTACCAATACTGGGGGCAGTTACCAAGAGGTAGCAAATGTTGGAAGGGCCCAGTTATGCAGGGTTTTCAATGCCAGCTAGACTTCATGTTGGATCCCTTGATCGAGGAGTGGTGTGAGATGGCAAAAACTGCACTTTAGGGAAATCTCCTCAGCAGAAGAGGGGAGGATGGGCTGTTGGACAGCAATTTCAAAGGCTGGGTAGCCCTAGTTCATCTTGCCCTCAGAGCAGAAGCTGGTCTGCCATAGAGAGAGTCCAAGGTTAACCCCAGTTACCAGAAAAGCCTGGCCACTGTCCTGGCCCTTTCCCAACCTCGAGGGAGGGAAATGGGCTGGGGAAGGAGTCTCAGCAGGCTCCTGCTCTCCTGGCCATGTCTGGTTGTCTCATTGATTGCTCCATCACCAAGAGGCATATTCTTGGAAACTGATTCGATGTCTTCGTGCCCTGAGAAACTACATCCGCACAGTGGTCCCTGCTCAGAATCTCTTTCAGCCAAAAAATTAGTAAATAAGGAAGAAAAAAACTAAGCTTATTTTATAATTGGTTGGCAGTTTTGCCCTTTTTCCTCAAAAGCACATTTTCCCAAATCTTTTCTCCCATCTTCAGTGTATGTAGCACAAATATATTAAAGATCCCCCTTCCCCCTCCCCTGTCCCCAGTCAAAGGAAACCTTCTGCCCAGGCGTATGGCTGAAATGAAAAAAAAAATGGTAGAGGGGTGGCTGGGATATGAGATGGCATAAGCAGAGGGATAGAATATCAAAGCTGGCCATATGATGTCTAAATGAGAGAATCCATCTGGAGCCTTGGCCGACGCTCCCTAGGCAACACTGTTTGGTGTGGCTGGCGGAAAGGCTCTGGCTGAAATGCTTGAGTTCTCTGCACAGAAGTCGCTTTTCTCCCGCCTACTGACTTACACAGTTTCTTCTTCATCTTCTTCACATCTTCCTTGGGAAATAAATCAGGTCTCTGCAAAGGAAAAGTTAGTGTTGAGCCTTGGAATCCACTTTGCTGTGGATGCTGAGAGGTCAGTGGGTCAATAGCACCCACTATGTACAGGTTTTGGGGCCAGGAAGAGGGGTGAGGGTTGGGAAGCAGCACCAATAAGGACAATGGCCTGTGTTTTTGTAGGGCTGTTAAGTTCTCCAGGTGTCATCCATCTAAGGATGCCTCCCATCTATCCTCCCTCTATCTGGTTTAGACATCACGGTCTGCACGGCGTCTCCCTGAGGGCAGAGCCTGCTTTTCACCCTTATTTGTACCCCCAGCGCTTAGCACGATGCTCGGTGTGTAATAGATGCCTCGTGAGTGTTTGGCCTCGGAGGGAGGGAGTGAGAACATTCTTTACAGAGGGACTGAGAAGTAAAATGCTTTGGACGATGCTCTCCAGCTAGGAAGTGTAAGAACAAGAATTTGAACCCAGAACTTCTCTGGCTTCCAGGTCTGGGGCTCTTTCCACTATACCATGCTCGTTCTATGATACATGGTCCCTGCCCTCACTGAGCTTACAGTCTAGGAGGGAGGACAAGCCACATCAGTCTAGATCTAGAACATGGATCTAGAACAGTTCTTCTCATTCTTGTGACTCCATGGCCTTCTGTTTCCAGTCTATGCCACTGTGAAGGCGAGCCCCCATACCTAGGACTGAGCACCCTACTTTCCTCCAAAGCTCAGCCCAAAGACCACCTCTGCTATGGGCACCCTCCATTTTAAGGACATATCCTGCCTCCCCTCTCGAGGAAGGAACTTTTGGTCCTTGTAGCACCTGGAACGCTGTAGGTGATTAATAGGTGCTTATTGGCTGGTTAGAGGTTAGTTTTTCTGGGGAAATTAGAATACAAGCTTTGTAGATCTCTTCCAAGTACAGGTCCAAGGATGGAC
Source organism: Pseudochirops corinnae (assembly GCA_028646515.1). Lineage (NCBI taxonomy): Eukaryota > Metazoa > Chordata > Mammalia > Diprotodontia > Pseudocheiridae > Pseudochirops > Pseudochirops corinnae. Next base: position 193,470,893 of record CM053592.1, on the reverse strand, counting down.
TGTCTGGCTGTTTCCTGAGAAGCAGCTTAGCTAAGCCCAGGGAGGCTTAGCCCCAGATAATCAGCTGACAAATGAATATCTTGTTTTAGGTGCATCCAGGAATGTGAGAAGATCTGCTGCAGAGGGATCTTTTTGCAGGATAGGAGGAAAAAGTGCTCCCCAGACATAAGCAAGGATGCTAAAGTCTCCATAAGGAGAGATGCCCCAGGTTTCACTCCGAGGATGGGCTGTTTTTAGGCAGAGTGCTGGGAAGTAGATTTGAATTGGGCTACACTGCAGGCTGGGTGAGCATCCAATCTGCACTTCTTATCCCCCATTCATCTTAGAATCTCATTGTCTGAAGCTTCTTATCCAACCCTTCTCTGCTTGTGAATCTCTACAAGGGACCATCTAATCTTGGCTTGAAAACGGGAACCTCGCTACCTTCTTTTTTCCTTGCATGGACCCCAAATCTTCCTCTGCAGATTCTGCTCTGTGCTCCTGGTTCTGCTTTCTGGAACCAGGCAGAATGAGCCCACCTGACCTTGCCATGAAGGCTCTTCAGATGCCAGAGGCAGCCCTTACGTCACTCCTGAGACTTGGCTTCTCTGGGTTCAAGAATTCTCCCATGCCTTGGGTCTCCTATTCCCTGCTTGTCCTGGTCCTGTTCCTTTGGTGCTCTTTGGGGAGGCATTTCTTCTATTAACAACACATTCCTCACTCAACAAACATTTATCATGTATCTACTGTGTGCAGGTGCCCAGTCCCTTTCCTTGGACTCTGAGATTTCTGTCTTTGTTGCTGATCAAATCTCCTAATAAGGGGAAGCTGGGCCCCCTCTCTCATGATTCTCTGGCCTTCTCTGATGGCAAAATGTTTGGCCCTCCTGCCCTAGTGGAAGGCAGAGGGGACATTTGGAGCTTTTCTTGGTCGTCCATTTCTTTGGGGAACAGAAACCATGGCAATGATGGAGTGTGGGCCCCTCTCACGCTGCTGAAAGCATGCTCCCTGGGCGGGCTCCCTCCCTCCCTCCCTCTGTGCTGAGAGCCCCCAGGAGACTTGGGGTTTTGTCCTGGAAGCCTTAGAGAATCACCATCTTTGTGCTGGGATCACCCCAGGGCCCCAGCATGGAATACTAAGCATGCCCAGCCCCCAGCAGCCACCAAGCATTCCAGCCCCATCAAAAAGGAAAAGTTGCTTTTCTTATTCTTTCTAGGCCATAGCAAGGGAAACAGCTGCTCCTGGTGGTTCTGTCTCTGCCCAGTCACAGGCACTGTGGGAGCAAGGGAAGGAAGGAGGGGGTTCACCAGCTGACCCCCTGGGCCCACAGGGAGGGAGAGACCCCAGGTTCTGGTCCCTGTTTGGCCACCTCAGTGATCTTGGGCAAGTCCCTTTTCCTTCCATGTGAAAAATCAGGGGGGACAATTCCTGAGGTCCTGCCAGCTCTAAAATTCCATGCAATTTTCAAAAGCCAGAGCTAGTTTCATGTCCCTACCAGCACACCTATGGAAGCAGAACCGTGGCCCTCACTGATGGCCCATCCTGTGGAGCAGAGCAGCCTTGCTTTGCTTGGCTCCACAGGCAGGACGGGGAGTGATGGGGCAAAGGGAGAAGGTCGATGGAGGCCCACAAACCCCCCCAGTAATGAGAGCCGGCGCTGACACCAGCCTGGAAGTGCGAGCTAGGCACAACCTCGTTTGTCCCTCATGCCAATCCCATCAAACAAGCGATACAGATTTCAGTGTTGCTGTTTTATTGTTGAGGAATTTGAGGCTCAAAAAAGCCTGGCATCTCCTCAAGGCTTGTAGATTTGAACCCAGATTTTCCTCCCTCCTAGGTATAGGTTGCATCTCCTTTACCATGCAGCTGTCCCTCTGAAAAAACCAGATCTAACAAGGAGAGCAGTCTCCAAGTGGAATGGACTGCTTTGGACAGATACTGGAGGTCCTTGAGGAGAGGCTGGATGCCCACCTGGCAGGCATATCCAGCAGGAGCTGGACTGGCTGCCCTGGAGGCCCCCTCAGCTCTGGGCTCTTATGATCCATCCTCTGCTCTTACTGGTGGAATGGCCTTTCCCAGGCATTTCCATGAAGACTAGGGAAGGTGCCCAAGGGACCTGCATTGACTTTCCCTGCAGATCCCCAGCCTTCAGAAGAATCCAGGCAGGGACCACCTGGGTAGACCATGGTGGGCTCAGGCCTAGCCTCACTCCATTCTAGCCTCCCTCCCGTGGTGAGGGCAGGTCCTCTGTCTGGAAACTGCACTCACCATAAGGAGAATCTCAGGGAAGAAGCAGCAGGTTGCCCTCATCTTCCAAAGAGAAGGGCTTTGGCCCCAGCTGCTGATTCCATCCACAAGTCCCAGGAGACTTGGCCTGAGTTTCAGGTTGTCTGGGCTCCCTCCTTCAAGTGACTCAGGGCTGGGGAGAAGACTGCCCAGGGCAGATGGCAGGGCCAGGCTGGTGCTTCTCAGGGATCTAAGCTCCCACTTCTGCATAACCACTCCCCTTCCCCCAGGCAGGAAGACAAGAGCAAATCTAGAGATGAAAGAGCCCAGCTCCAGGTGAGGGCCACATTGTTGGTCAAGGCTAACCGATTCAGGTCCATGGCATTGTTCTAGACACCTTGCAGCAGGGCAGGAGCATAGCTCTGGAAGGGGAGGAAAGCCTGGGCTTCTCCCCCACCCCCTATAAAAATTCACCATGTGTTTATTCTGTACATACTCATAGAGAGAAGCAGTGGGGCATCATAGGTAGAGAGCTGGCTTGGGTTCAGATTCTGCCTCTGATGTGTGTCACCTGTATGACCAGGGCAGCTAGATGTTGCTGTGGTTAGCACTGGGCATGCAGTCCTCAACTCCAAGGTTTGATTCCTGCCTCAGACACTTAGCTGAGAGCCAAGCACTCTGCCTCCGTGGATCCCAGTTTCCTAATTTGTAAACTAGAGATGATAATGATATCACCTTCCTCACACAGTTGTTCTGAAAATCAAATGAGATAATTTATGTAAATGTTTTGCAGAATTTAAAGCGCCCTAGCAGAGGACATTCCTTACCAAGGGCTCCCTGTTTCCCATTCTCCTCATCTGGACAATTTATATTGTTATGAATATTCACTCATTTCATCTGGCTTGTTGGCTTTATTGGCATAGAGTTGGAAAAGGTGGCTCCTAGTAATTGGTTTTATTTCCTCTTCATTGGTTGTGAGTTCACCTTTTTCATTCTTGCTAGTGGTGATTTGGTTTTCTTCTTTCTTTTTAAAATAAAGTTAGCCAATGGTCTATCTCTTTTATTTACAGCTTCTAGTTTTATTAGTTCATTTTTTTTAACTTCCAGTTTTGTTAATGTCTCCTTTGATTTTTAGGATACTTTGGTGTTTGGAGGGTTTTAATGTGTTGCTTTTTAAAGTTTAGTGTAGTTTTGTTGTTGTTGCATGCACAATTTGTTTATTTGCTTTTCTTCTCTTTTATTGATGCAAACATTTAGGGTTATAAATTTTCCCCTAAGGACTGCTTTGGCTGCATCCCACAAATTTTTGTATGTTGTCTCATCTCTAATGAAATTGCTCTTTGTTTCTATGATTCATTTTTTGACCCACCCATTCTTCAGGATTAGGTTATTGTGTTTCAATTAATTTTAATCTGTGCTTCAAAGGTCCTTTATTGAATGTAATTTTTATTACATTATAGTCAGGAAAAGACATATTTACTGTTTCTGTTTTTCTGTATTTGTTTTTTGAGGGTTTTATGCCCTAATACATAGCCAATTTTTGTGAAGGTGTCATGCACAGGTGAGAATTAGGTGTACTCTACTATTCCTATGCAATATTCTCCAGAGAATATTTTCTAAAATTTTCTAAAATTTTATTCATCTCCTTAACTTCTTTCTTATTTTTTTTTAATGGTTAGATTTATTTAGCCTTGAGAAGAGGGTAAACTGAGATCCCTCCACTAATATAGTCATACTATGTTTTCCTATTGCTCATTTAACTTTTCCTGTAAAAAATTGGATTCTATGTCATTTGGTACATGTATGTTTGGTATTGAGGTTAATTCATTGTCTATGGTATCTTTTAGAAAAATGTATTTTACCTGTTTATCCTTTAAAATTAGATCTGTTTTTTATTTTTCTTTGTTTGAGATCATGATTGCTACCCCTGCCTTTCTTTACTTCAGCTAAAGTATGATAATTTCTGTTCCAGCCCATTATTTTAACTCTATATATCTTTCTGTTTCAGATGGGTTTATTGTAAACAACATGCTGGATTCTGGTTTCTAATCCATTCTGCTATTCTCTTACATTTTATGGGTGAGTTCAACCCATTCACACGCACAGTTATAATCACTAACTGTGTATTTCCCTCCATCCTTTTCTCTTATACATATCCTTCTCTTTTTTTATCCTGTTCCCTCCTCCAAAGTCTGTTTTACTTCCCACCACTGCCACCCTTAATCTGTCCTCCCTTTCATTCCTTCCACTTCCTTTCTCTCTTAACATTTCACATCTTCTTTGTTGGATTAGATGAATTTCTGTACTCATCTGTCTGTGTGTTTGTTCTTCCGTCTTTGAGCCAGTTCAGCTGAAAGTGAAGGTTAAATGTTGCCTGCTCCCTCCTCAACTGCTCCCTCTATTATATAAGTTCTTCTTTGTGTGCCTTATTTATGTGAGGTAATTTTCCCTCTTCTTCTCTCTTCCACTCTCTCCCAAGTAGAGAGATCATCCCAATAGTATCACATCTGGGTCCTCTGTCTAATTGGAATCCCTTTAAGCTTCCTAGTGATGAAAAAGTTCCAAGGGGTTACATGTATTATTTCTCCATATAAAATTGTAACCAGTTTAATCCTGTTTAGTCCCTTATCATTTATCCCTCGTCTTTACTTTTTTATGCTTCTCTTGAGTCCTGTGTTTGAATGTTAAGTTTTCTATTCAGCTCTGGACTTTTCATCAGGAATGATTGAATGTCATCTATTTCATTAAATATCCATTTTTTTCTTCTGTAGGATTATATTCAGTCCTGCCGGCTAAGTTATTCTTACTGTAATTTTAGTTCCTTTGTCTTCTGGAAAACCATGTTTCAAGCCCTCCATTTTTATATAGTGGTGGCTGCTAGATCTTGTGTGATCCTTACTGTGCTTCTTTGGTATCTGAATTCTCTTTTTTTTCTTACTTTTGCGGTATTTTTTCCTTGACCTCTGAGTTCTGTATTTGGGCTGTAATATTCCTGGGAGTTTTCATTTTGGAATTTCTTTTTGGGGAAGTGACTGATGGGGTCTTTTAATTTCTACTTTTCCAGAATTGGAAATTGAGGGGATGCCTATCCATTGGGGAATGGTTGAACAAGTTGTGGCATATGAATGTAATGGAATACTTTTGTGTTGTAAGAAATGATGAGCAGACAAATCTCAGAAAAACCTGGAAAGACTTCCATGAACTGATGCTGTGTGAAGTGAGCAGAAGCAGGAGAACCCTGTACACAGTAACAGCCACATTGTGCAATGATCAGCTATGATAGGCTTAGTTCTTCTCAGCAATAAATACAGTGATCTAAGACAATTCCAAGAGACTCATGAAAATGCTGGAAAATGCTGTCCACGTCCAGAAAAAGAACTATGGAGTCTAAATGCAGATTGAAGAATACTATTTTCATTTTTTTCTTTCTTATGGTTTTTCCTTTGATCCTTCTTTCACAGCATGAGTAATGTAGAAATATGTTTAATATGATCATACCTGTATAACCTATGTCAGATTGCTTGCTGTCTTGGGGAAGAGGGAGAGGAGGGAGAAAACATTTGAAAATAAAAGTTGTATAAAAGCAAATGTTGAAAATGATCTTTACATGTAATTAGAAGAAATAAAATACTGTTAAGTGGATTTTTTTTTTCTAATTTGGCCTCTGGTTCTAAGATATCTAGGCAGTTTTCCTTTATAATTTCTTGAAATATGATATATAGGTTCTTTTTTTAATTCATAGTTTTCAAGTAGGCCAGTGATCTTTTTTTTTGGGGGGGGGGGAGAGTTCTCAAGTTTATTGTAAAGAAGGCAAAAGTAAATCTTAAATAGCTCCTCTTGGTGTTTTGAAGCTCATCCCAACTGTGGGCTGGGAAACTTGCAGATTGGACAAACTGCAAACATCCAGGAGTTTCAACATTTCTTTGTTATCAGGATCTACTTCAATGATTTCCTGATCCAAAGCAGAGACCTCAGGGACGTAGTTATCCCTCCTTTCTCTTTCTTCTTCCTGCATCACAGGGCCTCTCTGGGCCCACTTCATCAGATGAGTAACATATCCCTCAATCTTGTTTCAGAGCTTCTTGCTGGGGATGATGGTGATCTCACACACATACACTTGTTGGTGTGAAAGTCATTGGCCAGGTGAGTATAGTACTTTTCGATGATGACTCCTGCCACCTTCTTCACGGTCTTGGTCCGAACTCGACCTATGTTGGCTCTGGAGGGTGAAGGGAGAGGTCAGTGATTCTTAAATTGTCTCTCCTTGATCCATTTTTCTCAGGTTAGTTGTTTTTTTTTTTTTTTTTTATAAGATATTTCACATTTTCTTCCACTTTTTTTTCAGTCTTTTGACTTTGTTTCATTATTCTTTATGTCTCTTTAACTTCTATTTGGCCAATCCTGATTTTTAAGGAGTTATTTTCTTAAACAAGGTTTTATATCCCTTTTACAAATCTGTTAATTATCTTTTTATAACCTTTCATAGCTCTCATTTCTTTTCTCATTCCCCCCGCCCCCCTCTCTATTGCTCTTATTTGGTTTAAACTTTTTTTGGTATTTAAGAAATCATTTTCTTTAGCTCTCCTACAAATTTTTTTGACTTGTGTCCAATCTAAATTTTTATTTGAGACTTTGCTTGTCAATATATTCAAGTCATTGTCTTCTTCTCAGTTTGAGTCTTGAGTTTTCCTGTCACCATAGAAGCTTTTATGGTTGGGTTCTTTTTTTGGCTTGTTTGTTTGCTCATTCTTTCAGCCTACTTCTCGACTTTGCATTTTATGTTAGTGTTGGGCTCTGCTCATTTCTGGTTTGGGGGTGGGTGGAGCGATGTCTGGACTGAATCTCTTGTCTTTTTATGTCCTTCTGCTGTTTTCACAGACCATTCTGGGGCCAGCAAGTTTTTGGGACTTCCAAGGTGTTGTTATCTGGGCAGAGGTCTGCTTACTGCCCTCCTGGTCTGAGTTCTGCAAGTTCCCAAACTAGGTTTGAATCTATTGGAATGTGTTTGGTTGAGTTTCCATATATTGCTTCTGGACTCAGTAATAGTCCACTGGGAGAGCTGGTAGGTTCCCCTTGATCTTGATCTCCTGCCCTTGTTATTCCATTGAGGGCTTATTGGGGGGTTACAGACTAGAGCAGAGCCCACCCCCCTTCCTTGTACTCCCTACTCTTAGTCTTAGAGTCACAGAGATGGGTTATCGCCATTGTTGTCCTTATTCCACACAATGCTGCGGACTCTGCTGCCCTGGGCTGAAAGATTGACTCGTGGTGCTTTTTTTTTTTTTTTTTTTTAACTTTCTGGATCAGCCTTTGGTCTGGTGCATTTTTTAGATCTTTGTCAAGGAGGTATATTGGGTGAACTGGGCACGAATGTTGTCCATTACCTCCCCCTCCCACTGAGAGCTCTGGGCATAGATTCTCAAAGTGAGCTGAGAATTCTAATCCAGAGATAGTTGTTCCTGGTTGGTTGTTGTTGATTTTTTCCTCAACCAGAGAAGGTCATGCATCCAGTACCACCCCTATTTGTACAGAAGAAGAAACTGAGGCCCAAGATGATTATGTGACTTGGAGAGTCCCATGGCTAGTAAGTATCTTTGGCTAGTTTTGAACTCAGTTCTTCTGACTATATTCTATTCAACATTGCAAGGTAACTAATGGTTATACCAAAGGGAAGCAGCCTAGTGGGTAGTGGGTGGACCACTGGACTTTCAGTAAGGAAGACCTGAGTTCCGACCCTGCCTTAGACACTTCCTAGCTGTGTGACCTCAGACCAGTTTTAAGTGCTCTGGGTGTCCTTGTATGTAAAATGAGAAAGCTGGACCTGATGGAGTCCCAAGCCTTGAAGTGGATGGTCTATGGCCATGCCTTTCAGCCACAATCATTAATGGAATGATAGGTGGTACATGTGAATGCCGGGCATACTTCCCAAGGCTTTATATCTCTAAATTAAAACCTACTTTCCTGTGATCTGGAAAAGCTGCAAAACTTCCCCCAAGCAGTTCCTGACTTTAATATCCTGTTAAATGTTCGAATTCCATTGATCGTGTCTGCCATGTTCCTGGTGCTATGCTAAGCACTGGGGATGCAAAGATGCTTATCCTGGTGCTCTCCCTTGAAGAACTTTTGTTCTGTTGAAAAAGGTCAGAGGGAGGGTGTGCATGCTCTATCCTCAAATGTTTGGAACCAGAGAATTCTAGGATGGGAGTGTTGCCCAGAGAGCACCTTGTCCAACTGCCTCATCTTTTAGATGAGGAAATGAAGGCCTGAAAAGAGGAGAGAGTTAGCCAAGGTAAAACAGGAAGGAAATGGAGTGATGGGTCTGGAAGCCAAGTGGTCAGGCAGCCTGCTTCCGCCTAGCTCTGGGAGTTGTGCAGGGATGAACCTGCCACAGACACATTGTAAAAGGACGTTCCATCTCAGACAACTCGCTTGCCTTTTCCCAGAGCCTCCCGGAGAGTCCTACTCTGTCCACCACTGCTTTATTATTGGAATTTGGATTCTCCCGTGCTGGCTGAGGGCCCAGGCAAAACAAATCCCGGCACCTCCAGGATATGTCTCAAACGTGGCAGATGTTGCAGGTTCCAGGTATTTTCTGTGACCCTGGAGTATCAAACATGCCAGTGAGCGAGGCAGATTCCAATCAATTTTCCTTTCCTCCCAAGACAAAGCATTGCTTGTTGGGCTGTGAGCTCTCTTCCTCTTACCTAAACATTTTACTGCTGAGGACATGTAGATTTGGAATCATTAGCACAGAGGGGCCTTTGTAGGGATGGAGTTTGGTGAACATCCACCTATACTAACGAGCACTTAAACACCATCAAAAGAAATGGAATCCTACAGGCTGTTTCTAGTAGGAGAAGGAGTGCTAGGGGTTGAGTCACAAAGATCTCTGCTCAGGAAGCTCATACATAGGTGGCATTTGGGGCAAGTCACCAAATCTCCATGGGCCTTAAGAATTTTCCTGAGACCTAAATAATACATCCCAGATGAGCTTCTGGGCTGGCAGAGAGAGTGAGTAAAACAATCTAACCATCCCCTTTCATTAATCTACGTGAAAGCTCCAAGAAGCCAGACCCGATGCTGCTTCTGAGGAAAGGTATAGGGGCGGCAGCTTCATTTTACTAATGTAGAGAGAGCAAGGGATGCCCCCAGCAAGACAGGTGGACTCCCTTGTGGCGAACCTGAGGAGGATGCATTTGACAGTCCCGTTAGGTGGTCAGACATCAGTGGGCTGCTGACTGTATCACTGGAGGGTGCCAATCACACCCATGTGGATTAGGTCAGGGATCCATTGCAATGAATGAGTGCAGAGACCCATGGGAGGCAGGTGCAGACTGCTTGGGATTACCAATGAGGATGTGAGCTTCCAAGGACACCAACAAGCAGAAGAAGTAGTGACATGGTCTCATAGCCAGAGCCAGGGTGAAGGGTGGGTAAGTGCGTTTGGATAGCCAGCTTGTGTTGCTCAGATACTCACAGAATGCAAGGAGACCCAAGGAAGGTCTGCCCTGTTGGGCAGGGGCTTGTGGGATGTTATGCACAAGAATCACATCAATGGGAAGGCCTGAGTGGCTGCTAGACCTGTGCCCTGGAGGGAGGATTTCCACGAGTGAGATTCCAGTAGAATACAAGGTCCCTGAGGTCAGAGACTCTCTGGTTTTGTCTTTGTGGGGATGATGGTGCTTATTATACCTTCCTCAAAGGAAGGTGTAAACCTTAAAACTTCAGTTATTATTCATTTCATCTCCCCCTTATTGCTAAAATTCCTCCTTTTTATTCTTAGAAGGAATGGCATTTCCCTTGAACCCTTCAGTCCTTTGGAGAGGCAGAGCACCTTGAAGACCAGGGCGTGGCCTGGAGAAAAGTCGGAGGTGCTGGTATCAGAGGCAGAGGGAATGGACCTTAGGGACCCACTTCTCCAACTCCCTTATTTAGCAGCAGAGGAGACAGGCCTACGGTGATTCAGTGACTTGACCAGGGTCATACAGAACAGAGCCTGGGGCCATGATGTAGGCACAGAGCGCTGCGTTTGGAGTCAGGACCTGGATTCGATTCCACCTCAGACATGTCTTGGCTGTGTGACCATGAGCTAGTTTTTCCCTTTCTGTGAAATGAGTGGGTTGGATTCAGTGTATACTAAGATGCTTTCTAGTTGCCAAAGTACACTTCTAGGACTCCAGAGTCAGTCATCTTTTCATTGTCCATGAATCCTGCCCCAAGCTAGCTGTATGACTGTGATCAAGTCACTTACCTTCTCTAGAATTCAGTTTCCCCATCTGAAAAGGGGAAACAATAGTGACATCTGTTCTGTTTATCCCACAGATTAGAGTAGAGATAAGACCAGTCCTGGAAGAGCTTAATTCTAATGGTGGAAAAAAGAAGATGGCTGTAAGAAAGGAGCTGAAGTGGGTGGTGGTGATGGTGGTGGGGGCAGCGAGGAAAGTGACCCGTGTTTCTTGGTACTCTTTCATTGCCCTGATTTCAGACTGACTGGGGAGCGAAGCATCCATGGGGCCCGGTGATTGGCATCCTAAAGAGCTCAGTAGCCATCCTCCTTATAAATAACTTGACAGCCGACACAGGAAGAAGATCCGGATGTGTGGATTCCGATTCAGGGCCTGCTATAAACAAACCCCCAGCCTGGGAGAGCATGTCAACATGCCCTGCTATCTTTCTGGGCTACTTCCATATCCTTCAGGAGCCTTCTGAGAACAGGCAACCTCTGCGAAACCAGACCTGCCAGGAGGAGTTTCAGGGAGAAAGTACAGGTGTGGGCAGTGTTCTGGAACTCCACCGGCAAGAACTGGGGCAGACAGTCCCAGGGCCTGGCTCCCTGTGGACTGGGGCCACAGAGCTGGCATTTGGGAGGCTGAGCTCAGAAATATGAGCATGAACGGCTGCTCTGGGGCCTCTGGTCCTAGGGCAGGCCTCTCCATGTCCCCTGGTTCGCTTAACCGTAGGACTGGCTAAGGTCAACGCTAGCGGGGCCAGGCTGCATATTGTCAAGTTCACCAGCCACAGCCACCAGAAGGCTGACTTTACTGTCTTGTTGACTGATCCTGACCGCAGGAATTCAGTCCTGCTTGTTCTCTGCCTGGTCACACAGGTGCCGGCTGCTCTGGGGGGCTGCCCAAGCTCTCTCCTGCTAAGTGATTTGTCTTCCTCAGAACTAAAGCTCCAGCATTCCTAGTTTTGCCTATGAAAATGAGCTGTGGGGCCTGCAGCTGGGATCTGAGTGAAGCCTACTTAACCCATCATTTTCAAGAGCCAGAGTGCAGATGGACTGTGTCAGAGCACCCCTCCCCCCTCGGCAGGGCATGCCAAGAATTTCACCGTGTGAATACCTGGATGAGGCATCTTCTGTGGGAACAAGGAGTCAAGCAGGCAGATTGGTTGCTTGTCCTCAATCTGTCTTATGACATTAGGAGGATCAAAGCCCCATTGTCGACAGTCGGGTTCAGTTCAATGACAGGGAGTGGGCTGGTAAGGAGAGGGCCAAAGGGGGAGGGTTTCCCTACCCCCTCCTTGAGCATGCTGGAAGCTCACCACCCTCTCAGGGCCTGGGCACCTCGCCCCCCACCCAGGCCCCTTTTTCCCCTGGCACATTCCTTTTTGAGCTGGCTTCCGAAAGTGGAATTGTCTTCCTTGCTTTGGGTGCAGGGTCACACCCTGAGAAAGAATGAGAAGCCAGGGACATTCCAAGTTCCGTCCTACTGCCTTTGGAGAAACAAGTCCCTACTTGGTGCTGTCTGAGATTAAGCTGTGGCTGGGGGTAGAAAGAAGCCATTGCCAGCACACCAAGAAGGAAAACTCCCCAGACAGGGGCCGAGGGGAGTCAGGCTCTGTCCTGAGAAGGGAAGGATGAGGAGTGATGGCTCCATCTGGGGCAAAGAGCCTCTTGCTTGGAGTCAGAAGAAGGTCCAGAGTGAGGCTTGGCTCAGGCATGTACTGGCCAAATGACCTCCTTTTTTAGGCCTCAGTGTCTTCAGCCAGCAGATGAAGAGTTAAGACAGGCTGTGTGGCACAGTAGATAGGCCACTGGAATAAGAGTCAGAGGACCTGTGTTCTAATTCCATTTCTACCACTCACGACTGGTGTGACCATGGGACCATGGGCACCTCTACCTCCCTCCCTGGCCCTCTGTAAAATGAAGGAGTTGTTCTAGATGTCCATGAAGCCCCTTCAAGCTCCAAGGATGAGATCTTAGGTCCAAAGTGACAGGGATTTGTTCTTCCAAGCAACAAGTATAGACTCAGAGGGGATCTTAGAGGCTATTTGATTCCATCTTTGTAAAAATTATACATGTGAAACCATACAAAACATATTTCCATATTAGACATGTTGCAAAAAAGCAAAAAAAAAATAATCAAAATACAGAAAGTGAAAAAAATTGTGCTTTAATCTGTAGTCAGAGTTCATCAGTCCTCTCTCTAGAGGTGGATAGCAGTTTTCACCCCGAACTTTTTGGAATTGTCTGGGATCATTATAATGATCAGAGTAGCTAAGTCTTTCTGAGTTGATTATTGTTACAATGTTGCTGTTACTATGTACATTGTTCTGATTCTACTCACTCCGCTCTTTATCAGTTCACATAACTCTTCCCAGGTTTTTCAGAACTCATCTTCTTGTCATCTCTTTCTTTTCATTTTTTTTTTGCTTTCTTTTTTTGGGGGGAGAAAGGCTGGGCAGTTGGGGTTAAATGACTTGCCCAAGGTCACATGGCTAGTGTTAAGTGTCTGAGGTCGGATTTGAACTCAGGTCCTCCTGACTTCAGGGCCAGTGCTCTATTCACTGTGTCATCTAGCCGCCCTGGCTTGTCATTTTTTATAGCACAATAGTATGCATCACAATCATATACCACAACTTGTTCAGTCATTCCCCAATGGATGACCATCCCCTCAGTTTCCAACTCTACTATCAGAAAAAGAGCTGCTATAAATATTTTTGGTATATGGGTATTTTTCCTTTTCCTTTGATCTCTCTGAGACACAAACCCAACAGTGGTATTTCTAAGGCAAAGAACAGCACAGTTTTATAGCCCTTTGAGTGTAGTCCCAAGTTATTCTCCAGAATGGCTGGCTGGTCTAGTTTTTTAATTTTAAAGATGAGTATCTGAGGCTTCCTAGAAAAATTAAGTTACTTGCCCAAAGTGACAAATGACAAGGCTAGGGTTTGAACTCTGGTTCTTTGACTCCAAGCTCAGTGCTCTTTCCACTATGCCAAACTGCCTCAAATTCCTATGATGCCCCCAATCATTCTGTGGCTCCATTTCTAGCGGAGCTTCCTCCAGCCATGAAGCACTGTTCTTGTCTTTTGCTTCCCATACATCCTCCTCGAGGACACTGACCAAGGTGCTGAAAGCCAGTGTCTGGATGTCCTGATAGCGCATGGGTCCCCTTGGGTCTCTGAGCTGTTCATTGATTATTCTTCGCTCTTATTCCATGACTGTGCCCCCTCTCTGGCCTTGACTCTCACTGATGACATGCCTCACACGACTTCTCCTATATGGTTCTTCATTGGTGATATGTGTTGATCTTTTTAAGCATCCTGCTTGCCTACTCATTGCTGGTTGCAATTCTAATTCATCAGAGAACCTGCTGCTCTTGCTCAGAGTACAATCACTGGAAGAATATTCGGGTTAAAAGGACAGGCTTTGATAGGGGAGAAATGAGGTCATGAAAAAATGCCCAACCACTTCCCAAAAGCCATCTGGTCCTGCTCTGCCTCTTCAGTCCTAGGCCCAGCTCACTGACCAAGGAAAGGGTCTGTCCAAGACACAGGAAGGATGCATGAGTCCTGAGTCACCCTCTAATTACATATTGTAGTGTGGAGAATAGACATTCTTCATTCCCTTGGTTTTTCCAACGTGAAAAGTTAGGCTGAAATCCTTTGAAATGTTTATGGAAGGCTCTCATAAGAAATCACAACAGGTTTTATAAACCCTGTTTGCAGATGGCAAAACTGAGCGTCTTGCTAGTTGTGATGAGGGGGCAAGTGTTGTGGTGGCAGTCTGGATTCCAGGCAAAATAAAGGAAAATACCAGCTTTCAAAACGCACAGCCCCAGGCAGCTCTGGTGGGAAGAGGAGGGCTGGCTGGAGCGGAGATGCGATGTTTGGAGCTGGTAGAGAAATGGTGCTTCAGGGTTTGTAAAGCTGATTTTTTGAACCCCAGTAGTATTATTTCTTTTAAGTTTCCACTTGTTAATTCTGTCTCACCCCTCGAAGCTTTCGAGATCTTTTCCTATCCCATTCTGACATGAGATATATTAGCCATCCCTCCCAGCCTTGGGTGTCAAGTGTGTCATCTGTACATTTGTTAAATATTGGACAGAATGGATGGATCATGGAAGGAACCTAAGAAGTCCATGAGTGCAACCCCTTCCTTATACATGTGAAGAAACTGAGGCCAGAGGGTTGAAGTGACTTGTCCAAGGTTACCCAGCCAGTAAACAAGTACTCTGACTCAAGCTGGTGGACTTTCAGCTCCTCTCCCCTCCCCTCCCCTTCTCCCCTTTCCTCCCCTCCCCTTTTCCTCTCCCCTCCCCTCCCATTCTCCCCTTTCCTCCCCTCC
>CM053592.1:193429728-193455617 GCA_028646515.1 Pseudochirops corinnae | reverse complement strand
AAACCCTCTTATATAGATATATGTGTATGTATGTGTATATATACATTTGTATTCCCTTCCCCTATCCTCATACTGAGAAAAGTTTCATGAGTTACAATTGTCACTTTTCCATGTTGGCATGTAAATAGCATTTCTATTTCTTATTTACCTGTTATTCCCTCTCATTTCTCCAGTTGAAAACCTTTTCCCCTTACTCCCTCTCTGCATTGCCCCAAGAAGTCAGAGTTTTTCCGCTGCCCCCTTGCCTTCGTCTTGTTGCTTCCCTTGGTGCCTCTGGATTCTGATTTAAAGAGGATGTACCCCATGTACCTGGGTGCCCTCACCTGTTTCTATGCACATTCTTAGGTTCCTACCTTTAGGCAAATTCATCCTGCAACCCCCTTCATTTAATACCTGAATTCTTTGATGAGCCAACCTCTCCTGAAAATGTGAAGCATCATGCAAATCAAAACCTGATTCACAAAGACAAGTCCTTCATTCCACTCCCCAGCCCCCAAAACAGACCACAACCATTGCAAAGGCAGGAAACAGGTCATGCCAGAAGACAAGCTATCAAATCCAACAGGGGAGTCACTGTTTGTCAAGGTGTTCAGAGACAGCATAACTGTGGCAGCTTCTCTTTGGTCCAAGTACCTCAGAACCAGGACCTTTTCTTACAAGGCAAGGAGCAAGGAGAACAGCATCTGAAATCCCAGGTAGAGTTTATGATCTCTATGGTCCAGCAGAGAAAGGTTTCTACACCCAAACCCTCCCTAGGCCATTGAGAACAGCCAACCTTACAGCAAAAGCTGAATGCAGAAATGAAACCACCCTCAAACCCTTGCAAATTTAAGCAAGGAGCCAACAGGCTCCCCTCGAGGGGAGGAAAGGGGAGCAGCATTCTGCCAGGGTTAGGTGATGAGGTCCATGGCAGGCTGCAGTAAAGACTGTTCCATTACCAGCAGGTATAAGCCCAAGAGTATAATCTGGAAAGGCAGAGTATGGGGAGGCCATCGGCTCACAGGAGGCCAAGAACACCAGAGATTTTTTTCCATAACAATAGGGATGTGGTTCTATATATGATAAGGGGAACCCAAGAGCAAATCTGGAAAGAGGGGTAGGTTCATCAATTGGTAAGAGGATCCTAACTGTCCAGCTGGGAGGGTCCTCAGGGTAGCTAAGGCAACCACCTCCTTTTACAGAGAAGGAAAACAAGGCCCAGAAAGTTGAAGTGACTGGCCGAGGTTAGCCACAAAGTGTCAGAGGACTCAATTCTTTCATCTCAAGTGCTCCTTGCTTCTCCCCCTTCCTGGGCAATGAGTGCCCCATGTGGCCCCTAAATCCAGGTCTACTCTCATGCTCCAGCTATCTTCTCAGTAGCCACCATGTGAATGCCCTCAATTATTCCAATTACTTTTCAGTTCTGGAATCATAAACAAATCAATTCTGTCATTACTCCTGGACAAGTTGTGCCGATCTCCTCCTCCCACTGGAGGTCCCACTCACCAGACCTGGGATTTTCCAATCCAAAACATCACTCCCTGTCCACCATTCCCCTGACAATCTGCCCTTCTCCATTACAATGTAAGCTCCTTGAGGGCAGGGCTTGGCTTCACTTTCTGTATCTGTATCTCCAACACCAGCACAGCACCTACTACGTAGTAAGCCTTTAGCTTAGTATGTTTTCAGTTCATCCATTCATTCCTCGCACCCTGGTGTTCTGGCTCCAGAGCCTAGGCTCTTCTCACTGTTTCATTCTGAGGAGACTCCCAAGGGCAAGGCAGAGAAAATGCAGTAGGGGCTTTGACAATTGCCTGGGACAATGGGGCTGTGGGCAGCAAGAGAACCAGGTTATCAGTTAGGGAAACAAGACCTAAAAAGTGTCACCGAATCAGAAAATCACTGAGTTGGAGGGCTGGAAGAGACTTTCTTCAGTGGCATCTAGTCCAACAACCAAAACAAAAGAATCCCCCACTACCATGTATCCAGTGGGAGTTATCTAGATTCTCAAAGACCTCCAAGTGGGGCAAAGACCCCAGGTCCCCAGGCAACCCAGACCACTTTGGGATGGCTCTAGTGACTTCTTTGGACCTTCCACCACTGTTCCTGGATCTGCCCTCTGGATTCCAACTGGAATCCCTCCACTATGACAGACCTTCAAATACATGAAGACTGGATCCCCTGTGTATTCTCTTCTCCAGGCCAAGAAATGCCCGACAAGTGAGTGATTTAGAAAGTAAGATAGCGATTATGTGCCAAGGAAGAGAAAACCACTGAGAAAAACATCCTGACAGTCTACCAGTTGAACACAAGCTTCTTGAGCGTAGGGCCTGTTTTTTTTTTTTTTTGTCTTTGGGTCTCCAGAGACTAGCACAGTGCCTGGCACAAAACTGAAGACTAACAAATGCTTTTTCTAGAAACTGCCAGCCAGCCTCAATTTCTCCTGCTCAAAACTTTGGACAGCTCCCATGGCTCCTATAACTGTATATCCCAGCTGGAACTAAATGGGATTCAGAAGGAAAGTAATCAATCAATCAATCAACGAGCATTTATTAAGTACCTACAGTATACCAGGCATTGTGCCTGGTGCTGGGGATTCAAGTACAAAGAATGGAATAAGCCCTACTCATAAGGAGCTGTGACCCTCGGCGTAGCTGGGAGACAAGACTGAAGAACAAAAAACAATTCTGAAACACCCAAGACTGTAATAATTACAAGCCTGGGTAGTTAGGACTCCTCCCACTGTAGAAATTCCAAGAAGGGACTTGCCAATGGAAGAAAAATATGACTGCTGTTTCACAAACTAATTTGACAAAGAAATACTTTGGGGCTTGGAATACAGGTGAACAGAGTCCAGAAATGCTGGCTGGAAGGAGTGTGGGGCATGGAAAACCCGAGGAGAAAGGAAGGTTGGGGGTGGGAATGAAACTTATTTCCAAACTCTCAAATTGCCACGTACATAGAATAAGTATTGCTGTTACTTGTATAATTGCATATTTAATATTTTTGAAGACAAATACTACTAGCATTGGTGTATTCTCACAAAACCCTTGTTCACATGGCACTGGAAAATACTGCTCTAGGCAACACAATGGGGCTTCTCTTTGGGCCCCAGTGATGGGGGAGCAGCATTCTGAATCCCAAGGCCTGCCTTTCAACACCAAAAGTTTCTCAAAGCATGTGGAGGGTCCGGGCATGATCCTGAGAGGCAGTGAGGGGGGCTCTAATTGGCCCTCACCTCACCCAGCCGTCCACCACCTGAGAAGGGGCTTTATGTTTCCCAAACTGGGCCCCTGAGTGTGTTTAATTAGCATCTATAAAAACCTTCCCAAGAAAGCGTTCAGCCAGCCCTATTTCATCTTTCATGGTCCATGCTGGTATGCAGCTCACCTGGAAGAAGAGGTTGACGCTAAAGGAATTTCTCTTAAATGTATTCCAGATGCCTCATTGGCCCAAAGAAAGGCCTTATGATGAGGAAAGGGTTGGGGGGTTGGGGCAGACCCACCTCCCCTGAGCCAGGGAGGCTCAGAACACACCCTCTGCTGGTGCCTGCTGCTGCTGTTTAAACACAAGACGTCACGGCCTGTGATATACGGGATTATTCCGAAAATGATTTCATTGGGGGAAACTACTCCCTGAGCTGGTTCCGGCCGGTGCAGGTATGTCAGACAGCCCTACTGTGAAGTGAACTATTCAACCCACCACAGGACGCTGACCCAGAAAGCTCCTTGGAATTCCTAAGTTTTATTGCCAATTATCCAAGAGCTGAATTCACAGCCAAAGGCTCATGACTTCAGGCAGCCTCTGAATATGACCTACCTACAATGGGCCAAGAGGGAAGAAAGGGCTGGCTTCACCCATAGGTACCTGCCTACTACCCCCAGGGATCTGATGTCCTAATGGTCCTCTGATATAGTCCTAATTTTGCTGGACTAGGGTGGAATGACCCTAAGTCATCTTGTCAACCTCTCTTCCAGCCATTCCTTACCCTCGTGCCTACCACCCATGGATGGCCAGTTAGCGGAGCAGCCTTCACAAGCTTCTGCTGTCTCAGAAGTCTCAGCATGGAAGAACTAGACCCTCAGGCATGGGCTGACACCCAGGGGTGCTATCACTTGTCCATTTGAGCAGACTGAACAGAAGTCAGGATGTAGCTGAGAGGCTCAAAAATATCTGCAAAGCAGTTTGCAAATCTTGAAATGCCATTTACACATCAATTATCATTGCCGTTTTTCTCATTATTTGTAATAATGATGGCTTAGCCCTCACTGAAAAAAGAGGAAGAGGCAAAAAGAGAAGGGGCATATGATAAGGGAAGGTCTATAGTAGCAAAAGTGGATTCTTGTGGGCTTGGAATCTCATCCTGGTTCTGCCACCAACTCCCTGGGGGATCCTGAGAAACGCTCTTCTTTTCTCTGCACCTCAGTCTTCCCTTTTTCTTGACCAAGGGAGCTAGCTGGGGTTCCTTTGAGCTCCAATATTCCATGACCTTATGTTATGTATCAAAGGCTCTTTTGTCCATCCATGGAGCCCTCCTAAAATAAACCATTCTGTCCCATTTAACCTACTAGTTATAGAGGCAGAAGAGCTTCTAGAGGACCAGCATTGGAGTCAGGAAGACCTGGGTTCAAGCTTCATCACTGTCTATGCAAGCCTGGACAAGTCCCTTACCCTGATCAGCTATGTAAGACAGTTATAGACAAGTATAGGAAAAGAAAGTTCTCCACTCCAGGGGTTCCCATTATTTTCTTGTCCCTTTCGATGACAGAAAGTGTTGTGACCTCCCAGGGTAATTTAATATACTAATCAAATATTCTCTTGAATTTATTCATTAAATGTTTACAATAACCTTTATCCATCGAAAAAATCCAAATGAAAATTTATATTATAAAATTATAAAATGTAAAATTCCACCTATGCTTACAAAAATTCTAAATATAAAGTTATAAAACTCTTAAAATAATGATGAATATGTTGTGTGGGACACTCTTTAAGAATTAAAAAAAGGTGTCATATGCTTACTATTATCTGTAAGACTTTATATCACCTGTCTTTATTACATATACTTTATTGAATACAGATAACACTTTCAATGAAATAAGCTACAACTTGAAGATATTTAACAAAACAATCATATGTGAGCATAATTTTGATTTAGGAATTTTTTTATTTTATTTGAACAAAGATTTTCAATATTCAACTCCATACAAGACAAACTCAATCTTTGGTTTTCATCAAGCTAGCTGGAATATAAAATATTTATTTTTCTTTTAGTTAATGATGTGTTTATTAAATGATAAATGCATTTACAAAACAGTTGCATATATTGTTTGTTTTTAACAATGTTTACATATAAACTGACCCTTGTGAGGCTGGAGTCTCTTTAAACATGACTCTCTTTTCTTCTACCACTGGCACACTGGCTATGGTAAAATAAAAACTCTTCTGAACAACTGGCCAGTGTTGCCAACCAGTTCATTTGAAAATCTGCCAGAAAGGAGACTAGTGACATAGGCAGAAGATGAGTTTAAATTGGAAAACATCTTAATACTGCCAATGAGAGGCAATATGATGTCTGTTTCTGCAAAATGTTTGTGATGATCTGTGATGGTTCAGGACAGCACTTAGCACAATTCCACACTTAGTATAATATTGAGTGCATAGTTGATTTTCTTTGCAAAAAGGACCATTGACAGCATGGGGTTATGTCCTGACTGGTGCATGAATTGTATTAAAGTGAGGCAGAGATACACAAAGTCATCAGCTTCACTTTCTTTTCCAGAGTCATCAAAGTCCAGTGGCAAGACAAAAGTCAGGATGACTGGCAATGGCTTGGGATGCAATGGATGGCCTTGGTATCTTCTGTGTCTAACCAGGCTCTACGTACTCTACAGCACCTGCTTCATCCACCTTCGTGGTCATTAGAACAAATTGTTCTGTTCTACCTATTCCACTGGGGGAAATCCCCATATGCTTAGGATAGACACCCCCTAATTCACCAATGGGTTTGAAGTGTATCTGTTACCCTCAGACTGGTTTAGCTTGTCTCCCAAGACAGTTTGCCAGGGCATGGCTGCTGGGCATGGGAGCCACAGGTGAGAGTTGGGTGATGGTAGACACCAAAGGTAGATGAGCAGCCCTGAAAAAGACTTGGCAGCTCTCACAGTAGTCCTCCAGAACACCCCATACCCTCTACATAATAGAGGTTTAACAGGCATAGACATCTAGTTAATGCTTATTGATCGATCGATTGATGTCTAGCAATCATGGTCTTCAACTAATCTGACATTTGTGCTGCAAGAATGCTAATATCTTGGTCCTATAATTACACAGATGATGAGGTGCAGCTAAAGGGCAGCAGAGAAGAATGAGAGAGTTACTCTGGGACAGTACATAGGACATATGCACTTGGCCATCATTTGGGAATCAATATGAAAACTGATTTGCACTTACATGTCAAACCTTTGTGGTGGTTTGGAAACAATTTGATGACAGTTTAAGAGAACTCATAAGAACACACTGCACTTAGTCAGGAGCAGTCAGAGTTTGATGTCATCACTGCACCCACCATCCAGGGCTATTTCGAGGATCAGATGAAAGAACCTGTGTACAGCACATTGCAGACCTTTAAGCACAATAAGTTACTGTTGTTCAGTCCTCTTAGTTGTGTCTGACTCCTTGTGATCCCATGTGGGGTTTTCTTGGCAAAGATACTAGAGTGATTTACCATTCCCTTCTCCAGCTCATTTTACAGGTGAAGAAACTGATGCAAACAAGGGTAAGTGAATTGCCCAGGGTCACACAGCCAATAAAGCTCCTGAGGCTGGATTTGAACTCATGAAGATGATTCTTCCTTATTCCAAGACCAGTGCACTATCTACTGTAGCACAATATGAATCCCAACTATTATAAGTCATGTCATTGGGCCATAGCTTTAGATCTGTTCAGGAAGATTGATTAGAGGTCATTAACCTTCTCATTTTACAGATAAGGAACATGAATAAAGACCAGAGATGAGTGGGAGCTTGACCAAGATCTCATAGCGAGTACAGTAGCTTAGGATCCCTCGTTCCCTTCAAAACTCTGCTCAACAGCCACCTGCTTTGGGAAGTCTCTCACAGCACTCACCCCAGTTGCTAGTGACCTCCCTCACCCCAAAACAAATTTCTCTTCTACGTGTTTTGTATCTATCTATGTATATTTCTGTTGTCTACTGAGATAGACCCTAAGCTCCTAAAGGGTAGGAACTATGTTATTTGGGACTTTATATCCTCAGATTCTGGCATTCAAACAATCAAGGAGCATTGACTGAGTGCCTACTACATGTCAAGCACAAAACCAAACACAAAGGGAAACAGAGAGAGGCAGAGACAGAGACAGAGACAGAAAAGGGAGGCAGAGAGAAACAAAGGAGATTGCAGTCTAATCAGGAGACAACAGGCACATAGATCAGTACATACAAAAAACAAACACGAAGAGTAAATGGAAGGCACACAGTAGGATTGATGGAGGGGGTATAGATTTAGATCAGGAATGGACTTGAAGGAGAGTCTGAATGAATAATGTCACAGACGAGGAAACTCTGGCTCTGACAGGAGGAAGTACTGGACCCAAGTCACACAGTAAATCAGTGACAGCCTTGGACTCTGAGTCCCCATTGGCTTCACTTTCCACTGCATCAACCTGCCTGTAGCTTGAAGGGACTGATGTATCTTTTCTGTCCTTGCCTATAATCCTCGGCACAGCCATTGCAAGTCAAGTCAAATCAAGAAGTATTTGTTAAGTACCTGTTAGCTAAGTACTAGGGATGCACGCGAGCACGCGCGCGCGCGCGCACACACACACACACACACACACACACACACACACACACACACGCACACACAGAGGTTAAAAACATCCCCTGCCCTCAAAGAGTTCCCATTCTAATAGGAGGGACGTACCAGAAAGAGAATGAGTAGTTGAAACAGGAGTCCTGAGAGGCAGGTTCTAATCCTGACTGACCACGTGACTATAGGCAAGCCCTTTCTCCCCCACCCATAAACCTCAGTTTTCCTATTTGTCAAAGGAGGGGGTTGGGCCGGAAGAACACCCTCAGTAGTCTCTCCATGCCCTAGAATTCTCTTATCTTCCTTCTCTGGTGGTAAAACTTTGCCTTTCTGGAGTATACAGCAAAGAGTTTCTTTCCCACAGGGCTGGGTGGGAAGAGGAAGTTGGCTACCTGGCCCAAGGCTGCTACCTTTCTGCTCTGTGAGCTACCTGGGCAGGTTGGGGGGGGGGGGGGGGAAGGGGTGGCACTCCCAACTCCAATCCCACCCACTCGGCCAACAAGCATCAGTGACATCTAGTGGTGAATTCAATGGAAGATCTA
Source organism: Pseudochirops corinnae (assembly GCA_028646515.1). Taxonomy (NCBI): domain Eukaryota; kingdom Metazoa; phylum Chordata; class Mammalia; order Diprotodontia; family Pseudocheiridae; genus Pseudochirops; species Pseudochirops corinnae. Next base: position 193,447,267 of record CM053592.1, on the reverse strand, counting down.
TGACTTTTCCCAAGAGAACAAACAAGCTCTGGTTAAATTACCTGCTTTTCACTTAGAGAAACTGGAACTTTGTGGACTGTTTGTGAAAAGTTAGAAAAGTCTTCTTGGACTGAAAGTCTCCTGCTATACTTGGGTGAGAACGCTGTTCAACTAGAAACTCCCTGAGAGCAAGCAATAGATCTCATTTCACCTGCATATCTCCAGGGTCCTAGTGCTCCCTAAATGTTTCTCCAATTTAATTAGACTCTGATAACAGGTGGGGAGAGAAAGCAGGAGAGGTGGGAAGGACTGGCCTCTGTGTGACACAACATGGAGAATATTTGGAGTCTGAGGAGCAGGATTCAAATTCTGGACTTTCTACCTACTAACTGAATGCCCTTGAGAAATCCTTCCCCCCATTTCCTTCCCTCCTCAGTTGCTCACTATTAAAATAATGGAGTTGGGGCCATGACCAATAAGGTTTCTTCTAGCTCTAACATGCTGTGTTCCAAGTTCCAAAGATTCTCCCAACTCTGATGTTCCATGTTCTAAGGTCCCTCCCCACTGACTCTGACATTCTGTGTTTTGGGTTCTAAGGTCCTTCTCATTTCTGACATTTACTGTTTTATCTTCTATGATTCCTCCTTACAAAGTAAGGTGTGCAGTGGTCCTTCCCTGTTCAATAGTCTCTGTTCTAAGGTTCTCTCTAATGCTGACATTCCTTATTCTAAGGGCCCTCCCAACTCTGACATTCTATGTTCTGTAGTTTAAGGCCCTTACCAGCACTGACATTCCATGACTAAAGGTGCCTTCCAGTACTAATATTCCATATTCTGGGTTCTATGTGCTCTTCCAGCTCTGACATTCCCTACCCTAAAGTCCTTCAAGGCTCTGACATTCTGGATTCTAGATTCATAGAACCTGCCTAGCTCGGGTATTCAATAATTCTTATGATCCCGTGAATTACATGTTCTAACTTTTTCATTTTCCCAGACGCAGGGGGTCTCGCAAAGTTCTTCAACAACTAAACATGTATATGTCTGTATTTCCCCATACAGACTGGTGCAAACACACATGTGTGTGAGAGCTCCTCTGTATTTTGGGTGTCTTTTCTGTACACCTCCTCCTGACTCTCAGATAGATCTCAGCCTTCCCTTTCCCAGAGATGCCTGACTTGGCTGCCTTGGCACACACTGAGCTAGATCGTGGGCTAAAAACCAAAGGTCTTTTCTCTCACTCCTCTATCTGGATAAAATGGGGCTGAAAGTTAGAGGGGACAAAGAGATGTCTGGGAACTGATCACAGTCTACAAATATTTTAAAGGCAGCCCCCAGGGAAAGATGGGGATTACCATCTGTCAGGAGAGCGGAAGGCAAGGCTGGGATGGGCCAGAAGTGAAGGAAGGAAGGAAGGAAGAGTGAGGCTGAAGCTGTCAATAGCAGAGAAGCTGAGAGATCAGCTGGGGAAGGGTCTGAAGGATCCTGTAGACACATCCATGAAAAGTTAACTCTCTTAGGGCCGGCTGTAGCAACAATCAATGAAGTGATTTATGTGACCCTAGATCCAGAGTCAGAAGGGACCTGAGAGGCCAACGGTCCCACCCCCTCCTTTTATGGAGGGAGAAACTGAGCCCCAGAAGAGGAAAGGGACTTGAACTGGGTCACATTCATAGTAATTATCAGAGGCTAGAATTCAGTCAGTTCTTTCCCCTGTAGCAAGACATAACCAAAAGAGGATGTGATTCCATCATATGATAAACAAGAGACAGACTATGGCCAGCCAAGGTGACTTGTTGACATACCCACAGTGCTGAAATAACAAAGAGGGAGGTTTGCAGAGATGCTGTGCCCAGAGGGGAGTGATGTGAGGACTCTACAAGAAGAGAAAGAACATCGGGGCCCAGCAAAGCTGGAATTAGCTTGGCCACATATGTTCCCAACAAGTGGAGCCCACTCCCAAGATGGTACCCACTCTTCTTGCAAAGATTCCTTCCTTTCAAAGGTAAGCATGCTGGCAGGTTCATGAGCTTTAGTAATCTCTGCAATATTTCACAGGGTTGTTGTGAGACTCCAGTGAGATAATGTCTGTAAATGGCTTGGCAAGCTTTACTGGTCACAGAATCACACAACTGGAGAGCTGGAATGGACCTCAGTGGCCATCTGACCCAACCTATACATGTAAAGGAATTCTCACTATAACCTCCCCAACAAATGGTTATGTAGCCTCTGCTAGAAGACCTCTAAGGAGGCAAACCCCTGTCTCTTAAGGGAGACCTATAATTGAAACTAAATTTATCTCTCACTGCTCCTAGTTCCCCATTCTGGGACCAAATAGAACAAGCTAATCCCTCCTCCTTCAAATATGTGAAGATTGCTACTAGGGTGCTCCTGCATTTCTCTTCTCTGGGCTAACTATGCACTGTTCTTTTAACCTAAGACCATCTGTCATGGTCTCCATGCCCTTCTCTCTCCTGACTGACCTCTGTTCAGTCTCCCACTTAACCAATATTCTTAAACTGTGGCACCCAGATACAATCAGAATACTCCAGTTAAAATGTGACTAGAGCAGAGCACAGGGAACCTGTTGTCCGGAAACCCTGTGTTACTTAATGCATCCTGAGATAGCATTAGATTTTGGAGCTGCCCCATCCCCCGATGACTCACATAGAGCTTGCTGTCCACTAAAAACCCCATATCGTTTTCAGAAAAACGACTTTCTATCCATGCCTCCTTCATCTTACACTTGTGCCATTGACTTTTTATGCACCGAAGTGAAAGACTTTCCATTTATTCCTATTAAATTTAATTTTGTTCCAGTAAGACCAATGCTCAAGCCTGTCAAGATTTTTTTTTCCTGATGGAGTTCCTTCCCAAATTTATGTCATTCACAAATTTGATAAACATACCATCTATGCCTTTGTCTAAGTCACTAATAAAAACTTTAAACAGCACAAGACCAACCACTGAGCCCTGGGATACGCCATTGGAGACTTCCTGCAACATCCAACCATGCAGAGTATTCTTTGAATCTAAGTCATTTTGCCAGTTAGTTACTCATCTGATTGTATTATCATCTAAAAATCAGATTATTGCTGGAATAATTCGAATCCAAACCTCTCCATCTTTTCTATGAGAACCATGTAAGAGGCTTTGCTAAAATGTAGATTAACTGTATCAGCTGCTTTCCCTTCACATACTGGCTTAGTAATGCTGCTCAAAACTGGAATGAGGTTGGTTGAATACAACCTATTCTTGATGCAGTCAGGTAGGCTCTCTGTTACTACTGTTGCCCTTTCTAAAAGTTCACCAATCAACCTTCTAATGATATATTCTATGATTTTTCCATGAATCAAAGTCAAGCTGACTGGCCTACAGTTTTTGGACTCTGCTCTCTTCCTGATGAGAGAAAATAGAGTCTCCAAACAATAATTATAAGGTGCAGGCTTTCGTCAGGGCAAGGCATTCCTGAGAGAAGAGGTTTGGGTCACAAGAGAAGGGCCTCAAGTGATAATAGTAAACTCTGCAATATATTTCCAGATGGAAAAGCAAGGATTCTAGGTTCTCAAAGACTTTGTCAGTGGGGACCAAGCTCTGCTCTCCACCTATAAAGACTCCACATTTGGCTCTGGCAATGTACAACCTGAGTATCCAACTAGCCAGTCTGTGAGCAGGTCCTTTCCAGGTTACCCATAAAGGGATGGATTTGTGGCTGCCAGAGCTTGGCAGAGGCTGTAATTTGCCATGACACTGGTGGCATCAAAAATACTTGAAGTGTCAAAGTTCACCCCAGCACCATAATATCAGAGCCTGAAAGAGATTCGGCCTAGTTCAGGTCGTTCATTTTACAAATAAGAAAACTGAGTCCCAGTGAAGGGAAGCCCCTGCCCAGGACCACGTAGCTGAGCCAGGCTCTGCTCTCTCACCTCTCCAGTCCAGGTGCAGGGTGCTCAGGCTGATGGCTCCAGGTGAGTGGGCGCCCTTCTAACTATGTATCCTATTTGTTTAGTGATGGGCCCAGAGGTCATTGACAAGAAGGACCCTAGAAGAAGTTCTCCACTCTAATCTCAGCTAGAAAGAAATGATCGATCAGCAAGCATTTATTAAGCACCTACTGCATGCCAGAAGCTGGGCTGCTCCTGTTCCTCTCTCTCCCGTTCCTGGCTCACAAATTCCGTTGCTCAGAATGAGTCTACACATTTATTAGGGTTCATTGCGAGTCTGCAAAATAAGACAGCCTTTCATTTGCCCTAAATGTCTATGTTGTTCAGGTTTCAAAGGGCACCCGCTTCCACCCCCAACCTGTCCTGGGATGTGGTGAGCGGCTCTGGTCCCCTTCTCCAAACAAGGGTTTGGAGTTCCTTCCTTTCCCGGAAAGCATTACAAATGATGTAGACACGGGGCCAGAGTATCCAGGGTCCTATCTGCAGCCAGGGGATGCACGAGACTGAACAGGCAGCTCCTCAAGGGAACCAAGTGCAGACCCCAAGAACCATGAGGCAGCCAGGCAGAGGAGCGCCAGGCCTGGAGTCTGCCAGGACCTGCCTCCTGTCCTGCTGGCCCAAAGTGCCTCCATCTGCACAAGGAGGCTGTTCCATCATTTCAGTCGTGTCTGACTCTTCATGACCCCATCTGGGGTTTTCTCAGCAGAGATACTGCAGTGGTTTGCCATTTCCTTCTCTAGCCCATTTTATAAATGAGGAAACTGAGGTAAACAAGGTTAAGCAACTGGTCCGGAGTCACAAAGCTAGGAAGTGTCTGAGGCCATATTTGAACTCAGGTCTTTGCCTGGCACTCTGTTCACTGTGCCACCTAGCTGCCCCTAAAATGACATATTTGTCAAATGTTTGACAAACCTTAAAATGCCAAATAAATCCTGGTTCTCAGTGTTAATCATCCTAGTTTCTTTTCCAGAGGGGTGGGAAGAGATTAAGAATCAAGCACTCTCTTCCTGGGGCCATGAACCCCTCTGCTGCTGATGGATCTCATGCTTTCCTAGGGCACCGAGGCAGGAGAGCAATGAGGATAGCCAGGGCCAGAGGGGCATGGCAGCATACACAAAGACAGGGCATACTTCTGGATTACATCCAAGGCCTAGAGCCCAGGCAGTCTTGAGCGCAGTTGAGAACAGAGCCATCCCCTACGCTGGGTATTAGACTCAGTTCTGTGCTCCCCATTGTGGGAAGGACATTTCAGGAGAACTTCCAGAGGAAGGTCACCAGAGTGGTGAAGGGAATGGAGTAAATACCACAGGGGGACCCAGTGAGGGAACTGGGGGTTATTCAGTGTGGTGAAGAGCAGACTTAGGGGGAACAGGATGACTTAGCGGCAAGAATTCATGGAACACCGTTATGTTGAAGAGGGGTCAGAAGGAGAACCAGGAGTCTTGGGGGACCCAGGGGAACAGTGTTTCTAAGGGGTCTCAATGTCAGGGAAATGACTTAATGATTGATAGTCTCCCACTGAAGTGGCTTCTCCCCCTTGGAGGGTCCTTCAGGAATGTTCCAGTGGGAGTCGGTTCTGGCTTGGACTAGCTGCCTCTGAGGTACCTTAGGGCTTAGACAGTCTCTGATTCCCCAGTTCTCCTTGGCCACCCTAGGCCCAGCTCATAAGTGTAGAATAAATAGAAAGGACCTCCTCTCTGATCAGGGTGAGGGGAAGAGGGATCCCCACATCTAAAGAGGAGAAAAGAGAGCCAAGGAAAGATTTTCTTGGAGAACCATCTCCTCCGATAAAGTGAGAGGCTCACCATCAACCTAAGGAGAAGACAGGGAAGCCTGTATTTACGAGCTCAGAGTCGAGATCTGCCAGGAGCCATACAAATCAAACAAAAATTACCCCTTAGGAAGAACCTCTCCCCAGAAGAAAATGTCGGCCTCCTAGATGAAAGCTTGTGCCTTGGTCCCCGGGGAATATTTTCATTGAGCTGGACACATGATTAGTACCGTTTGGAAAAGGTCCATGGGGGAGCCGCTGAGGATGCTTTATGGCGGGCCAGCCTTTGAGAGCTGGGGGAGAGGGGCTGGTGACCTGAACTCTGCTATCTCTGCTCCCAATCTGATTAACATATGGACACACTCCGCCTCATTCAAAACAGGAAATCAGTCTGAAAGGTAAGACAAATATTGTTCGCCTCCTTCCCATCTGCTCCGTAGGCGAGCGCCGGCTTTCAGCAGCGATCTGGGGTTATTGATTGAGGGTATCCCCAGACCCCGAGCTGTTATTAGCCCGCCTATCAAAGGCCTGGAGGAAGCAGGCCTGACCTGCCTGACTGTTTAAATACGCCCCAACTTAGCTACACATCTAATTTTTTCATTCACTCAGACAGCAACATTATTTCATGTCATGCCGAAAGATACAGTTTCCTGCCTTGCAAACCACGGATGTTTTATTTCAAGTCAAATTAAGGGAAATTCTGAAAGGTCCCTCCGGCTTGTATCAGGACCCTGGTCATCTGTAGACTGTAGCTGATGGCCTCTCTCTTCCTGCATCCTGAAGGCGACTCAGGCCCAAGGGATACTGGGGTCTGTTCTGCCGCCCACATCCACCCTAGGCTTAGCCAAAGGGACAGAAGAAAAAGCAGGAATGGTGAAAAACCACCCAGCCCACTCCCCAGAGCAAAAAGAGCTGGCACCTCCTTTTCCAGGACCAGGGAAACACAAAGGTTGCAATGGAATTCAGAGCAAAATGGCTGTTTTCATAATGATGCACTTAGAGATTTCTGAGGTAATGTACAAATCCTTCGTTAGAAGAAGGACCTGGGAGGTAAGGGCTGTTGTTTTATGAGTGAGCCCTCCTAGTATCAGAGAAGCTAATGACCGGCCCAGGGTCACACAGTCATGAGGAGATGCAGGAGAGGCCCTGGCCACCTTAGCTAGCTCTGGCCTGACTCTGCCCTACACCTGCCAAGCGGCTTCTTTTTCCCTGGAAAGGTTCTGTGGCTCAGGGCTACAGTCACTGCACGAGCATTTCCAGGTATCTCTGCAGAGCTGAGAGTGGGGAGCCCTGGAGAAGAGCCCCACGTTTACAGCAGGAACCGGGGGCGGCAGATTCAGACCGCCAGCAGATCGCCCCGGGGCCAAATCGCTCGTTTTACAGATGAGGAACCGGAGGCTTAGTGGCATCAAGCTAAGATTCGAATCCAAGTCCTCGAACTGCAGAACTCACTGTCCTTCCCTGTAAGGTGTAATTGGAAGGTCTCCGAGCACAAGTGGAAAGCCAAGATGAGTGTGATAGACGTGGAAGAAAGTGGAGGAACTGCCCAGCGACTGATGGACCGGGAGGGTTGAGCAGAGACGATAACTCTGAAATCTAGGGCTCAATAAAGCCAAGACCCCTCCCCCAGCTTCTCATTGTCCCTATCTGGGTGCGCCCGCGCTCACTGATTAGTCTGGATGTAGGAATCCCTGCGCTCCGAGAGGAGAGCTGCTGTTAGAAGACTCGTTCTACAAAAGAATTAAATCATCAATCTCAACAAGGATTTATTACGTGCCCACCATGTACTAGGCATCAGGATGGTTGTTGTTCAGCTGTTTTAGTCATGTTTGACTCTCTGAGACCTCATTTGGGGTTTTCTTGGCAGAGATACTCCTTCCAAGCTGGAGTTCGTCATTTCCCTCCGCACAGTTAAGTGACTTGCCCAGGGTCACACAGCTAGTGTCTGAGGTCACATTTGAACTCAGGAAGATGGGTCTTCCCGATTCCAAACCCAGGAGCTTATCCACTTTGGCTCCACCCAGTTGCCCCAGGCACTAGGGATCTAAAGACAAAATCAGTTCCTGCCCTCAAGGACTTCACTTTCTACCAGAAGTGATAGAGGTCTCTGGGGTTCTCAGAGATCGAAAAACACTTTCACTGACCCAGTTCCAACTTAAACCACATCAGATGTTCTAGATCCCAACCCTAGGACATTTCTACTGACTTTGCTTACCAAGGGCTGCCTCCCTGCCCTCCCACCCACACTCATGCTAAAACCTACAGATTAGGGGGCTTTGGGCAAAGAGCAGAGGACAATGCCCGAGCATTGCTTTCGGGTGCCAGGGTCTCCCCTTGGTGTCAGGACAATTAAGGGAATCGATTGGCTGTGTACATAGGACCATATGTCAGTAGCTTCTGACTGATACCAACAAGCAGATAGTCCTGGGAGTCACAGCACCCCCAGACGCCCATTCCTGCTTCTGGCCCAGCTTTCAAACCCTCCATCTGGGAAAGTGGCTCTTGAGGGGAAGGAGGCCAGACAGACTCACAAACAGCCAACTAATTACCACTTGCTGAGCAGGTGATCCCACCTAGCTGGAGAAGCCAGTCTCCCTGAGGGAGACACAAGAGGCGCCCTGAGCCAGGCCAGTGAGTTAAACCTCCACCCCTACCCTGACCGCCATCTCCCCTCAGACCCCGAAGGGGACAGCCCAGGGCCTAAGCCCAAGAGTCTTGGAGGAGCTGTGCCTCCAGGAGCGGCCCCGTGTCCTGGGGTCATCCTGGCAAGTGGCACCTGAGGAGAGGCAGCTTGGACCTGCTCCTGCAGGGGCAGCAGCCACAGTGACTGGGGACCCAGAAGGGAAAGTTGTGGCCCCCAAAGTCCTGGGTCCATCCACGGTTCAGCATCAGGAGCTGGGGTGATTTTATCAGTGGAAATGACATCAAAGAGGCCTGACCACTTGATTTGCCCATACTAAGGACTGCAGGACTTTTCCTTCTGACTTGTAGCTTTAGGCATTGTCTCCGGCGTTAGAATGTAAGCTCCTGAAGGGCAGGAAATGTCTGACTTTTTCTGTTCATCCCCAGTGCTTAGCTCAGGGCAGTCCACATAGTACATACTTAATAAATACTTTTTTCATTAATTAATTAATTCATATATGTACATGACTACTCTTCTGCAAAGTTAACAAGGGATGCCAGAGCATTTGAGGAAGAGCTTTGGGAGAGGAAATTTGGAAGGGAATCATTGCAATTGGTCATTTCACTTCACAGGCTTCACACACTGAAAAAAGACATTCATTGCAGGCTCTATTTACAGTCTGTGTGTTATCTCCAAAATGAGTCTATGTCCCCCAAGACAAAAGAAAATGAACAAAGTGTCAAAAGAAGAAATGAAAACCATCAACAACCAGATTGAAGGAAAAAATACTCCAAGTCACCACTAACAAGAGAAATGTGACTTAAAGCGCCTCTGAGATCTCATCTCACACCCATCGGATGGGCAGAGGTGGCCAAAAGGAAAAACGGAAACTTCGAAGTTTGGAAGGACGATGGAAAGAGAAACCCACGAATCCAGCTGGTGGAATAGATGTGGATTGGTCCACCCATTGCAGAAAACCATCTGCAGCAATTTGAGAAAAGTAATGTGACTTCAAGAAGAAAATGACAGAAGAACTACAGTAGGTTTCCTGTAGGAGGCAGCCATTGAGTTGGGCTCTGAAGGAAGCTAGAGGCGCCAAAAGGTGGAGGTGAAGAGGAAGGACTTTCCAGATTGGGGTGGGGGTGGGTTGAAGCCTGTGCAAATGCACACAGTCAGGAACTCTCCTTTCCTCCTTGACTTAGTTGAACTTTGGGGATGTGAACTCTGGCTCTCATGATTTATAATGCTTCCTACCCCATTTCTGTCTAGCGGAATTTCTAGTCCTGCTCCCACTTCACAAACTTCTCAACCCCATTGACTTTCTCTGTCGGATTGTTTCCCAAGTCCTACCATTCAGTGCAATGAATTTTTGTGCTAAAAATCTGTTGATCTAATAATAAACACATTCTTGAGTCGCTGACAACCTTGGAGAAGATGATAGTCCCGGACCCCAGTTCTGAGATAGTGAAATATGCCTGTGGGGTTTTGGTCATTATCTTTGCTTGCCTCCAATGCCCAACTAGACAATGAGCCCTATGAAGGTAGCAACAGGGTCTTATCCAATATTTGTATCTCTCCCAAGGTTGAGTATAGAGTAGTGATGAACGAATGAATGACTGAATAAATGAATGAACCTCAGAGGTCAAAGGACTCTCCAGAATCATGTTCTCCAGATCCTCCATACCTGACCAAGAATCCCTCTTCAATAACATTCCATGAAGGGACATCTAGTTTCTGTGCAAAGACCTTGGAGGAGGGAGAGCCTGCCACCTCCTGAGGCAGCCCCCTCCACACTAGGATACCTCTCATGGTTAGGAAGTGTTTCCTGACCTTAAGCCCAATTGGCCTTTTTGCAGTCTCCACCCATAGCTCCCAGTTCTGCCCTCTGGGCTCGAATGGAACAAGCCTAATCTTTCTTCCAAATGACAGCTACTAACATAGCTGGACACAGCTCTCATACTGGTTCCTACATCTGCCCCACCCCTATCCCAAAACTCCTCCAGGTTTAATATCCCCTTCAATCATCCCTCATGCACCAATGAACCCTGTTTGTCCTGCACTAGAGCAGACCCAAAGGCAGTCCCTCTGGAAAGTTGGAAATTTATATTTATAACGGGAGGGGCTAAAACCTAGAGGAAGAGATGGCAAGCTCTTTTCATGTCAGCTTTAAAAGAAAAGAAAAGGAACAAAGAGGCAGAGATAGGAACAGAGAAACAGAACGAGGCAGAGGCTGAGAAAGAACCAGAGGAATGAAGAGAGAGACAGCCAGAGGGGAGAGAGAAAGAGGGGGAAAAGAAGGGGGGGGGGAGAGAAAGAGAGAGAGAGAGAGAGAGAGAGAGAGACCAGGTGGAAGAGGGAGGGAGAAAGTGGTCTTGCCCTCAGCTCCATTGTCTCATTTCCCTCCAAGGGCTTTGATAAATGGAGAGATAGCTTTCCTAATTTCCCCAACACTCCTGTGTTAAGAGGGGTTCTGTCCGTCTGCTGAAATGTACCCTCGATTTCTTATCACTCTTCTACTGAGCAAATCTCTCCAGATAGCCTTACGTCACCCACTCTATTCGGACGCAGAGAGATACTCCATCTTCACAGTTTTGCCCAGAGCTAAGAGAAAATGATACTTCAGTACCTGCTGTGGTCGAACTCTGGCAATTCACTTTATAATTAAACATGGGGGAGGAGGGAGGGTGTGGAGAGAAACTACAGGCATTGACAGATGTACAAAGCATTCCATTTTCCTGGAAGCATTGCTGAATTCCCATGAAATGAGGTTCCTTGTTGCCTTTGGATGCACAACAAAACCAAGTCCACCATCTCCTTTCTTTGCTGCTCCAAGGAGAGCCTGACTTTGAAAGGCTGGTCCAAGGGAGGCCAAAATGATGGTTCATCCTTCCATTTAACCACAGCTTCCCTCTGTCATCTGCTTTCATTCTTAGCAGGAATGTCAACCTTTGTCATGATTCAGGTCTTTCCGTAACACATCCACTCCTATGTCATTGGACCAAGACTGAGAGTACCAACAATCACATTAATGTGGGTGAGTGGAAATATATACACACATGAACACACACACACATACACACACACACACACACACACACACTGTCCTGAGATAAGCTCTGGAAATATCAAGGTGACAGCAATAATAGTGTCTGTCCTCTGGGAGCTTTCACTCTACCAGACAGTATAAGACCAGCTGACTGGGTGAATTGATTAATTGATCAATTAATTTTCATTCCAACCCACAAAGCATTGAAGTGGCTCTTGGGAACTCTGAACATTTTTCTGCAACCAAGATCCTATTTTGTTGTGAGAAGGAAGAAGGGACTTATCTTCCCATAATACACCCAGAGTGAATACTAGCCTCCTGATCAGAGCCCACTGAGGCTCCCCATTGCCTCGGGGGGATAGTTCAGAGTCTATGAAATCAGATCTAGCTTCCTCTGCCTAACATTTAGAGAGCAGGATCATCAGATCGTAGAGTTGGGGCTGAGGGACCTTGAAGGTCATCCAGCCTGACCCTTCCATTATACAGATGAAGAAAGTGAGGCTAAAAGCTCACACAGCTAAAAGGAATAGAATTAGGACCTAGTCCTTTGAATCTAAGCCCAGGCTTTGTCCACTGCCCCCTAAATCCTCTCTAAGAATCATAATCTGAATTTCTCCCAGGGTCTCCCATAGGGATGGGCAATGCCCCAGCCCAAAGTTTGTTGACTGGTTGTTTGAAAGAAGATGAAGAACGTCTTGTCACTCTCCTCCAGGTTCTTGTTGTCCTTCTAGTTGCCTTCTGCTCACCCAGCCACCAGCCATTCTGAGAACTGGTTATCCTACTTACCATTCCATTTCTTCTCACCAGAGTCACACAGATAGGTATTAAGTAGCAGTAAGATTTTGAACCCAGATCCTTTGGCTGCAAATTGAAATGTGCAATGGATTGCCCAAACAAGAATCTCCAAGGTAGAAGGAACTTCAGAAGCCATCAACAAGCAGAAGTCACCTCTACTTTGACCTCAACAAGTGAGCATACATCTGCCATCTTTTCTAAAAGACTTCTAACTGGAGGAAATTGGAGTGGAAACAAGGTGTGGCCAGGTGAGAGGTCAGAGAAGGGAGCTATGCCCCGACTAATGCAGCCTCACACCGTGTTAGGACTCAGCTGCCATAGCTGCAAGCTTGTGAAGCCCCCTACCAATGCTACATCTTGTTTATACCCTTCTCCCATCTAATTCTTAGGAAATCAGTATCGTGGGTCAAGATGGAAAAACTGACCTTTTGGTCCCCAGACTTTCACTCGAGTGCAACATCCTCCTCACCACTGGCGCAAATTTGCACACAAGGATATGTGAGGGTCAAGTCTTCTTCATTCCAGGGATAAGCCACGAGATTTGACTGCACCCTAGGCTGTCAAGCCCTTTTTGGATCCTGACTCTGCCATCCAGCATGAGAGCTATTCCTCCCAGCGGTGTGCCCTCTGGAAATTTGGGAAGCATGCTATAGATGCCTTTCTCCAAGTCAATGGCCATGTGCTGAGCAGCACAGGGCCAAGCACAGAGCCCCAGGGCACTCCACTAGAGACCTCCTGCCAAGCCAACATCAAACTATTCAAGCAGTCCCAAATCCACCTCACTACATCAGTGTCTCACCTACATCTCTTCATCACCCAATAAAGAAGTAACCAAGGAGAAATTGAAACCCAGGTCCTTCCATTGCATTCGGGTTCCATTCAGGAGGTTATTATCTATAATGGTCCTGGCTATCAGAATGAAGACTGAAATGAGCGGAAAAGAGGGATCAAACACGAGACAGATCACCGAGGCAGAATGGGGAGGATTTGACAGCTGACTGGATGGGGGCAGGGGGAGGACTGAGAGCAGGGTGACTGAAGGGAGAAAAGAGGCAGAGATGGCTCTCAAGTGTCCTCATATGGACTGACAACACAACCAGTCAGTGGGTGGGACAGAGATTGTTTTAAAAAGCCCCAAGAGGGAGCAGTCTCTTCTGGTGATTGTGTGCCTGCAGGACGTCCTTCTCCCACTTTTGTTCCATCCTTCCTCATGTCCACACTTCCCTGCTCCACTGAGAGTCAAGTTATAGAAGACGAACAATTGGACAGATGTCTTTGGAAAGCACTGACCGTCTGCTTCTCGGGATGAGGATCCTTGAAACAATGAGGCAGATTCATCCCAGGAATTCCCCTGGGCTTTCATCCCTGAGAGCCCCCACCCACCTTCTTCTTACTCTGAGTCTTATTTCTAGAACTGGGTCCCCTCTTGCCTTCCCCCAACCCCAGCCTAGCACTCCAGGACACCACCACCCCCCCACACACACACACGATCACCCCCCATGCCAGTTTCTGGTTTAGCTTGACTATACTGATGGTCGTGCCAGCTACTGTTGTGGAGCAAAACTAGAGTGAAAAGTTACTTTGGTGCCTTCTTCATAGATTCCTCATGGACAGGCTGTATCCAGGTCTGAGGAATAATGACGTCAATAATATTACCAATACTAATAATAATGGAGAGAGAGGAATGGAATGAAAGAACAAATGGAAAAAAGGAAGGAAGGAGGGAAGGAGGGAGGGAGAAGGAGGGAGGGAGAAGGAAGAAAGGAAGGAAGGAGGGAAGGAAGGAAGGAGGGAGGGAAGGAAGGAAGGAGGGAAGGAAGGAAGGAAGGAGGGAGGGAAGGAAGGAAGGAAGGAGGGAAGGAGGGAAAGATCTGGTTCCAAATCTGGTTCTGCTACTCCCTAACTATATGAACAAAGGTAAATCTCTTCCCTCCTCTGCCTCGGTTTCCTCATCTTAAAAATGGAATAACGATCCTTGCACTCCCCCTTCCAGGGCTGCTGGGAGGAAAGATGCACATAAACTTTGGGGGTCTATAGAAATAAGAATGACTGTCATTTTAGATGTGTCCAATCTGGGTTACATAATTATGTAGCATCGGAAGGAGCATAATATCTGGCAGAAATATGGGTGAACATCAGGAGGAGACAAGTAACATGATGCTCCCCTGGTCCTTCCCTGGTTTCCTTGCCCTGTCTGGTGCCCTGGGCTTTGCCAAGCCAAAAGGATTCTTGCCTTGCCAAGCCACCCCTAGACCAAACACACTAGTAAACAGAAAAAAGCCTTCTAGGGAGATGAAGTGAAGCCAAGGCTTGAGATGCTCTCTCTATCCCACAGCCTTCCCTGTCCTCCTAGAGCTATCCTGGAGCAGAGCATGTAACATCCCATCTGGGCTTGAGTTCAAGCAGAGATGGACTTGAGAAGGTGTTCATTAGTCTAGATTAGAACCTCTCATTTCATCCATAGCCAACCAGACCTTCCATCCATTTTACCAGGCAATCGTGCTGAATCCTGGCTACAGGGCTCCTTCTTCCAGGAGGATGGAAGAAATGGATGGATGCCTGCTTCCGTCTTTTCCCATCACTCACACACTCTCCTGCTTTGTCTCAGAGGGGCAGCTCTGTGACCCCACCCTCACTTTTTAAAGAAAACGGCATCAGCTGGATCTGCTCCAAAGGGATTTTCATTGGGTTGATTTCACAGACACACAAAAGACACAAGTGTATGATTTGTAATTAGTTCTACTCAGACCAAAAGGAAAACATCTTCAATTGTTTGTTATTTCCACCATAATTCCTCACTGGGACATGAGAAAATTCTGTTCCTTCAGGGATTATCAGAAGAATAAAAGCTCTGGCGAGTATGATGGGGCCAACTGGAAGAGCCTAGAGGAAGGACCTGGCCACTCACAAGTGCCTACTGTGGAAGGATCAGCCCAACCAAGCACAATGATCACCATTCCCAGCAGAACGGCAGGTCATGACCTCTTGAACCATCTTGACCAGCAACTAGCTACTGTCTCTCTTAGGGGAGGAAGGATCCAGGCTGGTAATGTTAGATCTTTTGAAAGTTGTTGTTTGTCCTTCCTTTTAAAAGAGTACCAATGACATGGAAGATGTCTGGATTTAAGTAAGGCAATCTGGTGCAAAGTCGTCAGCCTCACTCTCTCTCCCAGAGTCACTGAGGTCCGGCGGCAGGACAAGAGTCAAGACTGGCGATGCCCGAACTCTGTGAATGATCTGGGCATCTTCGGTGTCTGCCCAACCTCTCAGAGCCCCATTCAAACAAGCTGCTCTTATCTGCCCGCTCTGCTGGGAGGAGTCTTCACAGGATTGTGGCAGACCCCCCCCCCCAATTCACTGATGAACTTGATGCCTATTGGTTACCCCCAACCTGGCTTAGCCTGACTGCTCAGAGGGCTCACTGGGGTGTGGTTACTGCACATGCCACAGCTTTTTGGAGCTGCAGGTGAGAGTCGAGCAGCGTAGACACCAAAAGCAGATGAGCAGCACTGAAAAGGGCCCGGCAGCCTCCCCCAGAGGGGCTGGACTCCTAGGCTTCCATCCCTGAGGAGTGAGGAGGAGAGGAGGAGATTTGCATGAGACCCAAGTTTTAGAGCTGTTAGCTGCAGCTGCATTTTCCTGACATTACTCTGTTCTTGTTTGTCTTCTTATTATATGAGGTCTAAATTACTAAGTTACAGATTCACTAATTTTTTTTTTGTCCCCAGTGAGTTGGGGGGTGGGGTTGGGGAAGAACCAAAAAGATCACAAGGACCTGGAAGTCCCAGGGACTGCCCTCTTTTGTATTGGGGAGGGGGAACAGAAGGGGAAATGCCCTATTGCCTGAGACTGTCTAGAAGGGGAATGGGCTGCCTTGAGAGGTTTCCATTCACTGGAGACCCCCCAAGAGAAAGTTCAGCAGACAGGTAGTGGGAACACGAAAGAGAATTTTGTTCAGTCTCAGGCTGGCCAAGGCTGCCTTGGAGTCTCTTCCCACTTAGAGATTCTGTGATTCCTCGAAAAGCTCAGGCTTCCTAAACAACCTCTCTCCCCTCAAAAAGCTTGTGGGAGCGCTCACTTGCACTGGCTGGGTTCTCATTCTTGGAATATGTTAGCACTGGGGCAGCTCATGCCAAAACGAAGCTGGCTTTCCAGGGTGACATCGCTGTGGTCTGGGGGTGACATCCCCTTGAAAATCCCCCAAAGTGCTCCTCTCCCATCAGCAGCCATGCTCCATGTAGTGC
The DNA here is from genome assembly GCA_028646515.1 of Pseudochirops corinnae. Classification (NCBI taxonomy): domain Eukaryota; kingdom Metazoa; phylum Chordata; class Mammalia; order Diprotodontia; family Pseudocheiridae; genus Pseudochirops; species Pseudochirops corinnae. The sequence continues at coordinate 193,430,869 of CM053592.1, read as the reverse complement.
CTTGTTCTAGAAATCATTGGAGTCTTCTCATCCTAGAAGGAAGGCTCCTTCCTGACAGTAAGAAGTACCAGACCTCCTATGGGGCCTCTTGGGACACCCAGCTCCTGCCTTCGAGGACTCAGGCCTCCCAGACACTCTCCAGGAGAGCTGCAGGGATCTCCCATCCCTTTCCCCCATCCTAGAAGGGCCTCTATTGCTGTGGCTTTAACCTAAAAGTGATGGAGCAAAGTCATCTCTGCCCTCTCAAGACAAGCTCCCATTTGTTCAGAAAGTTGCTCAGCTTTCATCACATCGGATTCCCAATCAACATGTGCAATGACCTGACCCAGCCTGATGGCCAGTCTCTGGAGCTTGGGAACAACATACCTGATGTCCAGGACATTTCTACATAGACAGGTTAGGAGCTTGGCCTCAGGCTGGGGGAATCTACAGCTCTTGTATGGGACAACCTGGAGCCAGAGCATAGGAGCCCAGCCTGGAAGTGAAGCCCAGCCCATGGAGGGTGAGAAGTTTTTCGTTCCAAAATCTTGGTTTGTGTAGCATCGTGCCCCAGAACCAGAAGCTGGGAGCTTGTCTGGAGGTATTCCAGTAGAGTGGATGGCCCTTTCTTAGGGATATTATAAAGGGATTGCTCTTCAGGAAGGAGGTGGACTAGCCGTGTCAAAGGTCCTTGCCAGCTTTGGATTTTGGAGATTCTGAGAATGCCAAGTCCTCTCCACCATTAGCATTTGTCAAATCCAAACTGCTCTTGAGCCTGAGGGCTCGGGTCATTTCACCGCTCACATAATGGCTTTCTCTCCAGCCACTGGGCAAACACAAGGCCATTAGAATCCTAGGGAAAATCTAGAATGCCATGCCCACACAAACCATGCTCTGATCCCTGATCCCTCTAGAACCCAACCCCTGGGTGCCATCCCCCATGGCCATTCCCTCTTGGAGGAGCCATAGCCAACACTTGCCTCACCCTAACCAGATCATGCCCTCATCGTGAAACCTCATCAGACAGGAGACAAGGAGAACCTTCTTCTTGGCTGAAGTCAGGTGGCCTTGAAGTACTTTGGGCCTCTATTGATCCCTTAATTTACTGATAACTTAACTTCTTATTTAATTTGTACGGGGGGGGGGGGGGGGGGGGGGGGGG
>CM053592.1:193391642-193429628 GCA_028646515.1 Pseudochirops corinnae | reverse complement strand
AGTGAACCGAGAGTGGAGAGGAGGATTATGCTAATGAACTCACAGAGGAAAGTGTCAGTCAAAGCCTTGGTGACGGTGGCCCCGAAAAATGTTTGGTGAGCACTTGAATGAGAGATCTTTCTCTGAGGCTCAGTTTTACTATCTACAAAATGGGCAGTGGGTAATAGTGATACTTAAAGGGTTCTTTGTAATTAAAACAAATCCCCTACCTATGACCCTGGGTAACAGATTCCACCCTCTGGGCTTTTGTTTTCCCAAGTCACAGTATTTGAGCCTTGAAAAGGAGCTCAGAGGCCATCCCACCTACCCCATACCCAAGAGGAATCAGCAAAGTCATGTGAGGGAGGAGAGCTGACTCTAGAGGTGGGGAACCTCTAGGTCCTCGGGCACGGCCTTTTTGACTGAGTCCAAGTTCTACGGAACAAATCCTTTTGTGAAAGGGATTTATTTATTCTATGAAGTTTGGATTCAGTCAGAGGGCCTCACTTGAGGACCTAGGAGGCTGCATGTGGCCTCGAGGCTGAAGCTTCCCCACCCTGGTAGATGATCTTGAACACCGTCACCCCCACCCCACGAGCTCCAAATCTGATGAGCTTGCATATGAGTCTATGCCTCTTAGAGCACCTTAGAGAAGAGATTCCTGGATTGGGAGCTCCAGCAATCAGCCCCCTCTTACTGAGACTGCTTCCCCTTCTCTGAAAATGGAGATTCTAACAGTTGTCTGCTGTACTGCATAGGATTGGTTTGAGAATGGAGTAAATTCCTGGGACAATACCTCCAGCAAAGGGTCACCAGGCTCTTCTTGAAGACATAAGCAGAAGCCCATCTGTGAGAACCCAGACCTGTTTGGGAGCAGGTACCCAGAACTCCCTAGAACAGCCCAAGACCCATCCCAAGGGCCTACACACTCCTTTCTTCCCAATGAAGCCATCTCCCAATTTCCAATGATGAAATCACCCCTGGGCCATCCGCAGTGAGGGGTCACTCCAGTCACTGGCCCTCAGCAGGCAGACACAGGACACCTCAGCCTCTCCATCTCTACTGGCCTCTTGCCCATCCAGCAAGGTGAGTCAATGACACAGCAGTAAGGAGGAGAGCCCCTGAACTATTCACAACCCCTTTTTGAGCATTGGGCTGGCGGAGGGGTCAGTGAAGACAGCCCAATGCCACGGAGCCTCAGAACATCTCTGCAAACAGCAGATACAGGCCAGATGTTCCACCCTGACCCAGTGCCCAGAGGTTTCCAACAGCTGGAGACCATCAGTTTCCTAATGTAAAATTGAGCAGGTGGTACCAGATGCCTCCTAAGATCTACTGCAGCCACAAATAAGGAGCGTGGCCAGGACAAGCAACGCAAAAGATGTCCTTGTCTAATAAGAATTACGGTTAATGTTGGTGGCTAGCGTTGGTATGGCCCTTTAAGGTTGGTAAAGTGCCTTGTAAATGTTAGCTCTGGTTTTTTGCTGTAGAAAACGAAGAGGAAGAGTCACAGAGCAGAGGAAATTTAATCACAGAATGCCAGTGGTGGGAAGACTCAGAACAGGGATCCTCAGAGCCGGTTGGGCCTTAGAACGAGGACAATAATGTCAAAGATAGGAAGGACCTTGGGACGGTGGAGGCTAGAGAGCACTTTCAGTTAAGCACAATCCTCATCTTTCCTTTAGAAGGCTGCGATGGGGGTGGGGGCCTCGAGACTCCCATGTTTTCAGAACACATCCCCTCCCCCTAGCACCTCTCTGCCTCTCAAAGTGTATGTGCAAGGTGCTCCCAGGTGCTTAGATGGAGGTGCTCACAGTGGAGGGCTGCTTCCGGACTGGGTGAAGGGGGCTCTTGGGGGATGGGTGGGATGTGGACAGATGGCAGAAAGTTCTGGGTCACCTGCTGAGAAGGGAATGCACATAAGCTGTCTGAGGGACAGATGCAAGCAGCCTGGTTGGGGTGAGAGGGATTGCTGGCTGCGGTGCTGGGGGCTGAGGGGCTGGACTTGGGACCTGGGATCGATTCCACTTGACAGCAATGCCCATGTGAAAGCAGGCCCCCATAGGGAAAGGAAGGCAGTCTCTGGACATTGGTGGGCATCCCCCTCCCCATCCCCATGTCCAGACCCTGGGCCAGCAGCCAAGCCCAAGCCACCCGGGCCCATCACTTTCCGGCCCACGTGTCCAGCCCAGTCCTAGGGCCGTAACTCACACGGGTTCTCAGAAGCTGCTGAGGCCAGACCTGCCCACATGATTGGCCCGCCAGCTGGGAGAAAGGAAGTCAGAGGGGTTACAGGGGGGCCCGACTCGAGGACGTGACCCGGGAAACCGATAAATCATATCTTTGTCCAAGAAGGGGTCACACTAAAGCCCAAACAACGAGGCAGCAGCTTGTGGAATCCATCCGGCCCAGGAGAAATATAACTTTGCTTTCTATTAATAAACAGAGGCAGCATTTCCGCTACAGGGGCATGGGGGTATGAGTGTGTATGGGGTCAGCCCAGCCTCCTCGGGCTCTTGGCCTACCCAAGGAGTTCCAAGAAGGAACCGAGACAAGCTCCGTGCTCCCCTTCAGAGATGCCACAAGGCAAGGACCAAAAGCAAGCCCACCCCCTAGAGACCCCGAGGTGGCCTGAATGGGCATCAGAGCTGTCTGAGGAGGGGGCCGCAATCCAACACACCCAGCACACCCAGGCTGGGCCCAGGAGCATGGCCAGAGGTTGGGCTCTCCCTCCCTGCAGCAGACAGTTGTATATCCCTCGACAGACACATTTGGCTTAAAAAGGAAATACTCCATTTCATGACTTAACGGTTTTTATTTTTAGAAGCCAGGGGTGAGTCATGCTCTGGGGAGAGCCACAATGGAGGTTTCTGTGGATGAGCCCAATGTGCTGGCTCTGGCCTGCTGGCCCAGCTCTGAGTGGGGTGAGGCTTGGGGGCCAGAACAGGGGCAGATGGATGGGGTACTTCTCTGATACCCACCACAGCTCAGCCACCATCCCCGAGCCTTTATTGTGACTGTTCCTGTAAGGCAGCCCCCTACCCCTCAAGACATATACACACACACACACACACACACACATACACACACACACAGAGGCACTATGTCTCCTCCAGAGAAAGAGACTCAACCTCCGGCTAGCCGGGCCAGCCCTGGGGCTGGAACACTGAACCTTCTTCAGAAAAGGATTCTGAGACAAACGGTGTCATTTCCTAGCTCTCTAAAGAAGAATGACGTATTGAAGGCAGCTCGGTTTTTCCAGCCCTGACCCCCACCTCTCTCCAACAGGCTGCCAGGCTCTGCCCAGCTTCAGCTGCGGGGAGGCAGGGGCCCACCCTCCAGCCTTCCTTGTTAAACCTAGGCTAAGTCTCCCTAAAGGGGAAGGGGAGAAGGACCCTCCTTAGATTGAGAGTTAGGAGCCCTGGGGGACAGAGCCCAAAAGGAACTGCTGATATTCACTGAGGATTTCTGGGCCAGAGAAGTTTCATTGACTTTGGATTCAAGGGCCATCAGACCCTTCTCCTGTAGCTTAGGGGGTTCCTATGAAACAGTTATAATTCCCAAGTGGCCTGGTACATGGAATGCAGGGGGCCAGGGCTCCATGCAGGCAGGGCTCTAAACAGGGAAACATACATCTATACTGGTTATCCAAGGTACAAGAGGGTATACAAGGTACACTGAGGTCCTGAGAGCAAAGCTGTTGCTCCAACTATTCTGGAAAGCAATTGGGAACATGACCCAAAAAGACTCAAAACTGCATCTCCCGACACTATGATGGACTGATACAACCAGCTTCCCAAGTTCAATGGGAAGTGAATGTTCTTAGGGTTGATCGAGGGTTGCCAGGTGTGTGAGGACCGAGTATCTACCACAGAAATGGTGTGGTGGTCAGAGAGCACCAACCCTAGAGGCAGGAAGGTCTTGGTTCAAAGCCAGCCTCATACACATCTTTCCAGGCCAAGATTTGAGCCATTACAGGGCATTATGATTAGGCTGAACAGTTACAAAAATCCAAATATTTGATCCTTGTATCACATGAAATATCTCCAAACTTACACTCATTCAGTTCTGGAGGCCACCCTTGAAGAAGCACCCCTCTAATCCAGGTCCAACGGAGGCTGAGGCTAACAGATGGCTTGAGAGCAAGAGTTTTGAGCTGCAGTGGACAATGCCAATTGGGTGTGCAGCAACGGTGTGGTGGTAGGCCCCTCAGAGAAGGGGAGATCACCAGGTTACCTGAGAAAGGAGTCATCCTGATCAAGTAGAAAAAGAAGCTGGCTATAACTGCTGTAGTGTCCCGGGAGTGGGACGCTCTATACTTCCAGCCTGGGGCAGAAGGGGAGACTTGGTCTTAAAATTGAGGGGCAGGACATCGCTAACCCAGACAGCAGCCAGAGGAAGGCAGCCAGATGGGGAAGAGCCTTGAGCTCATGCCATATGAGGCTCCATTGAAGTAACAAGATGCTTAGCCTAGAGGACAGAACTTGGGCCATGAGTCTTGTCTTCATTTGAGGGTCAGAAGAGACATTAGATTGGTTCTTATCTTGGAATCTGCCCCTCGCCGGCCTCTCTTTGTCTCTCCCATCCCCAGATCTACCTCTTTTCTTCAATACCGTCTTCCCTCATCATGCCTTGGTTGGTCAGAAATCAGCCTAATCTATTAAACACTCATTAATTACCTACTCTGGACAAGTAGCCCCCTCCTCGTCTGCTAGTCTCCTTATACCTTACTCCCCCACACAGTTCTTCAATCCAGTGGCCCCCCATTTTTTGGCTCTCCCCAGCTGTCTTCCAGGCCTGGAATGTTCTCTCCTCTGCTCAGGCTCTGACTGACCTCACTGGCTTCCTTTAATCCCAACCAAAATCCACCTTCTGGTCTTCTCTAACCCTGCTTAGTTCCAATGCCTTCTCTCTGATAATTATTTTCTACTTAGCTTGTAAGTAGCTTGCTTAAATATTTGTTTGTGTGTCGTCTCCCCCTTTAGGCTGCAAACTCCTTTCAGGCAGGGACTGTCTTTTGTCTCTTTATGTATACCCGGGGCTTGATAGTAGTAGGTGCTTAATAAATGTTGATTGATTGATCAATTACAAGGCACTCTGTTAGACACTCGAAGAGAAACTTCGAAAACCAGACTGCCTCAAGGAGTCTACGCTCTAATAGATGAACACAAGATAGACACAGATGAGTAGATACAAGATAATTTGAGGTCTAAGAAGAATTTTCATCACTATCTTAATAGCATTGAATTGAGGGGCAGTGTGATATAGGGGCTAGAACCCTGGATTGGAGTCAGAAAAGCTTGAATTCAAATCCCTTTTCCAACACTCAGGGTAAGTCACTACACCCTTTAAAGCCTAAGTTTCCTCATGGTAAAAGGAAGACCCCAACACTCTCATCCCTAGCTTGCACATTTATAAAATGGTCTGCAAACTTAAAGCCTTATAGAGATATCAGTTGCTGCAAATTACTTCAGCTTTGAAATGGAAAAATAGCCCTGCTGCCTTAAGCACAACCATTAACCTTTTCTAACATAAATTTCTCTGAGACCCCACACACACACACACGTTGTGGACTTTCCCAAGAGATCATGAACTCGGGAAGACCCTGCCATGCTGAGAAGGCTTTGGGTCCTGACCCAGGTGGCTCCTGGTCAAAGTCCAGCCTCGATAGGTGTGGAGAGCTCCATCACCAGAAGGACAGCCACCTGGGGCAGAAATCACTTTGGTCACAGCACTTAATGTCTACTGGTCACAAGCATATGGAGCACCTACACGCACGGACTCTTAGATCCTGGAAGTCCCTTATTGAGGCACCATATGCCAGGCAGGCATTATGACAGCATTTTTATTAATATTCTCTCACAATAACCCTGGGAAGTAAGTTCTGCTATGATACTCATTTTACAGTTCAGGAACTGAGACTGGCAACGACTTGACCAAGGTCATACAACTATTAAGTGTCCAAGGCCAGATAAAGGGTATCAGCATGTTAAATGAAGAATTTCATCCAGCTGTGTGTTGATGGTCTGAGGACCAATCCAGCTAAGCAGGATGAGCTTATTGCCAGATTATCCTCCAGCAAGTCTAAGGGGTGGGAGGGTCAGCAAGGGAACATTCAAACATCCTGCATCTTGTTTCCTTAAAGTAAACCCCAGTCAGGATGTTTTATGTGCCTTAACCAGGGGAGAAATGGATTACTCTATTTCCCCTGTGTCAATAATGGTGAAATGAGGGGTGGTAGGGATCATGTCAGGGCAAGATGCCCTCAAAACCCAGGAGGTGGGTAAATGCCTGCGCCTTCTCTTGGCATTCCATTTACTCTTGTGATAAATGAGGGCATCTCATTTGATTCATTCTACTTTTCCTTTCTCTGCCTCAGTTTCCTCATCTGTAAAATGAAGGGGTTGTATTAAATGATCCCTGAGGTCCTCATAGCTTTAGACAGAGGGTCCTGTGATCTTAGGAAAACAGAACTGCCCCTTGTCCTCCCTGCCCACTCTCCCTTGGCTCTCTCTGACAACCCTTCCAGGTAGAGCAAGCTTCTCCCCTGGCTATGAGGCTACATTTCTACATCAGCTCAGAAAACAGGGAATAATGCCAAGTTCAAAGGAGCAGTTCAGGACAGCTGATCTCCACCAGGGCCATTCCTGGACTAGCCACCGCCAAGGAGACCAGAAGACCCCCATTCCCAAACGTGCCTCTACTGCTGGAGATGTAATCTAAAGTCAGTCCCAAGAAAGAAGGAGCTCTGAGAAGATGCCTTCTACTCTTGATCCAGAGCCCAGGACTATCCCACTTCTGGTCAAATCCCAGACCAGACTGCTGAGGAGTCTAGTCCTGCTTGGGTTTGCTGGGCCGTCTCCGGGCCAGTCGATAATCAACAAAAGTCCCAAGACAGGACCATAGAATAAACCTTGCCAGTATAATTATGACCAACAAAACCATCAATGGGTCTGAGTCCATATTTAAACTCATAGGATCTAATGGGAAGGAGGAAGAAGAGGAGGAGAAATAGGGAAAGGAACAGAAGGCAGGAGGGGACAGAGCTTAGGGCGAGAACAGAGGCAGTGTAGGAACAAGGACCCTGGCCTGGGAGTCAAAAGACCATGGCATGAGCCAGCTGTGGGACCTTGGGCAAATCCCTCCCCCTCTGGGCCTCAGTTTCCCCCTAACTAGGATGAGGGTTTTGGACTCGATAGTTGACAGGGACCTTTCCAAGCTTGGCTTCCTCTATTTCAGGAGCAGGTTCCCTAAGGTCTGTGTGCCCAGGGCGCCCTTGCCAGCTGCCTAGGTCCTGACGAATTCCCATCCGGCCATACCACTCACTCACTTGCCAGGGCGGGAGAAGCCTCCAGCTGACAGATTTGGGCCATGGAACGCACTATTTAGTCAAGAGGCCCCATGGACTATTCATTAAGAATTACCAACCCTTTGTACTTGACAATGACAGCATTGTCAGGAGGCTTTTGCGGGGTGAGGGGACCCCTCTGTAGAATCGGGCTTGCTCCAGGCTCTTGCTGGCTGACTCTCTCTCTCTCTCTCTCTCTCTCTCTCTCTCTCTCTCTCTCTCTCTTTCTCTCTCTCTCTCTCTGTTTCTGTCTCTCCCCTGTCTCTGTCTGTGTGTGTGTGTCTGTGTGTGTGTGTCTAGCTCACAATCTCTCTCCCAGTCTCCCTCAGTCTCTCTCTCTGTCTCTTTCCCTCTTTTCTGCGGTGCTGACGTAATCCCCAAACATCTCCGGCGGCAGCAGCTGCTGGGCACAGGCAGGCAGGCACCTCCTCTGGGCCCTTTCAGCAGGCCATGCGGGCCTGTCCAGCTCCGGCAGACAGACAATCGCGGCCTTTCTTCCCCCAATTAGCTAGTACTTCAAGAGTGGCAGGCGGCGCTGTCCAGCGGCCTCCGGAGGCACCAGGCCTGGAGATGGAATGGGGGGAGGAGAGGAGGCCAGGGAAGGGGAACAGATGAAAAGGGAAAGGAGGCGGGGAGGGTGGGACAAGGGAAAACAGAATCAGAGCAGGGAAGCTGGGGCAGCCACCTCCAGGTCAGGACTCTGTTAGTCTGTGGGCAGATGCAAATGTTGCCTTGAACCTGTCCCAGGAAAGGGCCACACAGACCAGGGCTGACGGGACACAGAAGAGGACTGGGGGGCAGGGCTGCTTCAATGGGCTGGGCTAGGGGAGGAAGGTGAAAGGGGACAACCCCTTCTGCCTCTTATACCCCCAAAGCTCCCCATTTCCCACAAAATGGTGGCATTAGAACACAGAATGTCAGGGCTGGGAGAGGCCTTAGAACAGAACACAGAATGTCAGGACTAGGAAGGAATTTAGAGAGGGCATTTCCTAGATGAGAGAAATGAGTCCCAGAATGGGGCAGGTTCCTGTTCGAGGTCACACAGCAAGTCCTCGGGAAAACTGGGGGAAGGCCTGGGGGTGGGAGGCCTCAAATGGCCCCCTCTTCCACCCTTCCCTCATCCCTCCCCTCCCTGAGTTGGCACCTGGGTAGCAGCCCCTGCCCTACAGAACTGGTTTCAGGGCCCTGGGATCTTGGAAGAGGGAGGACCCCTAGCCCCACCTCCAGCCCTCCAGTGATGCTTAGATCTAAAGTTGTTGTTTCTGTTCGAGGTCATTCTCTCCAAATGGGCCGAAATGAATAAGCCCGGCCTTTTAGGATACTTGCCTCCAGCAAGGCTGTAAGACCAGTAATAATTATCAGCTCATTTTACACATGAGGAGAGGAGTGACTTCCCCAGGGCCACACAGTAAGAAGTCCCAGGCAGGATTTGAACCCAGGACTTTCTGCCTCCAGATTTAAGGCTTTTCCCCGCTTCCCCAAGGTCCACCCCCTGTATGTTCCTAGCTTGGAATCCTGGTTCCTCTGCTTGTTAGCTGTGTGACTTTCGATGTGTCTTTTAATGTCTATGGGTGCCCCCCCCCATTTACTAAATAAGAGCCTGGCCTAACCCAGATCCAGAGCTTTAGGCAGATAGGCAGACACCCCCAGCTGGGGTCGTCGGGGGCACCCCCTGCTCTGTGACTCAACTAGCACTAACTCCAGAAAAAGGTTCCTTCCTCACACACACACACACACACACACACACACATACCCCAAGGCAACGCCCACCCTCAATGACTTGGGTGGCGTAGACACCTTTGGACAGACATAGAAGGCAGCTGGCTGTGGCTGTCGCCCTGGCTCCTGCCTGCTCACCCGTGCCTTTTGTGCTGCCGCGATGCAAATCAGAGCCCCCGGAGTAATTAACCCTCAACAAACTACTAAGTAAACACATTTTTAGCAAGCGTTGTGTGTTTTTTTTTTTTTTATTGGACCATGATTAATCAGTAACCCCTTCATTGCACTCAAGGGCATAAATGAAGTCTACAATTCAGTACTTGTGCTCAAGGGCCACATTGGAGAGCCGCTTGCTCATTTCGGGGCATGTCAGCAGCCCTGTGTTCAAAGGCCAGATCTGCCCCCTTACTACCTCTGTGGGCTTGGCCAAATCCCTTCTTTCTCTGGGGAAGGGAAACTGGGCCTCAGTTTCCCCTTCTGTAAATTGGAGAGGCCCCCTTAATCTAAATACTAAGATACTTAAGACTTAAGACAAAGTAAATACCAACAGGCCCCAGGGGCAGGATTTATAAAGAGTAGGTGGTTCTGAAGATAACTTTCTTTTCAATCATATGCAAGTTTCTGGGGTGATTCCTCAGTGAAGCATCCTAGGTCTCTCTCTGCCCTAGGGGAGACTCTGATGGAAGGTCTGAGAATGCCATAAATATCTCCTTTGAAAACAGATGAGTGACCTGTCCTTAGGCCTTTGGACCTCTCCCGCACCAATTGAGTTTCCTGCTAGAACTGGAAATCATAGGAAAAGAGGCCCCCAAAATGAGGAGGCCCTGGGGAGGAGACCAGGACCAGCAGGGAAGAGGCCAGGCTTACCTGGATCCTGGGCCAAGGTGGACCAATCGCCTGCTTCTTGATGGCTCCGTGTCTTCAACTGTAAAGTAGGGATGGATTCCTGCACAGATGGGACCTCAGAGACCAATTATTTCAGCCTCTTCTTTTTCCAGACCTCTGCCTCAACCTCCCCCTAGATAAGCAGTTCTCAACCTGTGGGTTATGTTCAATTTGTAACAATGAAAATACATCCTGCATATCAGATATTTACATTACGATTCATAACAGGAGCAAAATTACAGTTATGAAGTAGCAACGAAACTGATTTTATGGTCGGGGCTCACCACAGTAGGAGGAACTGTATTAAAAGGTCGCGGCGTTAGGAAGGTTGAGAACCTAGATCTTTTCCTCCTATAGAAAGGACATCTTTCCCAGTACATTCCCCAGGCAGGTCAAATTCAAATTCCCAGACTGAATTCCTCTCCCCACCCCCAGCCCTAACCCTTCCAAAACTGGAAGGGTCCACCCTCCAAAATTCCCTCTTTTTGACCATGGCCCAACCACCCTCCCGGTTCTCCAAACTCTTAGAGTTGTCCTCGACCCTTTCCTTCCCCCTTCGCCCCATATTCAATAAAGTATCAAGTCCAGACATTTCTATGCCCACAACATCTCTCCTGTTAGACCTGTCCTCCCCATTTAGTTCTAGACATAGAGTTGAAATATCCTAAGTTCAAATCCCGCGCCACATACTTACTTAGCTGGGTGGCCCTGTGGGAACCACCTCAAGTCTCTCAATCTCCTTGCTTTATCTGTACAATGGGAACAATAAACAGCCCCAGCTTCCCTGGGGTGTTGGGAGGATCAAATGAGATCACATATGCCAACCTCTAAGTCTAAAGAAAGTGACCATTATTGCTAGTGCTACTGATCCCTCCCATCTTCCCCTCCCACTCCCAGGGCAGCCACTCCCCAGTCCATTCGCCCCTGCACCCCTGAGGATTCCATCAGTCCCTACAACAGAAAACAGATCTTCACTTGGGGATGCCTGTTCAAAGCCTGGCCCTATCAGTTACCACCAACAGGACCTTAAGCAAGTACTTGTTGCCTTTTGACCTCAGTTTCCCCATCTGCAAAATGAAGGACTGGAATCTATGACCCCTAAAATTACTTCGTTCTGCTTCTAAAATTTGATTCCGGCATTCAATGCCCTTCATAATCTGGCTCAAACCCACATCTCCTTCCTTAAAGAATGCCCAGTGCCTGGCACATAGGAAGTGCCCAGTAAGATTGGATCAGTGATTGGTTGCCAACACATCACTGGCTCATTTGAGCTTGTCTCCCACTAAAAACTCCAGATATTTTTCAAACAAATGTCTGTCTGGATATGTCTCCCTCGCCTGAGAGCTTTTCCCCCACCCTGTGGCCACAAATTATCCCCTTCATTACAAGGGGGTGGGAGCAGATGGCCTCTTCAAGCTCTGACAGTCAGGGCTCCTCTGGCTGTACAGTCTGAGACCCTGTGAAGATTTCTAAGAGAATCTTGCAGAGCCAAGGCTGGACTCTCTTTAAAATACAATTGTGGGAAGGGTGGGCACTGGGGATAAGGCAACATGTAGCCCCTGAGATTATTTCAGTCAAAAAGGAAACTAAAGTCAATCGTCCAATACACAAGCCAATAAAAAAGAACCTGATTCTTTGGTGACCAGCGAGAGCACACGCCACTTACCAGAGCACTGGACCCTTCTTCTGAAGGAAATACTTTGAGCTGAGGATGCTGGGAGGCTGCTGGCTGAATCGGCAGCCCAGGCTTCTCCCCTTTCTCCACACTGAGGGGACAGCCAGGCTCCAGGATCAGCCTCCTTCCTGCTGGCTGGTCCTCCCTGAATGGGAGACAAAGCCAGCTTCCTTCCACTCTGACCCTTAAAGACCCAGAACCCAACAAATACCTTCTTCTGCTTCTTGGAAACAGCTTCGACCTTTACAACCGCTTATCTTTACAGAATAAAACCCAACCAGCAAAGTCAATAATTCCAAATCAGGTGATTGGAGAGAGGGAGAGTCTGGTAGTCACCTTGGTGAGTAGGTGGCACCAAATAGGGCCTCTTGCTGTCCCCCTGTCCTTGTTCCCTCATGACTCAGCAGCACAGAAGGTCAGGAATGTCCTTCAAGAGAGATGGAATAAGCTACCTTCCAGGCATCTACAGCTGCCTCCAGTCCTTGGAGGAAATGGTTTTCAATTCATCCTATCATCCAGTAAGTCAGTTAGATGCAATCACTAGGAGAAGAAGGCAGTGAGATATCTGTGGTATCATTGGAAGAGCCCTAGGATTGAAAGGGGCCTGGGTTTATGGCCCAGCTCTGTGTCAGGGCAGCTCATCTCTCACCTCTGCTCTTTTGCCCAAGCTGTCTCCCATACCTAAAGAGCAAATTTCCTTCCAGTTTTGGCCTCTAAGAATTCTCAGTTTCAACAGCAGGTTTCCATCAGGGTGTATAGAAAGCACTTCTCGCTCTCTTTCTGGAGTCTTACTCAGGTGGTAGGTGGGTGAAGAAGGTGTTCAAGGCTTGTGAATTTCATGACTGAGGGGGAGGTCTCTGGAAGACATGGGGTGGGGAGGTCTCTCCACCAACCTCTACCCAGAGGCAGCAGAGGTGCCAGAGAGGGAGCCATGCTCTCCCATTGTGTTGTGGCAAGACCTCCTATCTCTTTTTAGATCTTGGTCAGAGCTAAAGGTCTTCTTACCTTCTCTGTAAGTTATCTCCAAGAGTCTCACTAAGCATCCACAGACCACAAGTCAACAACCAGAGTAGAAGCTCCTTCCTGGACGTGACTGTGGGTCCACCAGGTCTCACACTGGGCTGAACCTACAGGGAGCATTTAGTCAAAAGGCAGGAGCATTCTTTACATCATGACTAATGTGAAAATATGTATGTCAGACCATTGCGGGAAGGGAGGGGGAGAAAATTCAGAACTCAAACTCTTATGGAAGTGAATGATGCAAACTAAAAATAAATAAATAATATATTTTTAAATGACATAAAGGAAAAACACTCAAAGCTCTGATTATGCAATAACCAATCACGACTACAAAGAGCTGATAAAGACGCATCCTTTCTACTTCTTGCAGAGGTGATGGTCTACGGGTGCTAAATGAGACATACATTTTTCAGATATAGTCAACGGGTGGATTTGTTTTAATGAACTCTACTTGATACAAGAGTAATCTGGCATTAGGTGGGGAGGATTTATGTCAGAATTTGGTGAAGAGTAATACTGCCTTCAAAAAAAGAAGAAAATAAAGAAAAATGGCTGGTGAAATGTTTGAAAATATATGGAATAGAGCAGAAGACAGTTTTGAAAGGGACACAGACAAACAGGAAACATTGGTACTATCTTGATAAATTTAACATACCTTAAGAAAAATTGTATATGCTAAAAGTTCGCAGTTTAATATATAATCTATTTTTCTGTTATCTTTATACATAGAAATAATCAAGTTTAAAAAAAGATTTCTTTTAAAGTCCTAAAAAAGGAAGGGGCAAGAGGGGGAAAGAAGTCACCCCTACACAGAGAGGCAACAGCCTGACCTCTGACCCTGGATCAGAGAGCAGAGAACATCATAGGACCATTGGCCTGGAGATGCAAGGAGCTTTAGCAGTGACCTAATCTAAACCCTTCATTTTATATATAAGGCCCAGAAACAGTAAGAGACTCATCCAAGGTCACACAGGTAATAAATGGCAAAGCTGAGGTTCAAACCCAGATCTTTTGACTTGAGTTCAAATCGTAAAGCTCTTACCACAGTGCCTGGTACCTAGTCAGCTCTTAATACGTTATTATTCCTTCCCTCCCAAATCTTGGGCTCTTTCCATGGTGTCTGTTGTGCACATAAAAACTCAAGAAATAAAACATGACTCTTTGGATGGACCCAAGCACAGCTGGCTCTGTAACCGTTTAAGAGTGCTGCCATCTTGGGTCAGCACTGAAGGATGAAGCCAGTGTTTTCACACAGCTTTCCTGGGCAGAGCAGCCCAGTGAGAAGAACAGAAAACCTGACTTTGAGTCCCAAGTCCTGCCATGAATCAACGGTACAGCCTCTCTCAAGTCATAGCACTTCTCTGGGCCTCAGTTTCTCTGTCTATGAATTAAATTTAAGGAATGCCTGTCTTACCCACCAGTTGGGTGCTATGTAGGAGAAATCATATAGATGTGCGAGTGCTGCATCTGGAAAAGCTTCAAGTGTTATGGAGTGTAACAAAGTTGTGGTAATGGTATTTTAAGGGAAGATAAATTGCTAGATTTGTATCAATGTATGTTTAAGGCACTGCATTAGTGGTGTAAGGTATGACCGGGCTGGGGGGAAGGTTGAACAAGTCTGTGTGTTATACGAGTGTTGCAAGGCATAATAAAGCACTATCCCAGTCCTGTGTGGTATTACAAAGTGTTACACTAGGGAATTCCTCCCCTTCTGGGCCATCAGCCTCCATGCCAGACTTGATACCTGGCTTTCCCTGAATCCAGGCCCCAGTCGGTGGGGGGCTGAGTGTGTACACACAAGCCACTCTCTCCAATGGATGACTCTAGGTGCCAGGCACTCCCCTCTCATCTCCTTGTCCTGCTTTCCCCCTCCCAGGTCACAACTCCCTCACTGCTCACCTCACTCCTATACTTATTATCTTCCCTATTGGAACATAAACTTCTTGAGAGCAGAAACTGTCTCCTCTTTGTTTGAATATTTGTCTTCTGCATTTAATACAGTTAATACATAGTGAGTATTTAATTTTTTTTACTCATTTTATTTTTACTCATTCAATAATTTTAAGGTATAACCAAGTGCTGTTCAGCTGCTATATCACATATCAAGGTGCCATGCTGGTGCTGCTAGGTACAACAAGGCGCTGCTTCTGTATCGAACGGTATAAAACATGGTGGAAACTTTTAAAGGCACAATGAAGTGCTCAGCTACTAAGAGACTTTAAGAGATGAAAAGGAGTTGTATTGAGTTGGAAATAAAGCAAGGTGCTGTAATAGTTTTGGATGGTTCTACAAAGTGTTGTGTTTGTCTTATAAAGTATATGAAGATGATTTACAAGCATATAAGATGTGAAAAGTGTCATGTAAGTGTTGTAGGGCATAATCAAGTGCTACACATGTTGTAAAGTATAACTAGGGCATACACAAATGTTTTCAAATAGAACAACATGATACCAGGATTTCAAACTGACACAGAAGTTTCAGGATCAGTATTTACACACACACACTATTGGCTCCCTGTAGCCATACCTGGACCAGAGGACAATAACTTAACGTGTCATTCTGTCACAATCTTAGCTGCTTGCGGTTAGGGTCACACAATCACGTGGATAGCTTTCCAGATCATTTGTTTCCCTCCCTGCCTTTGAACGATGTACACTCATGCTAGAGACTTCAGGTTCCCTGATCTAACAATAGAAGAAATGAGCTATGTACACTAGAGTCCACATCCTTTGAAGACACACCATCAAAGTCATTCCTAGTCTGACCGTATTGGCTCTCCTAGCACCAGAGATACATTCAAACAGAAGCATACTCCCAATCTACCGTGACCTCCAAACTGAGATCAGTGATCAGTGAAATGCTCCCCACTCTCTGGGGTGCACAGTCTGACAAAAACTGACTTTATTTTCAACCCAGAACCACTTCTGAAATGCCTACTGCTCGTGCCAAAGTCCCACACATTGGAAAGAGTCAGGGAGAGTACAGAGCTTTGGGACCCCGTTAACCAAGGCGGAGAACGTGCTCCCAGGGCTGAAGTCTTCAGTGATGATGGACCTTGTTTTGAGTGTCCTCCTGCCCCTGAGAGGGGCCAGAGCAGAGTCTGAGGGAATCCACAGAGACGAAACGTGAAAAAAGAATGAAGCTTTGGGGAGCTTTGAAAGCAGTGTGTAGCTTGGCTCCCGGGGATCTCACAGCTAATGAAGAAGAACGCTGTCAGGGACAGAAAGAGAGTCTAAATAAATTAGCCGTGTCCAGAAGCCGATGGAACACGGGATTAGGGCTCACAAAGGCCAGGCCTCTATTCAGCCACCCTTATCGGAATGCCTAATAGCCTCCATCGGCTCTGCTCACCTCAGGCCAAGAGGCCCTGTACTCCCTCCTCTGAATGGGCCTCCAGCCCGGCCCCCACTGCCAACGTTGTGCCGGGGGTTTGGTACCAGAGCCCGCAGCAGCCTGGGGTGGGAGAAGTGGGGGGGACCCAGGATCCAACACCCAGCTGAGCTCAGGTTCCAGAACATAAACCTGGCAGCCAGCTAGCCAGGAACCTAAGGTGTCCCTCTATTATGATAAGGGAGAGGGAGGAATCATGACCAGGCTAACTAATTTTGCATAGCTAGAAACAGTATGGTGATACAAAGGTAGCCAGTTTTACAATGGAGGACCTGAACTCAAATCCTGCCTCTGGGAATTATTACCTATGTAAGATGAGCAAATCATCTAACGTCAAGGAGCCTCAGCTCCTCATCTGTAAAACGGGGGCAATAATTGGGGAGGGTTTGTACTAGATGCCTTCTGAGTTCTGTGACCCTCCAACCATTTGATGCTCACAAGAACCCTGAGAGGGAGATGTCAAGGGCGCTTTCCACATCGTGCAAATGGAGAAACTGAGACAGCCCCAGATCATAGAGTCAGAGACCAAAGGCCAGAAGGGCCCCCGGGGGAGGGGTAGAGCCCTGCCTTTTGTGGAAAGAAAAGATGAAGCCGAGAAAGAATGGCGGCAAAGAAAGGGTCACACCAGTGTTTGGATCTAGGGCTTCTCCCTCTTCAGCCATGCTTTTCCAGAGGCCCAGGGCTGAGAAGGGGCCGGGACCAAGGCTGGGGCCAAATCTTCTTGTGGACTCGATGGCCAGGGCTCTTACCACGCACCACCCCGAAAGAATGAGAGCTGAACCCAAATAAAACCGGGGAAGGAGCTAGCCTTCCTTTGCCCAGCGCCGTTGGGTCCGTAGGAGCAGCTTGGAGCATCGGAGGAGCTCCCCTGCCTTTTGGCTCCAGCACTGACCAGCTGCCCAAGCCCGAGCAAGCGATTTCAATTAACCAACATTTCTGAAGCACCTGCGTGCCAAACACTTCACTAAGCCTCGGGGCTGCAGAGAAAGACAAAAGCAGGTTCTGTCCTCAAGCAGCTCAGCTCTAGTAAGAGAGACCGCCTGTACCTGATAGAAAATCCGTACAAAGCAACCCTTTGGAGGAAGGCGCGAGCCTCAGTTTCTCTTTCTGGGGAGGGAGAATGGGGAGAATAATGCTTTCACTGCATCCTTCACAGGTTGCCGGGCGGCCAGCAAGTGCTCTGGAGAGGCTGCTGATGTGCGGGGGCCCTGGCGGACTCCCTAATCCCAGAGAGTTTGACTTTTGCATCTTCCTCTGACGCTCCCTAACTCCTTCCTTCTTTCTCAGACTTCTCTAAAAAGCAAGAATGTTCTTAGCCCTGCAGCCAGACAGCGTTCCCAGCCCCCAGGGATGACGAGTAGGCCCTGAAAGGGTTAATAGGCAGAGGTTTATCCCGGCCGTGAATGGGACCACCTCCGACTGATCCGGGGCTTTGGAGAGAGCCTGATGCCAGGATGATGTCCTTGGGCGGCACACAGGCCAAGAACAGCATAAAGGAATTCACAGGACCGGGAGCCTTTTCTTCCTCGGCAGAAAGGAGGGAGAGGGTTGGAAGGGGGAGCTGCCTTCCTGAGCTGTGAGAGACGTTTGGAGCAGAGAGCTCTGGGGAGGAAGTGATGGGGCCATAAGTCTAAAAGGGAATGGCAGGATGCTGGAGGGAGACACAAACGCGGCTTTTTGGGGGGAAGGCAGTGACTTCATGGTATAAAGGAACATTGATCTCAGCAGCTCTCTGCAGTCTCCCAAATGAGAAGGCAGAGGCAGGCTTTCCTGCGGAAGGGAGAAGGCGGCCGTTGGGTCCTACCGGCCCATGGTCGGTGGCGCCAGCCTCGAGGGAGGGAGCAACTACCTGCTCAGCAGAGCCCGCGCCCCATAAACAGTGTTCGGGGAGAAGTCAAAATTGCTGACGTGCCACCGGCTCCAAAGCAGGAGACGGCTCATCAGGAGGGACCTCGAGCCCATCTCTTCCCTTCCTGAGCCTCAGTTTCCTTCCTTCTCAAATGAAATTAGGTGGGTTCTGAGCTCTAAACTAGCTCCGACAGCTTGGCTCAGTAATTTGCAAACACTCCCTAGGGGTCTTTGGTTACGCCGCTTCCTTCCCTGGGCCTCGGTCTCCAGCTCTGTCAAATGAAGGAGTGGATCTGGGGGACATCCAAGATGCCTCCCAACCCTGAGAAGATATGCCCTCTCATTTGGAAACATTCTCAGGGAGACCGTGGGCCTTTCTCCACTACGGGCCTCGGTTTCCCCTTTTGTAGTATGAAGGAGACAGACTACAGGATCTCTAAAATGGCAAATCCTATAATCCAGCCAGGCCCTTGAGCTGATTTCCAAGGCAACCTGAGCAGAGGCAACCAGCCTCCCTCCCCGAGGCAACCTCCTGAGCAGAGGAGGAATCAGACCCTGCGAATGTAGTGCCTCTGGCACCAGATGTGGATTTAACCTAAGAAAAGCTAGACTCAAAAACTTCAGATCCCAAGACCTCAGCCTAGCCCAGCATGCTTGACAGAGAACTAAACATGAAACCAGGAGGCCCTGGGTTTAATTCTTGTCTCTGACAGTTATTGAATGTATATTTTACTTCTCGGAGCCTCAGTTTCCTCATCTGGAGAATGGGTACAATAATATCTGGCACTTCTACCTCACAGGGTCGTTGTGAGGCACAAATGAGATAATGGATAGAAAGCATTTTACGAACACTACTGAGTCACATGCCACTATTACACTGCCTGTGTGACTCTGGGCAAGACAGTTTCATCAAATTATCAAAGCCGAGCTGGCAGGGACCTTGGAATTCAGCTTAGTCCCTAATTCTGCAACCGTAAGTTCAAAAGCCATGCTATGCTCAATGACCTCTGAGGCCCCTTCTGGCCCTGGCACTCAATGGCTCTCAGTAGGAATAGTAGGCATGGGCCATCCCAGGAGAGGGGAAGTCCTTGGTGGTCAAGAGGAAGCTCCAAGCCACGGCCTCCTGGCCACACTGACATCCTCAGAGCTATTCTGAGCTCCGTCCATGCAGATGTATCCTGGAGGTGTCTGTCTGTGGACATCCTGGAGAAACACTCCCCCACACCCACACACTTCCAGCTCCCACTAGGTCTGACCCTCTTCAGTGACCCTCCTCAGCAGCCACTGCATCGGGGGAACAAACAAGAATGGTCGTGTTCTACAAACCCTAGAACACCAGAGAAAGGTCAGCAAGTATCATCTTTATTCCACGGGTATCATCTTTGCAGAGCCCTTCTATAAGCTATGGCCCCTTTGAGCCTCACAACAATTCTCTGAGGCAGGCAAAGCCAAGTCGGACAGATATTATCCCCCTCATTTACATACAAGGAAATGGAAACTGAGGAAGGGCACAAGATTCTGGGCTAATCCCTTCATTTTACAGCTGAGTGGGGCCCAGAGTTTATATGACTTACCCAAAGTCACTTATATAAGAAGGAGCAGAGATGGGATTTGAACCCAGACCCTCAAGCTCCAGAGCCAACACTCTTGCCACCCTAACATGAAATAACTCTCCCAAGGTGACATAGCTGGTAAGTGACAGCCCAAAACAGGAGCCCAGGTCTTTTGGCTCCCAGTTCAAGGAATCTAAGAGTGCATCTGCTTACCATCCCAAGCTAGTCAAGCTGTCTGGCCTTGGCCACAAAGGGCTCATACTGCCCACTGTCAGATAATTCTCATTCACTAAGATGAAACAGGATGGACATAGTCCTCCGGGGAGTTGAGGACTTTGGAATGGCCATCACTGGCAAAAATCCAACTATCACCACATCCACTCTTCTTGGTGACAACTCTGCTCGAAGTGTGCCTAGGAGTGGGGGCTGCCCACCTGCTAAAGCACTAGTTCCCACATTTCTGAAAAGCAAGTCACTTGAAATGGGCAGTCTATGTGCTCGTCCCAGTGGGTCCCTTCTGCATCGAATAGCCCTCATTCTCTGGCTGGCAGAGCAGTCGGGCTGCCTAAATTCTAGGGGACAGTGGTTCTCACTGTCAGGAAATGAGCTTATTGAGTCATCATGGAGAGACAATGAGATGTGGGGGCCTTCCGGCTCACACAAACCTCTTTGGGGTTTTTGTATTCTGAGATTTTGGGGGGGGGGGGGGGAGGAGGGAGAGGGAACAGGAAAGTAAACCAGGGATTAAGATAAATCCTGAAAGGTCAGGCCTGGGCATCCCAGCCAGCCCTGCTCGATGAGACTTCCTGTTTCTGAAAGGTCCAGGCTTCTGTGTGGCACTTGTGAAATTGGGAGGCTGGCTAAAGTCAGCTGTCGTGGCCTCTCAGCACTCGATAAGGCATGCAGTGGAACAACTTGAAAGTGCTACCTGAAAGGGCGAAAAGTTTTTTGCTGTAAGGGAGCTCTCTTGGTTTGGGAGTTTAAAATCGTTCCTTGTTGTCTTCCTCCTCTGGGGTTTTCTCTCCAGGCCTGTGCCCCTCCCCACCTCTGGTTCAAGGGTTCTAACTCTAGAGACTTCTGAGGCCACCTAACCTAACCCCCAAATTTGGAAGGTAAGGAGACTGAGGCTCCAGGGGGCTGAGTGATTTGTCCAAGATCACATAGGCAGTAAGTAATAGAGACAGAATTTGTACCTAGGTCCCCTAACTCCAGCATCTTTGCTAAGCAAACCCTGATGGGGTCACAAAGAGCTGGATATGACTGAAAAATGCCTGAACAACCACAACCTCTGCCTCCAGAGCCTCATTACCTGCCACCTGGACCAGAGCATTGGTCTTAGACTTGGTCTCTCTCTGTCTGTCTCTCTGCCTCTGTCTGTGTCTCTATCTCTGTCTTCATCTCCAACCTTGTCTCTGTCTCTCTCTTCATCTCTTATCTCTCCTTCCTCTCCCCTCTCTCTTATCCACTTTGCTTAAGTGGCCAAGGTGGTCTTCAAAAGAGCTCAGGGCCAGGACCTTGAGACCGCTTCCCTGTCCTTAAGTGACCATGCTCTCCCACAGCAGGTAATGGGCAGGGTTGTTGGCTGGGGGTGAATGGAAAAGCAGAGGAGAGCACAAGAGAAAGAGCAGACAGCCAGGGCAGGAAAGAAGGACCTCTCCAAAGCTTTGCCTTCATCTTAGCCCAGGAAGATGCAGACTTCAGAGGGCATGTGACCTTGGAGAAGGCTAAGGAAGAGGTCACAGAGGAGATGCAAGGGCAGTCAGCCCACCACAGATAGGAATGAACATTCATTCAATGCCAACTTTGTGCAAAGCACTGTGCTAGACATCGTGTTCTTTTGCTCAGAGACAAAAGAAAAACATTCCCTGACCTGCAGGGGCTCACAGGCTATGGGAGGGAACTGACATGTACATGTACACAGAGAAGTCAATACAAGGTATATACACATA
This sequence comes from Pseudochirops corinnae, assembly GCA_028646515.1. Lineage (NCBI taxonomy): Eukaryota > Metazoa > Chordata > Mammalia > Diprotodontia > Pseudocheiridae > Pseudochirops > Pseudochirops corinnae. Next base: position 193,408,262 of record CM053592.1, on the reverse strand, counting down.
CTAACTGATGAGCGATGATAGATCACTTACCTTTGCCGTGTCTCAGTTTCTTCCTCTGAAAAATGAAGGGGTTTTACTAGGTGACTCTGGAAGTGTGCTAAATCAGTGACCCCAATACAAAGTCATTTCAGGACACAAATGGTCAAGAGGCCAGGAAGGAAGTCATGAAGAAAGTAACCCTGAAGCTGAGCCTGAAAGGGAGCGAGAGGTGCTAGGAAACAGAAGAGTGATGGCATCCCAGGCATGAGGGAGAGAGAATTTGTGCAAAGGTGTAGAGGCAAGAGATAGCCACGTGGACTTGGCTGGTTTGGAGTGTCAAGTGCATGAAGGTAGTTGTGTGAAAGTCTGAAAAGCAAGTCTGGAGGCAGGAGGAGAAGGGTTTTAAATGACAGTGGAGTTTGTGCTAAAGAATGAAACTTTGAAGGCAGAAAGAGAAACAATTCCAGTGAAGGGGAAAAGGGAAAAATTGTCTAAAGAGGTCAATGTGGATGCACAGGGAGCTCACTGAGCAACTTAGCTCTTTTTTCTAGTATGTAAAGAAGATGGAGATAAGAGTAGACAATGGAATATGAACATAGTGTAAAAGAATAGCATGACATCATAGATAAATAACTGGTTTCAGAGTCCCAAAGACCTGGGTTCAAGTCCCAACTCTGACACATACTTGCAGTGTGATTACACATGTCACTTAAGTTCATAATGATCTAGGCAATTCTCTAAGAGTATGTTGCAGAACAGGTGCTGACCTACATTGGTAGAGGACATTTCCTCACATACCAATGAGGTCATAGGTCCAGTCTCTATCCTCTATCCTAAGAAGACTCTTAGGAGTGCTAACAACCTACCTGATCTGGGACTGGTGAGGGAAGGAAGGAAGGAAGGAAGGAAGGAAGGAAGGAAGGAAGGAAGGAAGGAAGGAAGGAAGGAAGGAAGAAAAAGAAAGTTAGGACCATTTCTGAGAGTGGCTAAAGTGATGCTAATGCATGATGAAGAGAGACTACAGTCACTCTTTCTTTTGATTCTGTTTTCTTCACCACAGAGCATGACTTTTGGACTAGAAAATGCAGAGAAAATATAGCTAATAGGTGGGGTGGCTAGGTGGTGCAGTGAATAGAGCACCAGCCCTGGAGTCAGGAGGACCTGAGCTCAAATCCAACCTCAGACACTTAACACTAGCCATGTGACCTTGGGCAAGTCAACTAACCCCAATCATGTTGCCTTCCACCTTCCAGAAAGCAAAATAATAATAATAATAAAATTTTAAAAATAGCTAATAGGGAGGGAAAACACATGCTAAGGAGGGAGAGAAAGAGGAAGAAAGAAGCTAGCTGCCCTGAAGGAATCCAAGGCACCTGGCCCAGATGGAACACATCCTCCAGGACTGAGCAAACCAGGCAGATGTACCTGCTGAGTCTCCTCCAGTGATCTTTAAAGGAAAAGACAGGGGTTGAAGGACCAGAGAGGCACTGATCATGTCTCCCCTTCTCTGAAGAGGGAAGTAGATGGATCTGAACCATGCAGGGCAGAGATCTGGATGGCAATTCCCTGCCAAATTCCAAAATGTATTTAGATCGTTAGTCAAGCTCCAGAAAAGGAAGCAAGCGATGACCAAAAGTAAGCATGACTTCAGCCAGGACAGCTCATGACCAGGGAAGCCTGCGGCCTTTTCTAACAGGGTTACTATATTGGTAGATCAATGCAAAGCTGTAGGCACAGCAGACCTGGGTTTCAGGAAATCATTTGACAAAGGGCCAGATGGTTATATGCGGGTTTGACAATAATTGGACCATTCATTAGGTGGATTCAGATGTAGTTGAATAGCCAGAATGACCAGAGCCAAAGAGTTAACAGCTCTTCATCAACCTGAAAGGAGGTTTCTGGTGGAGAACCCCCAAGGGACCATGCTTCCCCCATCTTTATTAATGATTTAGATGAAGGCATAGATGACAAGCTGAAAAGCTGGCAGGGCTGGCTGACACACGGGATGACAACTTGATAACACTAAGGGGGAGGCATGGAGAATGACTGGGATATTTGGCTATTTTAAGCTAATCTGAAAAAGACAGGCAGCAAAGGAGAAGGGGAGTGTTGGGAGACTCCAAGCTCAATGAATCAGCAGTGGAATGGGAAAGGCAAACATCAGCCAATCAGCAAACACCAATCAGACCAAAGCTGGCTTACACGGACAAGAGCTGAACACGCTCTGCCCCCAAAGGGCTCACACTCTAACTGCATCAGCAAAAAACCTCTCCTGGCGGGCACTGAGACAGGCGGTGGGTCTGAGGACTCGGGCTCAGGAGGTGAGATCTTCAGCCCCGCTCAGCTCTGGGCACAACATTTTTTACACATTTTTGCATTATTCTGAATTTGCCCAATATCCATAAACATGAAGGGCTCTACACACTGCGAGGAGCAGACCATGAGGATGGTCCCTGAGGACGCCAGGACTCTCCCCTACATGCAGCTTTATGGGCTTTTAAATGTCTGTTATTACAAATACGCCAACAGTAAGTTCTAGGGGATTATCCAGAGTGGTAAAGGGCCCTCAAGGTCACGTTCTCCATCTTTTGATTCTCAGCCACACAGATGCCCATTAGAGACATGAATCATTGCATGGCCACCAGAGAGGGAGGCTCTGGTCATTGCATGGCCACCAAAGAAGGAGGTTTGGGTCATTGCATGGCCACCAGAGAGGGATACTCGGGTCATTGCATGGCCACCAGAGAGGGAGGCTTGGGTCATTGCATGGCCTCCAGAGAGGGAGGCTCGGGTCATTGCATGGCCTCCAGAGAGGAAGACTCGGGTCATTGCATGGCCATTCCTGGAAAGTTCCCACCACATCTTTGCTCACCTCCATACTTCCCTTTCTTCCAGGCTCAACTCCAAAATCACCTCCTCTGGGCAGCCTTCTGCGACTATCCCTGCTCACATAACACTCTTCCTTTTCATCGTTCCTCAGGTGTCACTGTGTACCTGCTCCCTGAAATGGGAGCTGGCTCTTTCTCAGCCCATCCCATCTAGCCCACTTCACTGGATGGTGTACCTCATCCATACTCGGACCACAGTGGCAACTTCATTGTGCACCATACAGAGCAGCTGCCTGGTCAGCGTGCGCTGTTGATGATTCAAGCAGGTAACTGTCATGCTGGGGCATTCATTCAGTCAAGAGGCATTTATTAAACAGCAACTCTGTGCCCAGCACTGTGCTAGGTGCTGGGTAAAAGGCAAGGACAAAATAATCCCTGCCCTCAAGGGGCTTATAATCAGCTAGCATCTTATTTAAAGTATCTAGCTGATGGCACAGTTGCTCTCTAGAGACAGCTAGGAGATACCATAGGGGATAGAGCCTGGGCCCAGAGGCAAGAAAACCTGAGTTCAAATCTAACCTCAGAGATTACTGGTTGTATGACCCTGGGCAAGTCACTGAACCTCTGTCTGTCTCAGTTTCCTCATCTATAAAACAGGAATCATAATAGCACCTACTTCCCAAGGTTGTCGTGAAGATCAAAAAAGGTACTAATAACTTGTATTTACTTAAATGCTAGCTAGCTAGAATGATAGCACTGTTTCCCAGGATTTTCAACTAGGTGGACACTGTTTAATTGCCCCAAACTATCATGTTCCACCCACAGAGCACAGTAGTCACACTACTGAATCCATTGATTGTGAAAAGAGGTGGGAGAATTAACCTCTATTCTTTTCAGAGGTGGGGGAAGATGGGTATGTGATACTGTATATAATGTGTGAACTATTTTTGTCTTTTTTTATTCTGTGGGGTGAGGGAGGGAAAAAGAGGTGATGCAAAGACAGAACACATTCATTTTTGGAACTGGTTAGACAAATGGAATCAAAGAACAGTTATCAATGGTTCAGTGTGAGTGTGGCAGGAGGTCTCCAGTGGAGTGCCCCAGTGATCTGGGTTTGGTCCTATAACATATAACATTTCTGAACAGTGACTTGAATAACTGCAAAAATGGCCTGCTCACCAGATTTCCAAATGCCCCAAAGCTGAGAGAGAAAGCTAATTTGCGGGATGACACATGCTGGAGCTCTGGGCTGAAGCTTATGAGATGAAATCAAATTGGGATTAAAGCTAAGTCTTGCACTTGGGCACAAAAATCACCTTCACAAGTTTAAAATGGAGGAAGCATGTTGAAGCAGCAATTTTTTTCCTTAAAAACAAAACAAAAAAAAAGATTGGGATAGGGGCAGTCTTAGTAAACCATATCATTGTGGTGACACCAGTAGAGCTAATGCAATCTTGGACTGCTTGAGGAGAATCCTGGCATTCAGGAGTGAGGAGGGGATGGACCCACTCGACCCTGGTCAAGTAGAGCCAACAAGCATTTATTAAGTGCTTACTATGTGCCAAACACCAGGCTAAGTACTGGGGATACAGAGAAAGAAGGAAGAGTCCGTCCCTTTCCTCAAGAAGCTCACAATTTAATGCGGCAAACACACAAACACTATATACAAAGTACATCCTGGATAAGTTAGCAGTGATCAACAGAGGGAAGGGTCCAGAAGTAAGAGAGGCTAGGAAATGTCTCCTGTAGAAAGTGGGATTTTAGCAGGGACTTGAAGGAAGCAAAGGCATCTGGGAGGCAGAGATGAGAAGGAGGAAGAGCATGCCAGGCATGGGGGACACACAGCCAGAGAAAATACTCAGAGCCAATAGACAGGAGTGTCTTATGTACAACAGCCAGGAGGTTGATGTCACTGGATCACAGACAATGTGGGTGGAGGCAGGTAGGAGAAGACTGGAAAGGTGGGAAGGGCTGCTTAAAAGTCCCAAATGTCTCATCTTATCTGAGTACTATGGTTGTTTCTTGGTGCCGCCATTTAAGAAGAATATTGATAAGGCAGAAAGTACTCAGGGGAAGGCTTCTAGGAGGGGGAGGGTCTGGAGTCCAGGACATAGGAAAATTGGTCAAAGGAACTGGAGAAGAAAAGACTCAGGGGGATATGCTAGCTATCCTCTATTATATAAAAGGCTTTCTTGTTCTTTTTGGCCCCAGAGAGAAAAACCAGGAATAACCAGTGGGTAAAAGTCACAAAGAGGCAGATTTAGGATTGACATGGGAAAGTGATCAGAGCTATCTATCCCAAAAAGGAAGGGGCTGCCCTGTGCAGCAGTGAGACTTCTCCTGGGAGATATTCAATCAGAGTCTTGACACGCCTTTGTTAGGTAGGTAATAGCAGGGATTTCTGATGTGTCTATATAGGCTCCCCTAAATAGCCAAGGAGGTCCCTTCCCACTCCCAAATTTGTGATTCTGTAACAACAGGATGCCATAAACTTGCTTCATGTAAATTTTGGGTTTTTAAATCGATCGTAACCATCAAAAGTTTATTAAGTACCTACTATGTGCCCCAACTTCTAAAGCTACAGAGACAAAAACGAAATGGCCCTTGGCCTTTGAAGAGCTTACATTTGGGTGTCTGGAAGTGGAGGGAAGAATTACATCAGTTTCTCTATATGCTGAAAAATATCAATACATCTACGTATGAAATGTGTTCCTTATTCAGTCTGCAGAAGGTATGCAGAATGTATGTATGAATGAAAGTATGTCCAGAACTTTGCCTCTTAACTCCCAGGTTCTGAGCAATTCCATTGGCTGGTCCCTCCATCTCAAAGCATTGATCACCAGGAAGTCATTGCCTCAAAAACTTCTTCCCAACTCCCAATTTAATCCAACCCAACAAGTTTGTTTTTTTTTAAGTGTGTCTTATGTGAGAGGTCCTCAGGCCAACAGAAAAGGTTCCTATCTAATAAACATCCTTTTGTATAACACACTTCATACTTACAGTTAGGTGCCAAGAAAAAGGGCACTTGCTGAATTTGGAGTAAGGAGACCTGAGTTCAAATCCTGCCTCTTCTATTCTTGATTATATGACTTTGAGTAAGTCTCTTTCTTTCTTCTGGGTTTCAGGGTCCTTTATAAAGTGAGAGGGTTGGAGCAGATGAATGATCTAGGGCTAGCCCAAAGCAGGGTATCTGAGCCCCCAGATCAGCAGCTCCTTGAGGGCAGGACTGTCATCCCTGGGTGCCTGGCACAGAGCTTGGCACATGGAAGGTGTTCAGGAATGCTGCTGATGGATCATCTCTGCTGCCTTGGAGGGAGGATGTTGTGGCCCAGAGCTGTGACTTTGTCCACAGAAGGGCCTTGGGTACATGGAGCCTCCTGCTCCCAGGGCTCACTGCCAAGTATGAGGAATGTGTGAGTATGAGACCAATGGTGAAGACTCCTAGGCTTGGAGTCAGGGGAACTGGGTGTGAATCTTAGCTCTGACACTTAGTGGTGGCAAACCTTTTCACCTATCTTAGCCTCAGTTTTTTCAGCTGCAAAATAACGGTAGGAATAACACCCCTCCTGGACAATTACTGGGGACATCGAAGCATTCAGTGACTTACCAAAATGCACCAGGGGCAGGACTCACAGAGTTATAGAAAGGGAGAACTGGAGGGGGCCCCACAGCCTCTGATCCAACCCAGGCCCCAAAGAAGAACCCTGAAGACCTACCCTAAGAGTGGTCATCCTGCCTCTATCCATGGAGGGAGAAGCCACCATCTCTCCAGACAGCCCACTCCACCGCTGGACAGCTCCAACTCAAGACTCCGCCATTGTGGTCAGCACTCTGTCCATCACCCTGCCCTGCTCCTCAACAAGAGGAATAGCTATGATATTACTGTTACACAACAAACGCTAGCCATCTTTCATAGACTTAAAGAGGACAAATCCCCATCCTCCAGTCACAGACCTCAAAGTATCTTTGAGAATTTGGCCAAGAAAATAGCTGAACCATGAGTATTATCACAAGACAAGCTGCTGCCCACGATCTTCCACACATCACCTAACGCCAGTCCCCAAACAATCAAGAATGTTTTTCATTGGTATTACCGCACCAAAGAAACACAACCTTCAAGCCTCCTGGAAGAAGAAACTTTCCAAAGACAATGACCAGCAGAAGGAACCCAAATCGTCCCCATAGTCCTCTCTGCAAAGTACAGTGGGACCGAGGATGACGCTTGGAAGCTTCCAGCCCCATCCTCTGAGCCGATTCCCAAAAGCAGCCGTGTTATCCACCCGTGGGATCTTCCTCCGAAACATTCACTATAGGAAGATGCTAACTGGGGAGTGGCTTGTCCCAGGACCATTTCTATCCAAATGTCTTTGAAAGGAATGAGAGGAATAAGACCAATAACAAAACAACAATGCTGAGAGCCTTCTCTGGGCATGGGGTTGGGAGAAACTGGGTTCAGGTATTGTCTCCAGTGTTTTCCAGCTGTGTGACCCCTGACAAGTGGCTTAACAAATCTGTGTCTCAGCTTCTCTATTATGGGTTATTGGACCTGAGGGCCTATAAATTGCCTTCAAAGTCCAAATCTATGATCCTAACAAAGGAACCCAGACTTGTTAAGGCAGAGAGGTGAGAGGAAGGAAGGGGAGGGAAGGGAAACTAGCCCAACCCTTTTCTATAGGTCCAAGAATCAGAAAGAATTCTGAAGTCAGTCAGAAGAATGGGGATCTAAGTTCTATGCCCTGTCCCATTCCCTTCCCCTGTCTAGGCCTCAGTTTCCTCTTCTGTCAAATGAAGGGTTGGTGGTAGCTTCTGGCTCCAATGCTATGGTTCTGGGACAAAGGACACAGTACTTCTTGTGCTCTTGGTCTCATGGGTGGCTTTAAGGAAAGCATTTTGCCAGCCTGAAAACTCACTGGAAATGAGAGCTCTGGGTCTTATCAGAAACTTGACCCTAGCCCAAAGAAAGCAGGGCAAAGCACTTGCCACCAGCCTCAGCCCCCAGGGTGCCTGGGACTGACCTGCCCTCTCTCCAAGGTGGTGACAAGGACATACATTCAGCTCTGACAAGAGAGCCCTTTGATCTCCTCTGGGACCAGCCCCTGTGCCAATCTGGGCCATTGCAATGAATTAGATCACTTCCTAAAGGCCTTTGTTCTTGGCCCAAGGTGGCAGATAGAGCAAACTCAAGCTCCAAGCCAGACCGTTCCTCCTGGGAACAAGAGTTCTCCTTGCTTGTATCATTACCGGGGGCTTGTGTTAGGTAAGTGAAGGCAGGTTCCCTCCCTCCCTGAATGGCAATGAATGCCAGGACTTCAGAGCATATAAAGACACTCTTCTATCCGTTTCAATGAATTGGCTCACTGAGGTTGCTGGAACTCAGCAGCAGCAGGGGCAGGAGTTAGTCTTCTGTCCCTGAATGCCGAATTCTGGATTTGGAGTCAGGCAACTTGGGTTCAAATCCTGACCCTAAGTCTTTCTAGTTAGGCGAGCTTGGACGTTCTCCACACACTTCATCCTCTTGTCATATGAGGAGAATGGACTGGATGGGTGGGGAGGGCCCTCCATCTTCAAACCCATGTGCCTGGAAAATGCTGGCCATGGACGTCTCCCCATCCCTGAGCACAGATGGCCGCGCTCCTCTGCTCCCTGCCCATCACTGGATTGATAAGAAGTAATTGGCTTCCCAGCTCAGCATTAGCTTAGTAATCAAGGCTTCCGGCCCCATAAAGCAGCCTGTCATGGAGAAGTTCCGCGCACTCAGAATAGATAGGCATCAACACCCCCCCCGTAATTCACAGTCCAGAGTGGTCTCAGTGCCTGGAGGCCCATTAATCGGACCTGGGCTTCATCCCATCCTCCAGCCCCAGACCCAAGCCATCCATCATCACTTTAACACCACCACCACCCCCCCACACATACCCTTTCGCACACTCCTCACACAAGGACTCAGAACGTCTTTGAGACTGGAAAGAAAAGACAAAATTGTAACAAGTCATTTATTTCTGGGCCTCAGTTTCCTCCACTATGAAGTTTGAGGAGGAGAGGAGTAGCTTCAAAGTTTCTTTCCATTTATAAATCTATGATCTTCCCAGTTACCAAGATACTAAGCAAATGCCACTTCTAGAGCGATCTGCATGAGATGGGGGAGTCCAGGGCAGACAGCTCAGTGGACTGGGGAGATTTCAAGCCAGGTCAGGAAAGAAGCCACAGACAAGGATGGTCAGAGAGGAGAGAGAAGAGTGAAAATGGCCAAAAAGAACCAAGAAGAGCCATTGGAGGGTGGTGGGGGAGAACCAGGAGCCAGACAGAGGCAAGAGCAGGGGCAAGGCTGGAGAGGTGTGAGGCCTCAAATGCTAGGCTAGAGTCAAAAGTCCCACTGATGACATCCTGATGGACAGGAGGCTCTGAGCATCTTGAGAAGAGGGGAAAGAAGAGCTAAAGCCCCCAGTGGCCCTTCCCACATGCCATTCCAGGCTGAAGGAAAGATATTTTCTGGGAGTGTCTGCAGTGGGGCCAGAATAAGCTCCCTGCTGTTTTCCAGACTCTGCTCCCAACTCCATGCCTGGAATGCACTCCATCCTCACAGAGGCCTCTTACAGCCCCTGGTTTCTATCAAGACTCAGTTCCTACACAAGGCCTATCCTGCCCCCCCCCCCAATTAGATGCTAGTACCCTCCCCACCCTAAAGTCATTTTAAGTCTCCTTTGTAATATATTCCAGATATATATCAGGTGCTTAATAAATGTTTTACTAGATGAATTTTGAATCCTAGAAAGGAACTGACTCTGCCTAGTCAAGCAGACTGGAAGGATGTGAGAAATGACCATTTCACTGTGATGGTTTGGTATTAGACTGCTGTGACACCTAAAACTAGTGGCTTGATTCAAAATGCTTGACTCGGCAGCATGTGTAGACATAGCCTAAGAGTGGGGAAAGCAGAAGTCACTGAATTCTGCCAGGACAGAGGGAGCCGGCTCTGGACTGACCGAACCTGATAGTGAGGGGTCCAGGGGCCACAGGGAGGCCGGTGGATTGCCACACCTAGGCCACAGCGTGTCCTGGACGGGGGGGGGGGGGGGGTGGCCAAGGTGAAAGATACAAAAAGGGGCCACCAGGCAGGAAGAACATGAGAAACTCTCCTCTGCATGGTTTATTACACTTTTTAATCACCCCAGATCTGGGACATATTTGACAGATGAGGAAATGATGCTCAGAGAGGTTAGTTTACTTACCCAGGGTCATACAGCTACCAAGACAGGGAGCTAAGATGGCAGGAAGACTGGATTCAGAGCTGGGAGAGACCATAGAGAGCATCTGGGCCATTCTTTTCATTTTTCAGAAAAGGAAAGTGAGGGAGAGCCATCCCATCACAATTATGAAGCCACAAACTTGATTGGGATCTGAGCTTAGTTCTAGGTCTCCAATCCCATGGTCTTTGAACCATACCAGGCTCCTGGCATCTAGAGACTCCTTCAAAATCAGAGAATTATAGAGTATCTGAGCTGGGGAACTTTGGAAAGTTGAATGTCAGATCTGGGAGGGCCCTTAAAATATGGAATGTCAGAGCCGGGAGGGCCCTTAGAACATGGGATGTCGGAATGTAGCAGTAACAACACCAGCATATCCAGAATGGTTCCTAGCACAGGTTCTTAGGAACTAGGAAATTTTACTAGGAAATAACACTGTTCAAGGGGTCAACAATCTTTTTTAATCACATTCATTAGTCCAGGAGAAAAATCAGCACCTTGAAATTCAGAGAAAATACAAAGAAAATACAAGCAGTGAAATAAAGAACAACAGACGGGGCTTCTGACTGTCTGAGAAATAAGCACAGACCAATAGAGAGATCCAACTGTCTGACCCAGGTAATACATACATAGTTACCAGAGAGAGAATTACTGACACTTGGGTTTTTCAAAGCCACCCAGAATCTTATCTGGTCAAATCACAAGAACATTCCCTCATCGGCCATTTGGATCTCTGAGTTCTGGAGCTTCTCATGGTGCATTCTTTCCAAGGGAGTCCCATGAACAGATCTGTTTTAAGTTGGGAGAAAAAGAAGAAATAGCAGAATCTCATTGGCTTGAAAGGAAAGCAGCTGGGGGACTTTCAGGCTAGCTAAGAAGTGCCCCCAGGATGATGAAAGCCTGGAGCTCCTTTCCCAGGCCCCAATCTGGCATTATCTGAACTGGGGCATCCATGTCGTGGTCAGGTGGGCACCCATTCACCTCCACACAAAGAAAGGCTCCCAGCCTCCCTACCTGCGTCACTAACCTCACTGGGACTTCCCTAGGGCCATGGGCTTTGAACTAGAAGGAGTCAGAGATCATCTGGTCCAATGACCTCACTTTACAGATGAGGAAACTGAGGCCCATAGAGGCTCAGTAACTTGCCTAAGTGACCTTCTTAATCCATGCCATCCCCCTGCAGGGCCAGTCCTTGGCATGGTACCTGGCACATAGTAGGAACTTGAAAACTGCTTCCTTTCCTCCTTTCTCCCTTCTTTCCCTCCTCCCTTCCTGTTTTCCTTACCTCACACAAGCAATCATTCAACACACTTTTAAAAGGACCTACTATTCACCAGTCTTCATAAGCATCAGTAGTGAAATTTGAACCAGGTCTTCTGGGTCCCATTCTGAGCCCAAACAATCACACTGCACCAGCTGGAAAGAACCTTAAAGGCTGTCTATCCCAACCCCCACTTCACAAATGGGAAACATGAGACCCAGGGTGGGAAAGGGACTTGTCTGCAGTCTCACAGTTCACAAGCAGACATGCCAGGATTTGAACCCAGGAACACTAGTTCTCTTTTCACTAATGGCTGTGCTGGTCTAGAAGAGTCCAGGGTCACAGTGGGAAGTGGCTGGGAGACAGGGGCCCCTGAGTCTGTCCTGGGAATAGTCCTTGGTTTACCCACTGGGGAAATAGGAGCAGGTTCAAGGGTCAGCCCTCACCCCTGAGCATAAATAGCATCCACAACCAAGCAGACATTAGCATTCTGGGAACACGGCCGCAATGGGAAAGGGGTCCCAATGCCCAGAGTAGCCTGAGGAACTGGTACCAGAGACTGCTGAGCCCAACTCTGGAGAGCAAGATTCACAGTAAGGAAAAGGAGCCCCACAGGTGGGAGGGGGCTGCAGCAGCCCATTGAACACAGGCTTCCCAGCAGGCCCTGGGCAGCATGGCCCAACAGCTGCAAGACTGGCTCTGCCCCAGGAGACAAAGGGTGCCCAGCACTGAGCCTGGCCAAGAGGGAGCAGCCAGGCTGGAGTTAGCCCTGGAAATATGGGGAGGGCGGTACCAGGCCAAGGGGAGAGGAGGGGAAGGCTGTGCTACTGAGAGACAGAGAGAAAAAGGGAGAGAGATATGCAGTAAGAGACAGAAAGAGACGGGGGGGTGGGGGGGAGACAGAAAGGGAGGGAAGGAGACAGAGAAAAATAGAGGCAGAAACAGAGGAGAGGAGAGGAGAGGAGAAGAGGGGAGAGGAGAGGAGGGGGAAGAGGGAGGTGAAAATGAAGAAGAGGAGGGAGAAAGAGAGGAAGAAAAGAGGGAGAGAGACAGAAAGGGGAAGAGAGAGGAAATGGGAAGGAGAGAGAGACAGACAGAGATGCTGAGAGAGCCGGAGACACAGAGAGAGAAGAAGGGAAAAAGTCAAACAGAAACAGAGAGAAAGAGAGAGAAAATGAGAGACAGAGACACACGGAGAGAGAGACAGACAGAGACAGAGAGAGAGAAGGAGAGAGACAGAGAAGAACAGGAAAGAGAGAGAGAGAGCAGACAAGGGGGAAGAAAGAGGGCAGGGTCTGAAAAGACTTCCTCCATCGGACTGTTCTATGAGGGGGAGAAAATCCCCAGGGGCTTTGGCTCCCGCCAAGCATCTGAATTTGATGGAGACATAGACTAGGACCCCTTGTGTGAAGAGACCCATTAATTAGGCAAGTCCAGGAGCCTGGGTAGAGCTCATACTGGGGCATGCCCCCACGTCCAGCTGCATGGGTTTCTCATCCTTCATTTCCATGGCTCAGATAAAGGTTGGGGCATTCTCCCCAAGGGCTGCAGGGCCCCTGCCGTGCACCAATAATAGGCCTCCACCTCCCCTCCCTCCAGAGGCCTTAATGGCCAGGGAAGCCTCAGGGAGTTACTGATGAGCCGCATGGCCTCCCCTCTGGCTCTGATGCCCAGTGACTTGCTCCTCCCCATTCTTTCCTTGTCACACATTGCCTTGGGGGGGAGGGAGGCCTTCCACTGAAGACATAAGTCACTGAGGTCAGTGGGGGAAGAGGGCATATGTAGGGGAATGTGGATGGGATGGCAGGACCTAGCACTCCCAGCTAGTCAACATCACATTCCTTTAAGGTCCTTGTCCCCATATTTGTAGCCCTTAACAATTCCTTCCCCAGCACAATGCATCAAGAATGCTTCCAGGTATCAATACATGCATAGAGCAGACCCCGTCAGGGGTTAGTAATGGGGTCTTTAAATATAAATACTGGAAAAAGGAGCCCACAGCCACTGCCCAGCTCTGCCTTCTGCCCAGGGCGTCAGGATTTTCAGGGCTCCATCACAGAGCAAAGACACAGCTGTGGACCAGCCCAAAGCAGTCGGTGGCCCAGCTGGGAGGCAGTGACACAGGAAGCAAGGGACAGAACCAAGCTTTGGAACCTGGGGTTGATTTCAGATGCCCTGGGCCAGCCCTGTCCCCTGTCACCAGAGGCTGAGTTGGAAGAGACCATAGCGGCCATCTGTTCCAATGACTTCATTTTATGGAGAAGAAAACTGGGTTTAGAGAGGCTTTGGGACCCGGCCCTCAGACTGTACCAGTGGAGACTTTGCTTTGTCTCCCAAGGTGCCTCTGGCTTGCAGCTGAAACCACTGCAAGATTACTTGGCGCCTTTGATTGTGTGCCCTGGGCAGGGTCCTCACCCAACCCTGGTCTGTGGTGGAAAGGGTTACCAGGCACCCCCAAGGTTTGCTAGCTGGCTGTGCCCTCTGGCTTTTTGTCCGGCTCTTCCTCCGGATGGCTGGGGCCCAGGCTGTGGCAAATGAGAGCTTACCCAGTTCTTTACTGGAAGCAGCACCATCCCTCCCTCATCTCCACTGGCCGTCTTGCCCAGAGCCACCCTTTGCCCCCACTCTCTGTGCCCTCAGCCCTCTGGCCTGTGAGCTAGGGAGAGCCATGCAAAGGTTACCCTTGTAAGACACCACTTTAATTTTTCAAATAGCGATGCAATTACCAAGCAAATTGGCACATGGACCTGGTTACGTAGGGACTTGGCACTGGCACCAGCGCCCTCGGCTCCCACTCTCCCTGCTGGCAGTGATAAATGTGCTCCCCTCAGCCCTCCTCCTCGATCTGCTGGAGCTTCGAGCCAATGCCAGTGACCACAGAAGGAGCGGGCCTGGCAGCTGCCCACTCCGGGTGCCAAGATGCAGCTCACATTTGTGCTAGCAGCAGGATCTGGGGCTGGGACGAGCTTCCTGGCCAGGCTTTTGTTGAACCCGGGGCCCAGTCTCCCCCCGCCACTGACTGGCCAAAACCGTAGTGAGGCCCATGGACCTGCTAGAAGTGGGGTAAAGGGTAGCAGGGGAGAGTCGAGGGTTTAATTAACTGGAGATTGATTATTTTTCTGCTTTAGCCCTCCTTGGTGTCAAAGGGGCCCTTTTGTACCAAGGGATGGGCCCAGGAGTGTTGGGTGGAGAAGAATCATCTGAAAAGGACTCTTACTCAAGACCACAGAAAGAGGGGGCTGCCGAGCTTCCCCAATACCATAGCCTTCGGGGAAAAAAAACCAACCTCATTCTGTGTCTTTCAAGGTGTTCGATCACAAGACATATAGCAGAGGTTGGAGAAAAATAGAATATCAAAGCTGATCAAGACCTTGGAACTTTGGACAACAAGGCCTCTGGGAGAGCTGGGAGGGACTAACCTAGAACATCAGACATTGGAGCTGTTGGGAACCTTAGGACCTAAAACATCAGATCCTGGAGTGTCAGAGATATACAGGACCTTAGGACCCAAAATCTTATCCATGAAAGCAGAGAGAGAACTTCAAGCCGAGAACATCAGGTGTCAGAGCTGGGAGGCACCTTAGAAAGGCAAAAACATTGAATGTGAGTGCAGCAAGGGCTTTGTCCTAAATTGAATGTGTCAGACCTGGAAGGGAGCTAGAAATATAAAAAGTTCCACATGGGAGAGATTACTGAGTCTTAGCCCTTAAGGCAGATGGGAAAGGGAAGGACATGAATAAGGTGGGGGTGCCCAGAAGGGGCAATGGGAACCAAGATAGCCAAGGGACTTGAAATCATGGCATAGAGGATCAGTGGAAGGAACAGAGGAGCTTTAGGTGGAAGAAGTGAAGGCCCAGGGTGTGGTGATTGTATTCCAGTATCTGAAGAGCTACACTCAAGGAGAAAGGGTCAAGCAGAGGCAGAATGGCCACTAGATGGGATACAAGGACAGAGCCACGATGAGGTTGAAGGTGGAGTAGATGCTACTAAGGCCCCATCAAGCACAGGATTTGGAGATGTGGAGGAGAGAAGGGATTGGAATCATGGAAAGAACTCAAAAGTTGGATTCATAAGACCTGGGTTTGAATTGAGCTCTGGTACTCACCGGTGGGCAGGTCCCTCTCTGGGCCTTAACACCAGCATCTACAAAATGAGGACCATGGACCAGAGGACCCCAACTCAAAGTCCCGATGTCTTCTAAAGAGAACAAGGCAGTCTCAAAGCCAGAGTCAGAAGGGGGACCACACCTCCAGTCACTGGAATCTTGCAAGAGATGAAGGAATTTGGTGGAAAGAAGACGGAGTGAGAGAGATGGCTTATCACTCACTTGGGAAGAAAAACGCAGACAAAAATGGTTGTTGGCTGAATTTTGTGGGAGTCTAGTCTAACAGGCCAAGTAAGCGTGTTTTTCAGGTCATTTATAAAGGAACTGGTCACTACAAGAGACCGAGTTATTTTTAATGCTCTTAGGACACTTCAAAGGTCATGGGACCATAGACTGAGAGCTGAAAGGGGCCTTCATTTCATAGATGAGGAAACCCTGGCCTGGAGACAATAAGTCATGTGCCTAAGACTTCATTAGCTGTAAGCAGCAGAGTCAGGATTAGAACCCAAGACCTCAGAATCTAAATCTAGCACCTCCCACTCTACCCCTCTACATCCCTTAACCGAATGCTGAGGTGGATTAGGCAGAAAAGTGCTGGGCAGATCTGGACTGGGGATGGAGGAGCCTTCAAGGGAGGTAACATGGCCTGAAGGGGTGTGGAGGGCAAGAGCCCATGAGGCGTTCATTCAGCGAACACAAACCGACCATTTGCTGTGCTCAGGGTCATCCAGGGGCCAGCACAGCGCACAGAGTCCCGGGCAGAGAGGCAGAGTGCCTGAGCTCAAATCCGACTTCAGACGCTCACTAGCTCCGGGACCTTGGGCAAGTCACTGAACATGTGTCTGCCTCAATTCCCTCGGCTGTAAAATGGGTTAAATAATAACACCTACATCTCAGGGTCACTGTGAGGATAAAGTGAGATACGTGTGCAAAGTGCCCGGCCACGGGGACTGCTTCCTTCCCTCCTTCCTTCTGTCCTTCCTTCCCTCCTTCCCTCCTTCCTTCCTTCCCTCCTTCCTTCTGTCCTTCCTTCCCTCCTTCCCTCCTTCCCTCCTTCCTTCCGTCCTTCCGTCCTTCCTTCCGTCCTTCCCTCCTTCCCTCCTTCCTTCCGTCCTTCCCTCCTTCCCTCCTTCCTTCTTTTCTTCCTTCCTTCCTTCTTTCCTTCCTTCCTTCCCTCCTTCTTTCCTTCCTTCTTTCCTTCCT
>CM053592.1:193374411-193391142 GCA_028646515.1 Pseudochirops corinnae | reverse complement strand
CTAGTACTCAGAATAACTTGGTTGTTCCCAATTCATTATTCTTTGAATGATATTGCTGTTACTGTATACAAAGTTCCTTTGGTTCTGTTCACTTCACTTTTCATTATTTCATGCAAATCTTTCCATGGTTTTTTAGAATTACCCAGCTAACCTAAATGCCCATCTAAAAGCTCTGAGAGCTTTTCCTGATCACCTCTCCCATGAGGGGACCTTATTATGGATAGAGCACTGACCTCAAGTCCAGAGACATTGGATCAAAGTTTATCTCAGACACTTACTAGCTGTATAACCCTGAGTCATTGAACCTCTGCTTGCCTCAGTTTCCCCACTTGTAAAATGGGAAAATTAACACATGCTTTTGGAACTTTGTAGAACTGTATGAATTAGGATTATTCTTCAGGTCACCTCCCTCATGTCAAATGCCCATTGAAATATGGGGTGAAATATGGTTTGGGGGACTGGCCCAAGGTTTCCCCTCAGCTCCGAGGCCAGCTTCGGAGAGATGTCTGTCCTTCTCCCCACTGGCAGAAGTCCTAACACTGGAGATGGGAGTTTC
The DNA here is from genome assembly GCA_028646515.1 of Pseudochirops corinnae. Lineage (NCBI taxonomy): Eukaryota > Metazoa > Chordata > Mammalia > Diprotodontia > Pseudocheiridae > Pseudochirops > Pseudochirops corinnae. Next base: position 193,390,586 of record CM053592.1, on the reverse strand, counting down.
CTTGCCCTGGCCTCTCCTGATCTCTAAACAAACATGGCCCTATACCAGGGAGGGGTTGTTTAAAGGGACCCAGATTGCCGGGAGGTCTTGACTGAAGCAGGGATCCTGTTGAGGTGGGAGTGAGCCCCGGTGCCATCTCTTGGCTATGTCAAGTTTTCCCACTGGAGGGAGGCACACCTGTGATCCCCCGGTTTGGCCTTCCCTTCTGTTGTGTGAATGCAGTCCTGTGTGCCAGTCTCCATCTGCCCGTATGCCAACGTGCCCTCCTCCAGCGTGTGTGAAGCCAGCGGCTGTGACCTGGCAGCCCCCCTCACCTCACACAGATAAGCAGTGTACTCCAAGAAAGAAACTTTTGATCTCCTGGGATGGTGTACTCTTGCCAAGGGCCCCCAGACTTTCCTGTCTGGCCTGAGACCAAATCAAACTCTAAAAGGGCGAGCCCTCAAGAAAAATGCCCAGAGAAATGCATTGAAAAATGGTCCTGTGGGGCGCCTCCCCTTCGGCTGGGCTGAGCTGGGAAGGCCCGGGCAGGCTCAGCCCCAGGACTCTGCTGTTGCTAGCAGTCTGGGGCAAACTGGAGCAGAGCGGGCCCCGGAGACATATGGCATGTCGGCAAGGACTCGTGCCAACTCTCCACATTCTTCGGTGGCAGCCTCTGCCATCTGACGGGTGGGCCCCAGGGCTCAGTTTCCCCCTGTGGTCTCAGGCCCCAGAGGAGGGGGCCCTTGGCATAGCTGGGGCCAGCCTAACCTTGAGGTCCTCATTCCCCCATTGCCAACATTTGGGGTTGAGGGAGACCTGAAAAACCACCAGCAGCTAGGCGAGGCAGCTTTCCTAAGTTGCCAGAGCTGAGCCAAACTCCCCAAGAACTTATTTTGGGGTCTCCTCCATAACCAGACCCTAGGGGGGCCCCAAACCCTTACCTCCCTCACCCCATTTAGTAAATGAGGCTGCTTATCTTCAGTGTGGCGACCTCGGATGAACGTTTCCTTGTCCGCTCCTTTGAAGGAAATGTTTGCCCATTAAGTATTTTCCCACAGCAGGGAGACAATATCGTGGCTTTTGCCAAAGATCACATGCGCTTGTCCTCATTGTTCCTGTCGTCTGAAGGTAACTTTGGAGGCTGGCCAGGGAGGGGCTGCCAAGTCCCCATCATTGATCATGATCAGGACTCTTTGATTAATATCTTGGGGAAAGAGAGGCATGTTTGTGGCCGTGTATGTGTGTGTGTGTGTGGTGTGTGTGTATGTGAGTGCGTGTGTGTATGTGTATATGAGTGTGTGTGTGGGTATGTGTATGTGTGTGAGTGTGTGGTGTGTATGTGGGTAGGTGTGTGTGTGTGTGTGTGTGTGTGTGAGTGTGTGTGTGTGTATATTGTGTATGTGTGTGTGGTTTGTGTAGAGGGACAGGGCGACCTCCCCTGTTCGGCAGAGCCTGATCTTGGGAGTGACTGTGGGCTGAGTCCAGGGCTTGGCGGTGGCCGTGTGAATGGGCGTCCCTGCTCCTGCTCTTCTTTGATGGGTGCTTTGAAGCCTTTCCAGTTTGCCTGGGCAGATGAAGGCACAGTGTACTCTCCTTTCCTATTGCAGTTCGACAAGATTCATCAGGAAAAGCCCAATGGCCCAGTCTCCCTGGTGGCCCTGGGGACATCCAGGGAGGAGGAGTTGGCTGCTGACAAGTCCCCTTGGGTCTGGTGTGAGCCTGTCTGGCCTCATGATCCACTCTCCTGAAGGGAGCCTGGGGTCTTGGGACCCCTTCTTGTTCTTGGTTCCCAGGTTCCTCTGGCTCATGTAGGAGGCCACCAATCTTCCCTCTTCTTCCTCTAACCTGGGTCCCAGCTGCCTCTCTTCATTCCCCTCTCCTCACTCCCCTAAACTGCAATTGGGTATTGCCTCCAACTGGAATGTCCGGCTCTGGGGCACCATAACCACAGAAAGCCCTGTAGAGGTGGGAAATGTCACCATTTGAAGTTCCCCAGGGCTGTAATTTCTGGGCTGGAATAGCTTCCTGAGCACAGAATGAGTCTGACGTGAATTGGGAAAACACCGGAGAAGGGGTGAGCAGAAGAGACACTTCAAACTACCCTTCAATAAAATGGGGGTGCCAGGGGAGGGGACCTGGAGGGGAGGCTCCCTAAAGGGGGCTCAGTGCTCATTTAACTCACTTAAAAAAAACAAACACATATATTTCTTGAGTCATTACTGTATGCAAAATACTGCCCTGGATCTGGGGCTATCACACATCCCCTGGGCAGTCCCTGCCCTCAGGGAGCTCACAGTTAGGGAGCGAAGAGAATCACTTGAATAAATGCTGTTTCTCCAACGCTTGGAAGTGGGTACAGTCCTCCACAGGCAACACTGGATGTGAGGCAAGCGCTGTAGGTGTGTCGGAGTCCATTTTATGGATGAGGTAACTGAGGTTGAGGCGGTAGGGCATGTGTGTATGGCGCTTGTTGCATGCATGAGTACCTGACTGACTCAGGGAAAGCCACACAGAGGAAGTGGCAGCTGAACTGAGTTTGGGAGTTCGGGTACTCATTTAGTATTTTATTTTCCCCCAGTTACACGTAAAAACCATTTTTACCATCTGATTTTAAAACTTGGAGTTTCAGATTCCTGAGCTGGGGGTCCTCACCCGGGTATTGGGAGGACGTAAGACAGGTGATAGGTGTGAATGCCTTGGCGTTGGGAGGGAGAAGCAGGAGCGTCCTTTGAGTTCATCTACTCCAGCCTCCTCATTTCACAAATGGGGAAACTGAGGCTCAGAGAGTGAATTGTTGATGAAGAAGTTGTTGTGGGATCAGCTGGGTCAATAGCAACTGTTGTGATTAGTTTTTACTTAACCAGTCTTTTCTGATGGCACACAGAAGGCCGTGTTGGTGTCTTTGGATTTTGTAACTGTCTGTATGTTCTTCCTCTGGGGAGTTCATGTGGGCTTTTGTGTCCGACCTCTGGTAGAGCCTTCCAAGCTCATATTCATCTGATCAGCCCAGTCAGACATACTGTACCCTGACCCCAAAATGGTGGTGCCGCTTGAGTTGTCTTTGAGAATGAAGGACAACAACCAAACCAAGCCATTCTTCCTCTGGGAGTGCTTGCTAGACACACCTGCTTGAACACACCCATTGAGTATCAGCCACCCTGAGAGCAAGAAGAGAGGAGGTACAGTACAGCTGTAGTCGATAGACAGCTGGTTTCAAACCAGGAGAACCTGGGTTCGAGTTCTGCCTCTGACACATAGTAGGTCTCTGATAATGGATGAGCCACAACCTCCCAGGACTCCGGGCAACTCTCAGACTTTCAGTTACAAAGCAGGTGCCAACCTGGATTGGCAGTGGGACTTCCTCTCTGGGCTGATTAAATCACAAACTCAGACAAAACTATGAATAATGAAAGTCCTTTTGTTAGAGACTCGATACTGGGAATGCGTTCCCCCTGGTTTGACATTCCTATGGAGAATCTTCAGGGAAAAGCTCCCTCGGAGGCCTTTGATCATCCCTTGAAAACACAGCCCCAGGCCGTCCTCCTGGCACCAGCTCAGAGGCAGCTCCCTGGCGCCCTCAGGCCCACTCTCATTGGCTTTCACTCTGGATGCCCGTGTAGCTTTAATAGCTTCTTGCTTTCTTTTGCTTTTACCCTGGAAAGGAGCTGCCTGCTCCCCCGGTTTGCCCAATTGTAGTTTCATGGGTGTGTCTGTCTGGGCTCCAACAGCCCAACAGCACCTGGGATCCTGCCTATGAGCCTCTACATCCCCCCAGTTAGTAACTGTGAACGCACTAGGTGTTCTCATCCTCAGCCAATGACTTGGAGCATAAGCCTGGAAACAGGCGATTGGTCATGCTCCAAATGTCACCACCCAAGGATCCCTCAGAGGAGGTCCAGAGATGTGACATCATAGAAATGAGCCTTTCCCCGTATAAAAAGGGAAAACTGAGACTCTGTCTTTGGGAGAGCTGCTACATGGGGGTTCTGATTTCGGGGTCTACAGCACCCCGCCTCCTCTATGGCCCATCCTTCCACGAATCTCATTGGGAGGTCCAAGGCTCATGCAGGGGCATTCTCCTTTCCTCTGTTGTAGTTGGAGTCTGAGTGACCACAGAATCTCTCATTTGTAAAGGTCTTGGCCACCAAACATGGGAATCTAAATGAAGTAGGAGAAACCAGTCGAATCTCCTCATCAGAAGACGTCTGAAGTCTACGCTGGGATCCTTATTCCAACTGATGCTAGCGTCACAATGGAACAACCAGTCAGTGAACATGCATTAAGCTCCTACTGTATGCTGGCACTGGGCTAAGCACTAGAGCTACAAAAAGAGGCAAAAGTCGGCCCCTGCCCTCAAGGAGCCCCCAATCTAACATCAACATAGTGGCACTTTAGCCCGGTCCCTGCTGCATTCTGGTTCCTCCATCAGAGTGGGGAGTGAATGGAGGCTCCTCCAGGGCAGGGACCATCTGGGTTTTGTGTTTGTCTCAGAGCCCAGCATACAGTAGGTGCTTAAAACATGCTTGCTAGTTCCCCTGGTAGACTGTACACTCCTTGAAGGCAGGAGCCATTTCATTTATTGCTACTTAATCTTTGTAGCCCCAGAGTCTAACACAATGTAGCGAGCACACAGAAAATGAAGAATGATTGTTGGGTTGGATCTGACCAGTTTAAAGGGATCTTGCAGATCAACTCAACTAATAAATCTCCTTGATGCCAGAGAAAGATATCCACTGGGGGGAGGGGTGCAGGGAACACGAATTTGTTACTGGCAACAACTCCTGATTGGAATTTTGGGGGAAACCCAGCACGGGGCTGAGCCAAGAGGGCCCAGGGAAGTCTTCCAACTCCATGGCAATGGCTAGAAAATGCCTTGCCTTCTGAGGGGCTGCTTTCATCAATTCCATCATCACTTTCCCATGTGAATGTGCCCTCCCAGACATGGCCGTCCTAGCCCAGAGTGGGGTGACCCAGGACCCCAAATTGGAGCCCTTTTGGGAAACTCATAAATGAGGTCTGGACGAGTCTCCCTGGTCTCTTGATTCATCCCTGCATTCCAGAGTAGGTAGGGCAGTGGATAGAGCGCTGGAACCTGGAGTTGGGAAGACCTGAGTTTGAATTTGACCTTAGGTGAGTACTAACTGTGTGACCCTGGGAAAGTCACTTACCCTCTGTCTACTCAGTTTCCTTATCTGTGAGATGGAGATAACATAGTCATAGCCAGTTCTCGGGATTGTGGTGAGTATTAAAGGAGATAATTTTTCAAAGCTTGTTACTAGTGTCATTACTCCATCAGGTCTCTGGGCCTCAGTTTCCTTTGATGTAAAATGAACTAATTGGACAAGATGGTCTCAAGGGTCCCTCCCAGCTCTGTCTATGTCTTCTTGAGACTATTTCAAATAGGGCCAAATTCAGACTCAGTTCTTAATCAGTCACTAAGTCACAGGACCTCAGAGCCAGGTCTGGACAGCAGCTCAGGGGCCATTAAGTCAAAGCCCCTCACTTTACAGAGAAAGAAACAGGCTGAGAAGATGTAGTGAGCTGCTCAGGTCACACCGAGATAGACGCGGAGTTTAGGGCTTTGGACTCAAATACAGCTGCCTTTGAAATGCCCAGAGAAGCTCCCAAGGATGAGCTGGCTTTCTGGAGCCTGTGTTTGCATTTCCTGTTCCCCCCAGAACTCCCAGAAGGTGAGACCAGGCCTGGAGGGGAGGTCAGTGCGTGTCCCATGGGCTTCCTGCTGCCTTCTGAGCATTCTCTAAGAGGCAAATCACACTTTCTTGTTTTTTTAAAATAACAGATTTGGTTTGTGAATCCTTTTTCTATTTTGTGAACATATGTTTTTAAAGACAGATGTGGTTTTTCTGCAAAGGAATGCTCTCTTGCATCCCAGACATGCCAGCCTGTGGTCTCATCAGTTTCTAGGTTAGTCCAAAAGGCAGCAGGCTCAGGGTCAAGAGGGGCACGAGGAAGCCTTTGGACTAAGAAGGAATTTTGTTTTGTCCAGTCAGCTGTAGGAGCACGTGGGCCTGGCTTCCGCGAAGGTGTCTCCGTGCCCCTGTGCCCTCTTCCTAATCTCCTGGAGGCTGTCTGAGTGCCTGCTCATGCCATCACCTGGATGGACAGACCTTTGAAACATTCCCCAGCTTTGCTCTCACTAATGGGGGTGAGCCCCTCCACTATTAGCATAGAAATTGGCTGCAGTCAGCCTCTTCATCACTGCTAGCTTGGGTTAGCCAGGCATGCCTGTGATGGCTGGGCCTCCGGAACCTCCCGAGGCAGAAAGGTTATCACAGCCCAGAGCCAAGATCTTACCATCCAGGTTTGGGCTGGGGCAATGGAGCTTCCAGGAGGACTGTTCCCACCCGTGGCCAAGGGGAGAACTGCTAGCTGCCCTGGGAACGATAACCGGGGAAAGACGTTTTATTTGCTCAGCTATGTTAGCAAGGAGAAAGGCCTGCGATAAGGCGGGGAGTGAGTAGGGCCATTCTCAGATGGGGGTGGGATGGTGGAGGCATTCCTGGGGAACACGACAGTGCGCAGAGTTGGGAAGGGGTTTCCTCCCAAGCCTTCTCCTCTTGCTTTTGTTCACGGGGACAAGGTCACGAGGAGGAGAAACCTGGAGACTCTTCGCTGTCATGTCTGGCTTCAGTGACAGGGACAGGCTTTTTTAAAACCAGATTTTATAGCCCTATTAATTCTATTTCTTTTGGATTGGGGCAGGTGGTTGATTATTAATCATTTGCCAAGTGGGACATTCCAAGCCTGTCCTCAAGGTGTCAGGTTCAGGACAAGGCGTGGGACTGCGGTCAGCCGGCCCACCTGCATGTTGCTGGCTCCCTTCTGGACAATGTTCCAGGTAGAATTTCTGGGGTCTCAGGACACTGCTATGATCCTCCTTGTTCCCCTCCAAAAAATTCTCCTTGTGCATGTAGCAACAGGCCTGGGGTGGGGGCCAGCGAGAGGCGGGAGACAAACGATTTCAAAGAAGAGTCATATTTAGTGTTGAGATGGACCTTACAAGCATCTAATCCAAGCCCATCTCACAGATAGGGAAATCGAGGCCTAGAGAGAAGAAATGACCATCCTAAGGCAACACAGAGCCTGAATCTGAAGCCAAGCAGATCATACAGAGCCAGGCTGGCTGGTCAGTGGCCCCCTCACTTCAGATGTGGAGACTGAGACATAAGGAGACAAACGGACTTATCCAGGGTCACACGGGCAGGAAATGCCACAGGGGAGGCTTGAGACCCACTCTCTTTGCCCAATGCCACTCTCAGCCTCGTTTTCCCATCTCTTGGGCTGTGGAAAGGACGGACCTCCCTCCTGTCCCTGCCCCAGCCCCACCACTCAACCCACTGGCTCCCAAGTCTGAAATCTTCCCTGCAAAATGAGGAGCCTGGATTATATAATAATGCAAGGTTGGCAAGATGCTTCCCTTACTGTCTTGAAGGGTATCCCAGGGAACATTACGTGCACTTTATCTATCTATCTATCTATCTCTATCTATCTATCTATCTATCTATCTATCTATCTATCTATCTATCATCTGTCTGTCTGTCTATCTATCATCTGTCTGTCTGTCTATCTATCTATTTATCTATGTATCTATTTTTTTGCTTTTTGGATGGAGGAAGGCAGGGCAATTGGGGTTAAGTGACTTGCCCAAGGTCATACAGATGGTAAGTGTTAAGTGTCTGCAGTCAAATTTGAACTCAGGTCCTCCTGACTCCAGGGCTGGTGCACTGTTCACTGCACCACCTACCCACCCCATTACATCCATCATACAGAAGGGTAAATGGAGACTCAGAGGGGATCACGAGATCAGGATCACAAGACTAGTAAGTGTCAGAAGCAGGGTTTGAATCCAAGTATCCTTGGTGTCAAGCCCAGGGCTTGCTGTTTTTGGAGGAAAGTGGGAACCCATCCATCAATCAACAAGCTTTCACTGAGCACCTGCTGCATGCCAAACACATAGATAGGGTCTCTTGGTCATGTGACTCTTACATGCTGATGGAGGGTGGGGAGTGGTGGCTTCATCCCCCGATTCAGAGATTTCACACTCATCCCAAGTCCCAGAGAAGGTGGCCCTTTTGTCTGAACCTCCCAGCCTCAGCATGGACATCCCCAAGCTGCAGAGGGGACACCTTCCCTAGACAGGGTCCTTGCATCTCAGAATCCTGCAGGGGGAAAGGCTGGAGGCTCCCTCCAGGGAGGGCTGAGTCTTGTTTCTCCCTGTGTCCCTGCCACAGAGTCTCTCCCAGAGCCTTGTGCTGAATAAGTCACAGGACTGGATGGGTGGTTTCGTTGGGGAGATGAACTGGGGGTTCCCAGGTGAGGAAACTACAAGACCAGGGTCTAAATCTCAGCTCTTTGGTCTTGGCAGCTCCACCAATTTGGGCCTTAGTTTCTCCTCCTGTAAAACCAGGGGATGGGACTCCACAGTCTCTCCATGATTCCATGCTGCCTCTCTGGAGGCAGGGCTGCAACAGGAAACAAGGTGACAAACATGAGGTTTCAACTTTGTAAAAAACCTCAGATGCCAGGCTAAGACCTTTGGTCCTTTTCCTGTAAAAAGCCAGGGAGCTCACAGAGACCAAGATGCAGAATGAATGGGGAGAGAAGTGGAAATAAGAAGTTTTCCTATTGGTTCAGTGTCATGTTAAGGGGAAGCAAAGTTCTAGTTTATTAAAAAGTGAATTCAAGTTATTTTTACCTAGTTGAGTCAAATGTTTTAAGTGTGAGGGCTCCAGCCAAGTCAGGTGACCCTCCCAAGGGCATTTAACAGCACATGGTTTGGACCCCGCCTCTTTGTGGAGTGTCCAAGTGGGCTAGTGACCTCCCCTTCCCCTGCAGTGGAGACCCTTCCACTAAAGCCCAGATTTGCACTGCTGGGCCAGGGGGCTGGTGTTTGGGCTGACCCTTCGGCTTTGCTTGGACTAACCAAGACCAAACTCCCTGAAACAGCTTCCTGCAGCTCCCCCACCCCCCATGAGAGAAGGTATGCATGTCTCAAATGCCCTCTGATGATGAGCCCAAGGGAGGGTTGGGGTCACAGGGAGAGAGCAGAAGGGACAGCTGACAGTCCAGAGGCTGGGTATGTGACTCTTAGGGCTGGCTGAGACCGTGGCCCCAGGGAGTGGGAAAAGAATTCTGCCCTCATAGCCCAGAGATCTGGGTTCTATTGCTGTCACTGTGTGACCTCGGGCAAGTCACTTCCCCTCTCCTGGACTCTGTTTCCCTAACGGTGAAACGAGGGGAGTGGACTTAGATTTAATAGTAAGGCACCTCTCCCTCTTGAAATGTGTATTATTTTGTGCATGCCTTATATTTCTTTATCTTTGTGTGAGTTGTACCTCCCCAGTTGACTATAAGTCCTTGAGAACGTGTGTGTGTGTGTGTGTGTATGTGTGTATATATGTGAAACCTGAAGGGTCTCCCTATTCCCTTCTGGTCTGGAAGGGCAAGGGTTACTCACGGCTTCATCTCACTGCTTATTGACACAAGGGTTTTCACCTGCTCTGTGTTTCTGCCCTGGGCTGGTTTGCCCTTCCTGAGCGCCCTGGTGCCCTGCCCTCCCAACTTCCTGAGGGTTCCCCATATTAGCACCGAACTTAGACCATTGCAGTTCTGAACTCCTGCACCCAAGAGATCCTCCTGGGCAGCGGGAGGTGCCACAGATGGGTGGCTCAGTGCCAGGCTAACAGCTTTTTCTCAGGTCTCTGTATCATCACTTCCCCCTTTTCCTGGAACAGAGTAGGTGCTTAATGTTTGTTGAACTGAATCAGAGATCAACCCTTTCATTTCAGAGAGGAGGAAACTGGAACATGAGGAAGGGGAAGGGACATGCCCAAGGACCAGGTCACCTATTAGCCTGAGGACAGGGCTGCACTCTGTTCCAGAGCCTGGGCATTGGGGGCATGAAGGATGAAGGCTGGGCTCTGTGGCTACGAATGGATTTGAAGTGCTTTCTTGGGCTGGGACCAAGGGCCCCCAGGTGGAGTCATGCCTCGGCTTTGCCTGGGACCAATTTCAGGTGGAGAAGGCACCAGATGGGCTTGCAGACACGCCCCTGCCTGCTACTGAGGTCTCCAAGGAGAGGGCCGGCTATCACCTGCCCTGGGGGGAGGGCTCTGGCAGATGGTGCTCAGGCCCCAAGATCACAGAGACAGGGTTCAAGCAGAGGGTGGAGCTGGTGAGGGGTAAGAGGGGTGGGGGAAGAAGTTGCGTTTCAGACTCCAGCTTTCTGCAGGCAGCTCCCTCACTTAGGGAATAGACCTTGCGAGAACTGAATATTGGGAAACCTGGTAGAAGGCAAAGAAGTGTCCCCTGTGCCACAGCCTTGGCTCAACCTTAGGATCACAGGAAAGGGATGCTTAAAACCCCAGCTTGGACTCTGGTTTCCTCTGTGGCTTGGGGGTTATCCCTCCAAGCCTCAGTTTTCTGCCCCTATAAAGTGAGGGGCTTGTCTGGTGTCTAAATTCCTCCCCAACTTGAGATCGGATCCTACCCAAGTGACCTTGGACAGGTGCCTTTTCTATCTTGGAGCCTTGAGGTCTTTTCCATCTGGAGATCTCTGCTCCTGGGTCCCTGGCTTGCCCTCCCCTTCCACCCCTCCATACCGAGTCCTTGTCCAAGTCCTGCCAACGTCCCCTCCCCTTGGAACTCACTTCAAATGGAACATTGGCCCATCGGGAATCATTTTTGCAAAGGTGAGCTGGAAAGAATCTCATCTGGCCCAAACATTGGTAGGTCATTAGAATATCACAAGGTAGGGCCCATTTCAGAGACAACCAGCCCAGGAAAACTGATGGCTGCTGTTTGAGAGCCAGTGATAGAGAATAGACAGTGAGGCCAGCCCTGGGCTGGGTGGGAACCATCCCCCTCAGGGCCTCTGAGTGGTGTGAGGGGCCCTTGAAGGGCAGCTGGGCCCAGGCCTTTGGGAGGGAGAGGGTGGAAACACCATACTCCAGGGCCAGGGGCCAAAACATGCACCCGGAGCTCTGGGAGAATTTAGGCCCAGGACTTTTTTTTTTTCCTCTCCTGTCTAAGGAATAAAAGTTCACATGTACACATTCCTCTGAATCAAAGGTGTGTCAAGGAGAAACAGTGCTGGGAGGACACAGCTCCCTGAGCTCCCATCAGCAGCCTGGGCACATGACAACTTCAGGAAGCTGCAGGCCCCAGTGGAGGAGGCCTTTGCTGAAGGGGCCCAGTGCCAAGGGCCCAGCCTGGCACCTCGGACTCACATGACTGCTGCCTGGCAGGGAGAAGTGGGAATGTGGGCTCTTCTCTGCCTGTGGGGCAGACCCCCAGGCATGACTGTGAAGTCACTCAGGCTCCCTCTGCCCAGTTCCCCTGGCTCCCCCTCTCAGGGCCCCCTCCTGGCTCTGTTCTTCCTCTCATCCTGCTCTTTCAATCCCTACAGAAGCCCAGAGCCTTCAGGCTGCCCCTCTTAGAAAGGAGCCAATCAGCTCCGGCCCTCTCAGGCCTCAGGATCCGGCCGGCCCTCGGTGGGCCTCAGGCTCCTCATCTGTAAAACACCGCTTCTATTAGTCTCAGCCCCCGAGGATCATGGTGGGCATCAGATGAGATATTGTTGGAGAAGCTTGTGGCAAACATATTAGTTCTGGTCATTACCCCCAAATGAGCTGGCATTTATTGGGTATAAACCTAGATGAGGCATTTCCCCCAGGCAGATTGTAAGCCCTTTGAGGGCAGAAGTCGTAAGGCGGCCTTGGAGGGCTTTTGCTGCTGTGTTTGATGCCGCTGCCACAGACCTGTTTCCCCATGGAGGCTGGGTGCTCCTTCAGGGCAGGGGATTCTCACCCTCCTTCTGTGCTCTCCCCCACCTCGACATCTGGCTTTGTCCTTGGCAAGGCCACCATTTAGGTATCCAAACCCAGGCTTTCCTCAAGGTGGGGAACTCCCAGGGTGCTTATTCCTTCCCCCAATGCAGATCAGCATGTCTTTCTTACTGAGAGTGTCAGAAAGCTACCTGGGACAATGCCAACCAGTTACACGGGCCTGACTCCCCACAGGCAGGTCACAAAGGGGCTGCTATCTGTATCAGAGGCAGGACTCTACCCCAGGGCCATCATTCTGCCCAATATGCTGTGCTGGCATTAGTTAGAGGACACCTTTTCTGACCCCTTTCTTTTACCGATAGGGAAACTAAGATTCAGAGGTGAGAGTGTGACCTCCTCGGGGTCCCCATGTCTGTCAGAGGCTATTTGGGAATTGGAATCCAGCGCAGGAAGACTTACTGCCCCGACATCCAATCCTGCCTCTTCCATTTGTTATCTTTGTGGCCCTGGGCAGGCCCTTTCACTGTATGAGCCTCAGTTTCTTCCTTTGTGAAAGAGAAATAAGAATCCTCCCCCTGCCTTCTCTTCTCCCGCCTCCCCCAGTGGCCATGGGGGCATAGAAAGATCTTTGGTCTGCTCTAATGAAGGAAAGGCCAGGGGAGCACCACAGGAAGAGGACTACAGGAGGGGAGTCACCGGCTGCTTTTTTTTTTTAATTTCCACATAACAACAAATATTAGCTGCCCCCACTGGCCTTCCTGCAGCCCCATAGAGCCAGCTTGGTGAGTTATAGGTTATCTCACTGAAGCCTTACAAGGACCCCAGGAGGCTGCAACTTCAGAAAGCAAGGTTCTTATTCTACAGATGAAAACCTGACGCTCTGAGAGGCTGGGACTTGCCCAAGGTCACCCAGCTTGGGAGTGTCTGGAATTTGAACTCAGGTCATCTGGATACGAGATCCTGCACCCCTCTGTCCACCTGCTAGAGCCGTCAGTTCTCAGAAGAGAAAGTAGGCACTCCAAAGGGCCACATAGCCATCCCTTTGCAGGAGTCTGCTGAATTCGGAATACAAAGTAAAGACCCCGAGGTGTGCTTCCCAGGCCACATGCTGTGAAAGAAGGGCTTTAACTGGAAAGGCAGCTAGGCTGGGAAGACCTGCTGCATTGAACACTGACTCAATTTCCTCTTCAACCGGATGAGGCAAAGGCGAGAGTGAGAGCTGATGAAAGCAGGAGCAGCCCAGCTCCCCAGCCAGGATGTCCGGGATTGGGGGGAGAGGCTAAAAAAAGCCCGGAAGGATAGAAACAATATGGGACAACTCAGGCCAGCCTGGAAGGAGCGGGGCTGAGGACGCTTGCACAGGAATGCTGGTGGAGGCGCAGAGGAAGGGCCTGAATACGAAGCCAGCAGGCAGGATGAAAGGCCAGGGAAGACTTTTCAGCAGGGAGAGCTCCGGCTGGCCGCCCTATAACAGGAAGGGTTGCTGTGGACCCTGAGCGCAACTTGAATGAGCCCAGAGAAAGAGAGAGAGGAAGGAGAAAGTTACTATAGAAGAGCAGGACAAACAAAGAAAAATTGAGAGCAGACCAAACACGAAGCTGGCCAGAGGATTGGGGGGTGGGGGTGGGGAGACACTGGGGCTGAGGACTGGAATCTGAGAGAGGGAGATGAGGGAGATGGGCACAGGGTGAGGGGGCAGGCACTGGGGAAGGAAGGAAAGAAGGAAGAAGAGAAAGGAGAAAAGAAAGAAGGAGGGAAAGGAGGAGGGGAAGAAGAACAGCAGGAAGAAGGCAGGGAAGGAGGAAAGGAAAGAAGAAGGAAGAAAGGAAGGAAAGAGGAAAGAGGAAGGAAGGGAAAGAAGGAAGGGAAAGAAGGAAGAAAGAAGGAAGGGTTGGTTCCCAGCTCCTTTCAAAGCCTTGCTCATAGTGCCATGTCCTCTGTGGAGCCCTCCCTGATACCCCATTACCACTGCGCCCCCTCACAATGACTTCATGTCCCTTGTGTGCTTACCTCTCTGTTGGCAGGCGCTGTCCCACCAGGAGAAAAACAACTGCCTTTGCTTTTCATCTTGTTTTTCCTGTTAAGCACAAGCTCCTCTCTTTTTCAAATCTCTGCATTCTGATAGCTCATCATGATGCCCTACCAAAAACACTTACTAGGCCTTCAGTGAATGGAAGGGCCAGATTCCTTAGGTTCCTTCTGAGAGGAGGAAAGGGAAGTGCCCCTCTGCAGCTTTGAGCACTGCCCTCTCCCATCATCCACACTCTCTCCTCTCTCTCTGTTCTCCTTCTCCTGTCAGACTGGACCATTTCTTCTGCCTCCTTTGCTCTGTCCCCCTCCCCCTCCCCTCTTCTTCCTCCTCCTCTTCTTCCTTCTCTTCCTCTTCCTCCTCCTCCCCTCCCCTCCTCCTCCCCTTCCTCCTCCTTCTCTGCTCTAAATGTGGGCAGCCACGAAAGCTCCACCCTGGACCCTCTTCTCTCTCAGTTACCAGCCTCATGTGTTCTTGTGGCTTCACTGATCACCTCCACACAGTTGACTACAAAATCTGGCCTAAATCCCTCTCCTGACTACCAGTCCTCTGTCACAGAGCCTCACTGGATGTACAAGCCACAGGGAGGTGGTGAAGGTGGCTGGGGGAGCATGGGAGGGAGTGCTGTATTTGGGAGTCAGAGTCAGAGAGACATGAATTCAAGTCCTGCCCCAGCTGTCACTTAAATCTGCCTGTTTCCTTAATCTCTAACGTGAGCTTAAATATAATAGGATGGCTGTGAGGATCAAATGAGGCATTTGTCAAGAGCTTGGCAAAGCCTACAGGGCCCCTGGAGGCTGGCTGTCATCATGATGACCCTAAGTCAATAGAACTTCCCCTACTTTCTTGTACTCAAGTCCCTTTGAGCTTCACATTGGCACTGAGGGCCACACGCCCATTGAGGCCTCCCATGTTCCCGCTGGGGAGTGAGCCTGGCTTCTTCTGACAAGTCTCACTAATGTCCAGACACTTTGTATTCCCTAAGTTCTTGATACATTATATCTATTTAATATAAGCTTTCTGAGAGCAAGGATGGCTACATTTGTGACTCTGTATCTCTAGTGATTGGCGCACAGTAGGCACTTACTTGCCATGTCCATGTATCTATCTATCTGTTTAATCAAGGTCAAGTGACATCCACAAGCATTTATTAATACACACCTACTATGTCTCCAAATTTTGGGGATACAAAGAAAGGGAGAAATCTGCCTTCCCCATCCCTGCCCTCAAGGAGCTCCCAGTCTAAAGAGAGATAATGTACAAACAACTATGTACAAACATTATACACACACACACACATACATACAGGTATACACAGGGTATACTGGAGAGAATTTCAGAAAGCAAACACTGAGCACAGCGAGGAAAGCAGAGCAAGTAGGGGCTCAGGGGTCAAAAGCGGGGCCTGGCCTTAGGGAAGACAGTGAGAAGAATGGACAGGACACTAGCTTCCAGTCCTGGTGCTGCCCCTCAGTACCTGTGTGACCTTGGGCAAATCACTCTGCCTCAGTTTCCTCTGCTGTAAACTGAGGGAGTTGGTTAAGGTCCTCTCTAAAGTCCCTGCTGGCTCTAAATCTTGAGAGGAGCCAGGGAGTGCAGATGGAGGCCAGCTTCCCAAGGGCTTTCCAGAGGAAGTAACCTCTGCTGGAATGGGCATTGACAGCTGAATTGTATGAGGAAGATTCATTGACCACGCAACAACTGGGCCAGTGGTGGAGAAGAGAGGAAATGTCAGCCTGTTGTTATTGTAGGACACTGGGGAGAAGGAAGGCTGTCAACCCTGGAGACTTCTCTGGCTTTTCAGTGCTGGTCAGCTCCCCTTCAGACCACTCCCCTTTGTCCTTATGTCCCCAGTGCCCAGGCAAGTGCCGGGCCCAGGGCAGACACTAAATGATGCTTTGTGAAAGAATGAGTGAGACCCAGAACAGTATTCATTGTGGGACTTGTGGTGAGCTGCATGAAGCACTGGATTCTACACTCGAGAAGCAAATAAATCTGTGAAATGGGGACAATTAGCCACACCCATTCCATGGTTATTACTGAGTTATTTTGAGGACAAGATCTCAGAGTAGGAAGGGGCCTTAGGGACCTCTCACCTGACCCTTATCTGAATAAGAACCCCCATATCTATAGCACCCCAACAAGCGGGCACTGGGCCTCTGCTCAGAGATCTCCAGGGACAGGCAGCTCACCACTCTGAGGCATTTCTGAGAGTTAGCAAGTTTCCCCTTATAATAATTGGAGGCAGCTAGGGTGCAGAAACCCAAACCCCTGTAGATAATGGCCCTAAAGTCCTCCTGTATGTGGCGAATTTTCCTTGGGTTCTGAGGAAGGAAGGACAGAGGGAAGGAAGGAAG
>CM053592.1:193310731-193373911 GCA_028646515.1 Pseudochirops corinnae | reverse complement strand
AAAAAGATCCCAAAAACAAAACTTCTAGGAATGTTATAGCCAGGTTCTAGAGTTCCCAGATCAAGGAGAAAATATTACAAGCTTCCAAGAAGCAATAATTTGAATACTGTGGAAACACAATCAGGATAACCCAAGATCTAGCAGCTTCTACATTAAGGGATTGAAGGGCCTGGAATATGATATTCTGGAGATCAAGGGAGCTAGGATTAAAACCAAGAATCAACTACCCAGCAAAACTGAGTATAATGTTTCAGGGGAAAATATGGTCATTCAATGAGGTGGAGGACTTTCAAGCATTCTTGCTGAAAAAACCAGAACTGAATAGAAAATTCAACATTCAAATACAAAATGCATGAGAAGGTAAACATGAAAAAGAAATCATAAAGAACTTATAAAGTTAAAGTATTTACATGTCAACATGGAAAAACGATCATTGTAACTTATGAAACTTTTCTCAGTATGAGGATAGGTGAAGGGAATATAAATGTAATATAAGGGCATATAAACAATGGAGGGGAAGAATAGAAAGGCAAAAGGGAATGAGTCAACCTTACTCTCATTGAATCTGGCTTAGGGAAGGAATGACATACACTCTGCATTGGGTATCTTACCCTACAGAAGAGTACGGGGGATGGGGATGAGAGTGGGGATGATGGAGGGGAGGGCAAGTTGAGGGGTAGGGTTGTTAGAAGCACACACTTCTGTAAAGGGACAGGGACAAAGTAGAGAATAGAACAAGTGGGGGGCAGGAAAGGAAGGAGGGAAATATAGCTAGTCTTTCACAATATGTCCATTGTAGAGATGTTCTGCGTACCTACACATGTACAGCCTGTATTGAATTGCTTGTCTTTCCAGTGGGGGTGGGTGAAAGTTCTAAAATCAAATGTTAAAAATTATTATTATTATTATTATTATTATTATTAATTATTATTATTATTATTTACATGCAACTGGGAATTAAGATATACAGGCACTGGGGTAGGGAGACACATCCTGCCGTACCAAAAAGTCAGAGGGGCGATGGGGGAGGATTTAGGTGAGAGCAGATTGAGGGAGGGGGTAAACATGGGATCACGGTTTTGGGGTTGTGGGTAGGGGAAAGATGGGGAGAAAATTTGTAACTCAAAATCTTGTGGATATGAATGATGTAAACTAAAAATAAGCAAAAATAAAAAGTTTTTTAAAAGAAGTGAACCTAAAAAAAAAAAAATGATTGATCACCCATGAAAAACTTAACTATGCTCATCAAGACAATGATCAAAAACAATTCCAAAGAACCCATGACAAAAAAATGCTCTCTCCCTCCAGAAAGAGAACTGATGAACTCTAGATAAAAATCTAATCCTATTTTCTTTTTTACTTTCTTTTTTATTGTTTTATTTTGTTAGTGTTCTCTTTTGCAACATGGCTCATATGTAAATATGTTTTATATGACTTCTCATATAGACTGAAGTCAAAGTGCTTTTTCAAGGAGGAGGGAAGGGAAGGAGGAAAGTAATTTGGAACTCACTTTTTAAAAAAAAAGAAAAGCTAAAAAGTATTTTATATTAAATTGGGAAATATTTAACAAAAAAAAAGAAAGACTGTCTTTCAGGTTTGTTTTGTTGGGGTTGGGGGGCTGGGTGTTATTTTTAAAGTTTTTATTGTCTCTGAAAACCTGGACTATAGAGAAGCATTCCTTGAGCTCCCATACCCTCTCTTGTAGGACAGAGACTATCCCCTCACTTAAAGCACAAATTGTGGTCACTTGGCCATTGCCCTGATTCCAGCTGTTCACGTGCCCCTGTTGGTATGTTTACTTTTACTAGTAAGTCAGAGGACACAAAGATTTTAAAACAAAGGCATTTAGTGAAATAGCACAGGTCTCATATGTACAAAAATATTTCTAGAAACTCTGTTTGCAGTGGGAAAATAACTGGAAAGGAAAGGAGATGCCTGTTATTTGGGGAATGGCTTAATAAGTTATGATATATGACTGTGGTAGAATACTATTGTGCTGTAGAAAGTGAGGAAAGGGACAGTTTCAGAGAAACTGGAGAAGAATTCTATGAACTGATATGGAGGGAAGTGAGCAGAACCAGGAAAATAACTTCTACAATAACAACAACGGTATAAAGGTATACAACTCTGAAAGACTTAGGAACTCTGGCCAACAAACCTCTGGTTTACTTTACCCGTTTGCCTTATTGATTTTTATGTTTGTTTTTTCTTTTGTTCAGACTTACAATTTATTTTTTAAATAAATTGTGCTATTTCAATTAGCAAAAATCTGCCTTCTCTCAAATATACCTCCTCCCATACGAGGGGGAAAAAAACTTGTTTCAAATTTATAATCAAGCAAAACAAATTCCTTCATTGTCTGTGTCCAAAAAATTATAGCCTGTTCTGCACTTTGAATTCTTCACCTCTCTCCCCCATGTCTTCACTGATCCTCTGGAATCACAGCAGGTCATTACACTGATTAGACTTCCTAATTCTTTCAAAGTTGTTTTTCTTTATCATATTGTTTGCACTGTATAAATTTTTCTCCTGGTTCTGCTCACTTCCCTCTGCATCAGTTCATACAAGTCTTCCCAGATTTCTCTGAAACCATCCCCTTCATAAGTTCTTACAGCACAATAGTATTCCATCACATTTATACCATTCCCCAATTGATGAAGACTCTTCACTTTCTAATCCTTTGCCACTTCAAAAAATTGCTATAAAACTTCATATATCCTTGGGTAAGTTTGATTTAATTAAAACTAATGCCTTTCTTAACTTAACCCCTTTCTGATTCTCCTCTCCATTTTCTCCCTTTTCCACCTTGTGTCCTGTTTAGTGAAATGTAATTATGTACTCAACTCTGTGTGTGTTTTTCCCTCTTTTGACCAGTTTCTTATCAGAAGAAATTTTGATTTATTCATATGAGAATAAGATTAAAGAGTTATCCCCTCCACCAACCCCTTCTTCCTTATTTGTAAAGACTTCTATTTGTGCATCCTGATTGTGTGAGATAATTTTCCCATTTTTCTTCTTCCTTCCCCCCACTTATTGTAATCCTCTTCTTGTCCACTCCTAGACCCTCTCATTAGACTCCCTCTATGACCTGTGGTGATGATAGAATCCTGTGGGGTCACATGAATCATCTCCCCATATTAGAATGCAAACAGTTTGTCCTTGTTTAGTTGCTTATGGTTATTCACATGTGTTTACCTTGACATGTTTCTCTTGACTCTTGAATTTGCACTTCAAAGTTTCTAGGCAGTTCTAGCCTTCTTATCAAGTGATGTTGGAAGTCTTCCATTTCACCAAACATCCCTTTTTCCCTGTAGAATTATCCTCAGAGTCACTCGGTAAGTTATTCTTGGTTGTCAGTCAGTCAATAAACATTGAAGAAGTCCCTATTATATACCAGGCACTGGGCTAAGCACTGATGGCAGCCTATGTTGTCTTCTGATACCTCATATTCCAGGTTCTCCACTCCTTTATAAGGGTGATTGTGATCCTGAGTAGGGCTACTCCATACGTGGAATTCTTTCTTTCTGGATGCTCATAGTACTTGTTCTTTGACTTGGAAACTCTGGATTTGAGCTATAGTGTTCCTGGGAATTTTCATTTTAGAGTTTCTTTCAGGAAGTGACAGATAAATTTCATTTCCGCTTTACCCTCTGGTTCTAAAAGATCTGGACAGTTTTCTTTTATGATTCTTTGGAATATGTTGTCTAGGCTATTTTTTTGATCATAGCTTTCAGACAGACTTATAATTCTTAAAGTATCTCCAGTGCATTCTCAAGATCAGTTGTTTTGCTATAAGATATCTTACACTTTATTCTAAATTTTTTGGTTTGTTATTTTGTTTGAATACTTCTTGTTATCTTGTGGATATTTGGTATATTATAATTATCAGAGAGTTTGTTCCTTGGGCAAGGTTTTGTACCTCTTGTGTCAGATTGTTGGTTCCTTTTCCAATTCTTTCATTGATAGTGTTTATTTCTTCTCTCTCTCTCTCTCTCTCTCTCTCTCTCTCTCTCTCTCTCTCTCTCTCTCTCCCCCCCATTCTTTAAAATTTTAATTGTGATTTCATCAGGGATCTCCCAGTGAGGAAACTCTACCATTAGAAAGAGTATCTGGGGAGTGGCTAGGTGGCTCAGTGAATAGAACACTGGCCCTGGAGTCAGGAGGACCTGAGTTAAAATCTGGTCTCAGACACTTAACACAGAAACTAGCCTTGTGAACTTGCACAAGTCACTTAACCCCAATTGCCCTACCTTCCCCCCTCTAAAAAAAAGGCAAAAAAAGAAAGAGTATCTGTTCTACAACCTATCACCTTAGAGAGTTTTCTAGAACTGAAAGGTTAAAGGTCTTGCCCAGGGTCAAAAGTCAGAAGTCAGACTTGACCAGTCGGGTCTTCCTGAAGCTCTCTATCCAATAAACCATGGAGAGTCTCACCTTGAATGTGAGTCAGTCAAGAAGCATTTATTAAGTACCTACTATGTGCCAAGTACTGTACTAGACACTAACATACTTAAGAAATGTTTAATTGAGGTGTAAAGCACAATAAAAATGTGTTATTCTATGAGTCATCATTGTTACACATCAAGATGGAGCTGGTCCTCAGGGGAAGACAGGTCCATCACTAACCCTGGAGGGTTAGCTGCTATCCTTGCTGACCCACCCACCATACAACTTGACCTTCTTCCTTAACTTCAGTGGAAATCTCTAAAAACCCTCATGTCAGCCTTCACCTCCCGATGTGAACTTCATCTCCTTTGGTGCCTGGGAGCCTGCCAACAAATGTTTTATCCATCTGAATGGTCACAAATAAATTACTTATTGATGGTCATAGACTTCCTCAGTGTTAATGTCAAGGGACAGGGACACAGTTGGTGTTTGCATGCACATGGCCCAGAGAAGGGTCAACTGGCCTCTGGAGCAAACAAGATGTATGCCCAGATTCCTGGACAAAGCTAGAGAGGGAAGAGGAAGGGCCTGGCAAGGACACAGAAAGCTAAGGGAATGGGTAGCATGGTATGTTGCCAATCCATACACACATGCTCATATATGAGCATACAGTTGCACATGTATGGAAGAATTTCCTTCCTTCCTCCCTCCTTCCTTTTCCTCCCTTCCTCTCCTTCCTTCCTCCCTTCCTTTCTTCCTTCTTTCCTTCCTCCTTTCCTTCCTTCCCTCCTTCCCTCCCTCCTTCCTTCCTTCTTTCCTTTCTCAGATTCTTACGTTTTCAAGCCCAGTAGACATGGCCTGGTTCCCTCCACCACCTACCATGAGTGCTGAAGTCATGCATTTCAAATAGAAAGCTTGCTACTAAATGGAACACGAATCTTTTTTTTTTTTGTCTTTTTTGTCAACATGTATCAAGAACCAGATTGTTCAGTGTACCACGTAGCCCATCGAGAATTTATTCTAGCCATATGTCATGTTTTTATTCTCCATTGAAACCAATCTTAGCTAAATTTAATTACTAGGAATTCCCAGTCTTGACATCCCTCCAATAAGTCCTCCCAGTAGAATGAAAACTCCTTAAGGGTAGGGACCATTTCGTCTTGTCTTTGTATCCTAGCACCCAGCACAGTGACTGGCTCTTAGTGGGAGCCTCATAAATGCTTGTTGAAATCCAAATCACTTAGCCTCTCTGGGCCTGTTTCCTGCTCTAGAAAATGATGAGTTTGAACTAAGGCTCTTTCCAGTCCTAAAGTCTGTGAAATGAAGGGAATTCTATCACCTGTGTCTTTGTACCAGTCACCCCTCACACCTAGAATTCCACACCCAGTGGAATTGGGGCTCTCAGAGCTTAATCAATGATTGTTGATTGATTAATTGACCAAAAACTTGACATTATAGCAAAGGACCATGGGTAAGACAAACACAGACAAGCCATGCACACTATGAGAAATGTCCTTTCCCACTGGAAACTGCTTTCTCTAGGCAGGACAGTGGAACCACCCCACCCCCACCCCCCACCCCACTTCCTTGGTGTGCTCATTGCCAGAATAGTCCAGCTTCAATGCCTCACTAGCTGTGACTTCACCAGTCTCCTACCTTTGTAATTCCCTCTCTCAGCCTCATAGCCCACATTTATGTCCCAACTTTATGTCTCCCTCACTTGCTTTTCCTCTATGCTCAATAGGAGGATTGTTCACTTATACTAAGCTCAGCTAAAGAGTTCGGCTATTACCCCCATGAGTGTATCTATAAACCAGCTTCCCTCTTGTAACAATGAGTAATGAAAATTATATGGCTGAGTCAGAAAATTCAGTCTATTTAGACAGCTCTTCAACAAAACACTCTCTTTACTTCTGTCTTTTACATTCCTCATCTGCCTTCAAACCTCAGCTCAAAGGCCCCCTCCTCTGGAGGGAAGGAAACTTCCCTAATCTCCCCAGAGGAAAGTATTCTTTCTCTTCTTCCTCCAATTTTCCTAGAGCATTTTGTCAGGGTTGCTCTTTACCCCCCAGAATTGCAGAGAAACTTTGAAGTGCAAACTTGGAAATTAGATTTTAAAAAACCATAAAAATGTAAACACATATGAAAACCATAAGCAACTAAACAATTTTAAACTGTTTGCATTTTAATATGGGAAGATGGTACATGTAACCCCTCAGGACTCTCTCATCATCATGGGTGATAAAAAAAAAAGTCTAATACACCTTGCACTCACCCTCATATTAGCCAATTTATGTGTCCATAATAATTTTTTTTAAGTTTCCCAAGGGCCACATGGGTCCAGGTTATCTCAAATCTAGTCCCAGGAGTGTGAGGACAAATGCAAAAGAGGTGGAGTTAAAGAAGAGAGAAAGCAAAAGGTAAACAAATAAAAGCTATTCTTTAAAACACTGCATTTCATATAAAAAAAAAAGTTGGCCTGGAATCGGATCGAGGAGAGAGAACTTAAAAATCACAGAATCACCTGAAATCCATCCAGAAAAAGAACCTGGGTATCATTTTTTAAAGCACCATTAAAGAAAACTGCCCAGGAATATTAGAAGAAGAAGACAAAGTGAAAATAGAAATAACCCACTGGTCATCTCCTAAAAGAAAGCCCCAAATGAAAACTCCCAGGAACGTCATTGGCAAAATCCAAAACTTCCAGGCAAAATAAATAATACTGTGAACAAAGAATTCAAATGCCAAGAAACCACGACTGGGATCACACAAGATTTAGCTACATCACTTTTTAAAGAAGAAGAACATGGAACAAGATATTCCAAAGGACAAAAAAAAGTTCTATAACCAAGAATAACTCACTCAGAAAAACTGAGCATCACTCTACAAGGGAAAATATGGACCTTAAATAAAAACAGAAGATTTTCATACAATCCTGATGAAAAATCTGGACTGAAAAGCAACTTTGAAATATAAATATGCAAGTCAAGAGAAAAAAGAGAACAAGAGAACAATCCAAAAGAATTGATAAGGACAAACTGTTCACATTCCAAGTAGGAGAGGGGGGTGCTTAAAAGAGTTTCTTTTAGAACCCTAATGACTCAAGAGGTCATAGTAGGCAACTGAGACAAACCTATATTTTTGTTATGTCTTAGAGATGCCCTAAGAAATAAAGAAAAAGGGTAGGCTACATTAGGGGGAAATGAGAGGAATGAGGGGTGACTTACTCATACATAATTAAGCTGTACAAATAGAATAAAAATTTTTCAATCAAGTAGAATAATATACAGTAGAAAGAGTGAAGTCACTCAAATTTCACTTTGATCTAAATTGGTCAAAAGGAGGCATGTTGCACACACACAGAGTTTGGTGTGGGAATGTGCTCAACAGGGACACAAATAGAAAGAGGAAAAGGAGGGGAAGGGAAGTATAGGAAGGAGGGTAAATTCAGAGAGAGATCAGTTATAAGCAAAACAAACCCTAAGCTTGAAGAGGGGACAGTGAAGAGAAGGCTAAAAGGAAAAAAAAATAAAGGAAAAGGTAAAAAAAAAAAAAAATGAAATAAATAGCAAGCAAATACTGTAGAAAAAGAAAAGTATAAGAAAATAGGAGGAAGTGAAGTAAACAATCAAACAACAAAACTGAGAATGTGAATGGAATGAACTCACCTATAAAATGAAGAGGTTAACAGAATGGATTAGCATCAGATGGCAAAATCCAACAATATGTTGTTTACAGAAAATATGCTTAAACATAAGGATTCACACAGAGTTGAAATAAGGGTTGGGAGCAAAATCTGCCATGCCTCAACTAAACACAAAAAAGAGGAGGTAGCAATTATTATTTCAGATAATGCGATCATAAATTTAATTTAAAAAATTAAGAGAGAAATTATATTTTGCTGAAAGGTAACAAAGATAATGAATTTTATTTTGATATTTAATGCCATATATGGCCTCAATGGCATAACCTCTAAATATCTACAGGAAAAACTTAATTAATTATAAGTAGAAAAAAAGACAATAAAACTATAATGGGGAGATCACAATTCGCCACTATCAACCCTAGATAAATCTAGACAAAACAATAGGAAAAGATGTCTCTTGAAAACAAAAGCCCCGATGCCTACCATTCAGAACAGGATCCTTTAACCTGGGATGTCATCAGTGTGGGGAGCTACCATTATGGGAATTCCCTCCACCAATACAACTTTTCTATAATTTGTAGTATCCAAGAGCTGCCTTGAAGACGGAAAGAAACTTTTCCAGGATCATAAGGCTAGCTTGCATCAGAAGGCCAGCCTTTTAGATGCCAATCCCCACACTGCCTTATGAACGTTCCCTATCTGGTACTTATCACCTGAGTAACATTAGGCACCTCACTTAATCTTCCTGGACCTCAGTTTCTTAAACTGCAGAATTAGATTTTATGACCTCTGAGATCCCTTCTAACCCTGGAGCTAGGATACGAAGTGCCTATGATTTAGTGATAGTTATGATGAGGAAACAGAAGCTCAGAGAACACCTGGACCATTCAGCCAGTAAGTGCTGCAAATGGGATTAAAACTCAGGTCTCCTGAGTCCAAGATCCCACCAGCTCTACCATACTGCCTCTCATTAGATTGATACAGAGAAATCAAATTACTTCCCCAAAATAATAAAATTAGGAAGTATCCGAGGAGGGTCTGCACTTCAGTCCTGACTCCAGAACCAATGGGCCCTTCCCACTGTCCCATGACACTCATAGTACTAAACTTGTGATTAATTTTTAAAAGAGCCAAAAATGAAGTTTACTTCCACACAGTCAGTGGGGGGAGGGAAGCCAAGTTGTGGAGATATCTAAAAGCTAAGCTGAAGAATTTGTATTCTTTTCTGGAGGCAATGGAGGGGGATAGTTCATTAAACAGGGGGATGACTGGATCAGATTTGAGTATGAGAAAGATGGCTTTTATCGATGAATGAGGCAGTGAGTCTTCATGAAGCCCTTCAGCTGTCTGGCAAGGTCTGTGAGCCCCCTTCTCAGAAGCACATTTTTACGTGCATAAAATACGTACGGGGCATCACACAGAAAAGCAATTCAATGGAAATGTAGTGACCCAGATATTTGAGAAGCAAGTTCACTGACCCCTGGACTCAGTTGATTAGATGGGGCTATAAATAGTCAAACCAACGAGAAGTCTGTTTTCTGGTGGGTGAAAAGGAGAACAGTCCCAGAGAGGATGCAAAGAGTCTGAATGGGGAAGGTTTGGAACCTGACTGGGTGGGGAATGAGGGAGAAGGTGGTATAGCTGACTCTGAGGTCCCCAGGCTGGGTTCCTAGACCATAGAGATGCCCTCCTAAGAAAGAAGGAAGCTTAGAGAAGGGGATGTTTGAAGGAGATGATGAGATCAGCCCAAGGCACATCAGGCTAGAGACTCAATGGGATACGCAAGTGGAGACAGACAGCAGGCAGCTGGCAGTGTATCTCAGGAGCTCAGGAGAGAGGCTAGGGCAGCATTAAGAAGTGTTGAGACTGTCCTCTGAAGAACTGATGGGACTTTGGACTTTCTCCAAGAAAAGGTCCCTTTTCTAGGAGTCAGTTGCCATAACCATGAGAAGCAGCATGGGGATGATGAGTTAAGTCTGGACTTGGATTCAGGAGAACCATGTTAAAATGACACCTCAGGTACTGACCAGCAGTGCAATCATGGGAACGTCACTTCCCCTCTTGGAGTCTTTCACCTGTGAAATGGGAATAATGAGATGTGCGGCACTTACATATTACTATAACCAAGGGACCTTCAGAACTTTTCAATCATCAGTGACATGTGCACAGGAGAAAGGAAGGGGAGAAAGAGGATGACCAAGGCCAGCCTGCCTCTACAGTATCACCGACTACTGCTGCTGGATAAAGCACACTGATCAAGTCTCCAGGGAAAAAGTAAGCTTCCCTTTTCATTTCCAAAATAAATCTACATCTCACAAAACCCCAAGGGTGGGAGCTCCTTGTGGACAAGCAGGATGTCTTCTAGTCCCGTCTCCCCAGGAGTGTCAGGCACATTGCTGAGTCCCTAGCAGCTCCCACCAAGTGTGTGCTGGGCAACTGCTTAAATAGTAATGATAGCTGACGTTTAAGCAGGGTTTCAAAGCACTTTCTATGAGTCGTCTCATTCAGAGGTTAAGCGACTTGCCCGGGCTCTCACAGCTGATAAATGTCAAGTGTCTGAGGCCATATTTGAACTCAGGTCCTCCTGACTACAGGGTCAGTGTTCTATCCACTTGGCCACCTAGATGCCCATACTCATATTTTCAAGGAGCAACCACCTTGGAGTGTCTTCAGAGAAACCCAAAGTGGACATTCCTCAAATGATCTCACATTAAAGTGGTCCATAACCCTCAACATCACCAAAAATGAATGACCTCCTTTGAGAGAAGTGCCTGGTGACCAAAAGATACTCACACAGCTGGCAGCAGGGTGGGCAAAGCCCCCAATATAACCAGTAGCTCCCCAAACCCTTCTCCCTAC
The DNA here is from genome assembly GCA_028646515.1 of Pseudochirops corinnae. Lineage (NCBI taxonomy): Eukaryota > Metazoa > Chordata > Mammalia > Diprotodontia > Pseudocheiridae > Pseudochirops > Pseudochirops corinnae. Next base: position 193,363,023 of record CM053592.1, on the reverse strand, counting down.
CCCACACCAGTCCCCTAGACCAAGCATCCCAAAGGCACAATCTCAACTATTTGCTCCCAAAGAAAACATCTGATGAGTTACTGAAACCAGCAATAGCTGGGCGTTTTCCTGCTAGTGTCTGCATCAAAGCCTCTGGAGTCACTGGATCAGCCAGGCATTCAGTTGATAAGCCCGGGGTGGGCCCAGAATTGTGGGAAACAGAGGGGCACAGAAGAGTCAGCGAACAAGGGCCAGCTCCCCATAAGCTCTTGCTCTCCTCCCCAGGATGTTGCCATGGAGGGCATCAGAGAAGCTGTGGGATAAAGCCTGGAAACTTTGGGGTACTTTCCTTTCACCCAGTGGTGAAAGGAAACACCATTGAGCCAAACACCTCAAGCAGCCAGAGTGGGGACAGCATCATTCAGTGAACAGTGTGGAATAACAAGACAAACAGAGAATGTCAGGTCTCAGGGGTCCATTAGAACAGAGAATGTCAGAACTGGGAAGGAGCCTTCGAACAGAATGCCAGAGCTCTCATTTTTCAGAGGAAGAACCCTCTAATTAGGTTCTGGTAGCAGTGCCTAGTCAGGACCAGGGCCATGTGAGGAATGAGGCATCATCAGAGACCCCCAGCTTCTCCTGAATCCATGCTGGCAGGCTGGAAGCACTTAGCCACCATGATCCCACACCAGATGCTTCTGCCCACAAAACCTGGCTTTGCCCTTCTGGGCCCCATGCCAATCTTCGCTCACCACAGACACTTTCTTTTGCTCCTGATTTTTTTTTCCTTTAAGAAAAGGCAAGCCTACAGTGTTGGTCCCACTTGAGGCAGCAATAAAGTGGCAAGCTCACCTGGCTGACAGGTGTTGCTGGAGCCTGGCCGGGCCTTGGATTAGCTAACTGCTGCCGGAACCGAGCATCCCGCCAACAGCAGAGCTGGGCTGGCAGGTGCGCTCGTCCCCACCCCGCCCAGGGCCCCCTGATCAAATTACCTCCAGACAGAAGAGCCCCATTTTCTTGAAATCTGATGAGGGAGAGCAGGAGAGGTGGCGCATCCCAGAAGGTGGCCAAATGCAGAGGCCAATCTGCCGGGCTGCCGGACCGTCTGGTGGCCACTTTGATCTGAGGGCCATTGTCTGAGGCACACACCTCCGCCTTTCAGTCCCGAGGTCTGTGGCTTGGGTTTTCTTCACATGCCCCCAGCCCGCTTTTCATTTTTACAGCCTGGGATTGTTCTAGCTGCTCACTGGAACCAGCAATTATGCACGTAGGAAACCAAATCCAGGAGAAAGAGAAGATTATTCTGTGCCGCATCCGAAGGGTCACAGGCCACATGAAAGGCTCATTTGTAACTGACCTGCCGGAGCCAGAGCCAAAAGCCCTACCGACAGCCGGGTGCATCAGGCTGTTCGGGGCTGACACAAGCCTTGGTCCAGAGATGACTCACAGCCCTTGGAACCTGCTAGCTGGGCCTATCCCCTGCCGGGACACCTGGAGGTGACTCCGAGGAGATTCCTCAACACGGAGGCCAGCTCTGCCCACCCTCCATGACTGCTATCCTTCCACCCTCCCTCGGGGCCTTCAGTGAGCACAGGTCCCCACCCATCACTCAGACCCTCTTGGGAAGGGGTACAGAGCAATGTTCCCCCATTAGAGGTCCCCAAACCTCCTCTCCCTGATCTGAATTCAATCTCCCTCCTGAGAAAAGGGGGCTCAGAACATGCGTGGAAGCATCGCCAAAGGGGAGCTCTCAACCTTTCTGGTGTGTCTGGTGATTGGAAATTACAGTCTATTCAGGGTTGAAACTTCACCCACCTCTTCCTTCCTCTTTATGGTTCGGAAAATACTTTACAAATATTCTCTTGTATTATCCTTAAAATGTCCCTGAGAGGCCAGTGCTATTATCTCCATCTCACAGACAGGGAAACTGAGGCAGACAAGGGCAATGACTTGCCCCAGTCACACAAATGACTGAGGCAGGATTTGAATTCAGGTCTCCCTGATTCTAACTCTAGGGGTCTAGAAGAGAGAGATTGCCTGCAGGGGCCCTTCCAATTCTGGAAGCTCAGAAGTCACCTCAGCCTGGCTGGCTCTCAAATCCCCCACATGCAAAATGAAGCGACTGAATAAGATTCGAGGGGTTTTAATGTTTTCCTGAGTTATCAGTGGCAGTCTGGCAAAACCTAGAGAACCCTTCTCAGAGTCACGTTTTTAAAGGCATAAAACAAAATGAAACACCTAGATTATAAAAAGAAACCAGCTATATTGATATGTAGGTACCAAGACTTCATGGACTCCAGGTTAAGAAACCCTGGAGATCCTGGCCCTTCCAACCCTAATGCCAGGACCCTACCAGTCTCTTTTCTGGGACTCAGTTTCCAGTTTCTGTCTAGTGGGGATTACACTAGCTGGCCTCTGAGGTGCCTCCCAATGCCAGTCTCTGAGGTCTGACTCCAGAAGCTTCTGCCAACAGCCAAGATGTGCCAATGTCCTCAGAGTGGCCGTCAGCATGTTCTCCCATTCCAAGCGAGCCAGGAGTCAAGGAATGAGCTGCAGGTGGGGATCTGGTGAGGGGCTCCTGGTGCTGCTCTTGGCCACACTCCCACCTGGGGGGACCAAGGCGGGGTTCAGTTTCAGACCAGGTCAGACTCGATCTGGAGCCAGAGAAGCTGGCGAGCAGCCTCCCTGACCACTGCAAAGAATCTAGTCTAGCCCCAGTCCCAGGTATCCCTAGATGACCAGTTCTGGGCTTAGAAGTTTCCAGAGCTCCAGGCACTTATTTCTAAGGCCCCTAAGGGTTGTAAGATAACCCAGACTCCCAGGCCAATGAATGGGCTGAGCAAAACTTCAAAGTTCTCAGAATATGGATCACCTGCCTAGTCCACACTCCTGGGTCTTAGGGAAGAACCAGACTGTGGGAGCCTTTGAACAATAGGGAAAGGGGTCTGCCCTTTACTCAGGGAACACAAGAGAGTCAGTGATGGACTTTAAACAAAGGGGCATAATGAATGAAAGCCAGGACCTGGAGTCCAGATCTGGGTTCAAATCTCACCTCAGACATATTAGCCACGTGACCCCAGGTAAGTCTCTCAACCACTGTGAGCCCTTGGGTCATGAACCCTAATAGCACCTACCTCCCCCTGGCCTATTGGGACCAAATGAGATGACCTGGAAAAAGGTTTTGCAAACTTTAAAGTGACATAGAAATGTGAGCTGTTGGCAGTGTTGTTGTTTAGGGGAGTCTGGCTCAGGTTGGCTTAGACTGAATGTCTCTGAGGCCTCTTCCAGCTCAGAGATGCAGAGACCCCTGGGGAAATGGGGCTATCCTCTGGGGTACAGCTCAAAGCCCCAGGTTATTTCTAGCTTTGTAAATCAGACCACAAAAAGAAACTGCTACCCAACCCTAGCCTGTTCCCCGCCACCACCACCAGGGAGGACACCTGGATGACAGACACAGGAAACACATTTCTAGCCACAGCATCCAAACCCACCAGGACGAGAGAGGGAGGGAGCAGAAAGAGGAGACAGTAACCAGAGCAAACCTCGGTACTTGCTCAGCCTTCAGAATAGTTTATTCCAGAAGCCAAGGTGAGTCCCGTTTGATATGTAAGTATTGCTGGACACATGAAGCCCGGCAGCCACAAGCTTTCTGCACACAGAAGGAGAAAGCTTTGAGTGAAGAGTCTAATTTTTGCATTTCATCATTTAGCTCTGGGTGGCCCACCATAGCGGCGAGAATATGCATAAGGCCCCAACACAATCCCTGCCCTCCAAGGGTTACAGTCTGCAGAAGGCACAAAACAGGGACACAGAGCCACCATCCAAAGCAGTGGGTGACCACTGTCCAGCAGCAGAACAGCCTTCTGGCTCTTCCCAAACTGCTTCCTGATTCCACACCTTTGCCCAAGGCCACCCTCCATGCCTGGAATGCCATCCCTTCAGATCCTGTATTTCCTGCAAAGCTCCTCTCAAGGGTCCTTTCCTAAATGGAGCCTCCCCTGACACTCCAGGGGCTAATGCTCTCTCCTCCCTTCTCCCAGTGGTCACGTCTACATTTATCAGCTTACATGCCAAGATCAAACATCATCTTTGTAAAGCACTTAGCACAGTGCCCAGCCACTAGCAGGCACTTAATTAATGCTTCTCCCCGCCCCCCCCCCATGCTGTCCCACTAGATCATAAGATCCATATGCCCCTAACACACAATATATAAAAATGCCAACACCTATCTCCTCTTGTACAGTAATGGAATGTCAGCTAGCTGAGGGCAGGAAATATGTCTTGGTGATTAAGCATTTAAGTTGTCTGCTACATACAGGGCACAGTGCGCATCCAGGGTTCCGGTGCTGAACCCAGAGGAAGGCTACACTCCGCCTTTGACACTAATGTCTTTAGCACAGAACCCAGTACAGAGAATGAGGCAGAACAGGTTTCTTAGATTGCCAGTGGGTCTGCACCTATGGATCAGGAAGGGAGCATGAAGCAATCGATAAACATGTATTAAGCACCTATTATGTGCCAGGCACTACGACAAACCCTGGGGATTCAAAAAAAGGTCAAAGACAATCCCTGCCCTCAGGGAGCTTACAGTCTAACGGAGGAGACCGTAGGCACAACACATACACACAAAGCAAGCTCTATAGGAACAAAAGGGAATAACTAGCAGAGAGAAGGCAGTGGCCTTAAGAGGACGAGGGAGACTTCCTATAGAAGGCTGGGACCCAAGGAATCTGGGGATGTCAGGTCAGAGCAGAGGAGGCTCAGGGGGTGGTTAGAGAGAGCTGCCTCAAAGAGAGGTGGGGTTCTTATTCCTGGGGCAGCCCGAGGCTCAGTGTCACTGGCTTCAAGACCACAGGTGGCGGAGCGAGATGTAGAAGACTGGGGAGGTGGGAGGGTGGCTCGGGAAGGGCTTTGGGTGCCAAGTGGCATCCTGTATTTGATCCTGGAGGCCACAGGGAGCCCCTGGAGTTTGTCGGGACCTGGCAAGGCAGGAACATTAGGAATCTTTGGTTTGTTTTGGCAAATGAAAGCTGCCTCAACAACAATGTGTTACCCTGCGACCTCGAGCAGAGACTCCTTTTCTCATCTGTAAGTGAAGGGGCCAGAGCAGATGGGGAAACTGAGGCATCAAGGAAGGGGCCATCAGTGGCCCCCAGCTTAGGCCCCCGATGCGAATGCTTCACATTCTGACTGAATGGAAGGAGGGAAAATGGCCTTTCTCTCACTTTTTAATAGCTCCGCTTTAATGTAGACCCCTCCCAGGGTGAGGGCTTGTGGTTCTAAATTAAAATGTGTATTACGCTCTTTCTTTAACAACTGCAATCCAAGTGTGAACACTTTACACTGAATGGGCAGAGCTGGGGCTCATCCCCCGCCCCGTGGGGTTTGATTCTTCATTCACACAAGCCCGCACAGTCCTCCCCACCCCAACGCCTCCTCGGGGTCCAAAGGTGACCCCAGATTTTCAAAGGCTACGTCAATGAAGCCAGGCCGCTAGGGGGCACACAGCGCCAGGGATCAAGAAGACTCATCTTCCTGAGTTCAAATCCACCCTCAGACACTTACTAGCTGTGTGACCCTGAGCAAGTCACTTCACCCTGTTGGCCTCCATTTCCTCATCTATAAAATGGGCTGGAGAGGGAAATGCAAACCAGTCCAGTGTCTCTGCCAAGAAAAACCCAAACGGGGTCACGAAGGGTTAAGTGAACGTGTCAGCAGGGCATGAGCTCTGGAAGCTTCCTGTACAAGATGAGCAGGAGTCTGCGGATGGAGGTGACGGGCACAGGCAGCCCTGCCCCGGAAGTTCTGACTGTGAAAGTGAGATGGGATGGGGGCAGCAGGATCAGAAAGGGAGGAAGAGCTGGGGCAGCTGGTAAAGGAGGAAAGATGGGAAAGGAGGGGGAGATGAGTCTGGAGGACGGAAGGAGAATCACAGTGCACTCGCACACACACACTCGCACACACACTCATACACACTCATACACACCACACACACACACTCATACACACTCATACACACTCATACACACCACACACACACACACACACATACTCATACACACCACACACACACACACACACTCATACACACTCATACACACCACACACTCACACATACTCACACACACCACACACACACCACACACACTCAACACAATCACACACATGATGACACACACAATCACACGCACACTTAGAACAGCCAGTGTGGACAGTGAGTTGGGCCCAGAATTAAAAAGGAGAGTAGACTGGATGACAGATTCACTGACATGTTTGAACATTATTTTTTTTTTCCATTTAATTAAAATGGAAACAGTTCGACTTTGAGGGTCCTAGATGGGAAACGCGGCCTATACTGGGTTGATTAATATTTGTGGTGAATGCTGATCCTTTTTTATACTTTTTAAAACATCTGTGTCAAGTCTCTGTCCCCCAGAGGGCAGTTTGAAAGGTGGTGACCCCTTGGCATGACAAGAAGCCCCCCATCCCCTCTGCACCTGCTGCAGAGGCAGGGACACATTTTGGGATGAGCTGGGGACCTCCTACCAATGGACAGCAACAAGTGCCCTCCCTTACAGAGTCCTCCTTAACTGACAGGCTAGAACGTGCTTGCTGATTCTCCGCTCGCCAGACTTGTTCTACCCTCACGTATCAGTCTCCCCTCTCCCTCTTCTACTTTCTCCCCTGCTGATCAGTGCTCCCAAACACTAGATGGTCCCCAGATCACACAAAGGAGGAAGACAGGGTCAGGGAGGAACAGAAGGAGAACAGGTTTGATGCTAAAAGAGCTCACACTCATAGAGTTCTTCTACCTGCCTGTGTTGGCGAGGCAAGGGGCTGTGGGTACAGAATGGCACACACCATGGAAGGACAGCGGGAAAAGAGCCCCCACCTGGTTTCACTGAAATGCCCTTCTCTGTTCAGCGATTTCCGGAGAGGACTGGCTATGCTCTGTAGTGCAGTGCAGAAGGAAGACGTAAGGGACGCACCAGAGGAGAAGAGAGATCAGATGGGAAAACCTTCCATCTCCCATGGAGCTCCAGGGCCAAGGCTGACCAGCCACACAGCAGAAGCCTTCCTGGGAGGGCCGGCCCACTTGGGCCACGTGACCGCCACCTCCCACAAGTCCCCATTTAATTAAAGTAGGCACAGTGCGGCTGGCATCATCACTCAGGCTAAAAAATATATCAGGCTCATCTGCACATAAAACACCCAGGCCTCCCCCAGAACCTCCCAAGGCACTGGTGGGATCAGCCCCAGACTTGGCAGCTCATCCTCTGGCTACTCCCAAGCATGACCCCTTGCACTCCGAAGGGCCTCCCAGCAGCAGAGGGGAGGGGTCTCGGTCGGTCGTAGCCAAAGTCCACACCAGCGTTCACACTGTTAGTGGCAGTCCTCACAGCACAGGGCAGCTGTTCCTCCTTCCAAACAGATCGGCGCGAGTGGTTTGAGAAATGAAAACAATTCTAACACAGGGAAGCCCATCCTCTCTCCTTCCCTTGCAAGGGCCCACAGGTGACGCAGAGGCCATGACATCACTCTGCAGGCCTTCCTGGCATGTCCATGCCCAGGCTGAGGACGTGGACAGGGGACGCTTCTGTCACCTACACAGGTGTAAGTGAGGATGCTGTATCAACTTCTCCACTAACTCTTCTTCCGTTGGTTCCTCCAAGACATCCCTGTGGGAGGGACAGTGAGAGAGAGGCACTGGCCCCCAGAAGCCCACTCCCATCTCCAAAATCAAGCCATCCCCAGTCAAGCACCTACTATGTGCCAGGCCTGGGTTCAGTGCTAGGCCATACAGACATAAGGGAGACGGTTCCTGTCCTCAGAGAGCTTGCGTTCTCAGCTCCTTAACAGAATATAAGGTCCCTGGGAGCAAGTCTATATATATATCCTCGGGTCTGACACAGAGTAGGTGCTTAGTGAACATTTGTCAGTTTGGCTGAAGGGTCCCCACGGAAGGGCCCCTGGCTACAGATGAGCAGGAGCCTGGCTGTTCAACAATCTTAGCAGAAGCCAAGCCCCCGACATCCCACCCGGCTTCTCCCCCTGGCATGTCACAGGCCCTGGAAGTAGGGTTTCTGCCAGCCCAGGGACCTTGACTGGGCATCCCCCACTCCCAGCAGTGCCTGGCACAAGTAGGCATTTTATGATGTGGACTGGCCCGGCCAGCCAAAGGGAAGAACAACCTCATCCCTGAGCTTGGATCCAAAGGCGATCAGGGGTCAGAGGCAAAGAGGGAAGGTGAGATCAGTGGTCAGGGCCCCTCCAGCCTGGTGGCAGAGGGGCTTTCCACTGTGCCCACCCCCCACTGACTCCCACAGAACGGCATCTCTCCCCACCCAGGCTCCACACACATGCTCCTAAGCCAGGCACTGGCTTTCATGAGGGGACAGGCACCAGCACATGAGGTCCTGACCCCTGTCACTGCTTACCTAAACATAAGCTCCACTGTCATCTGGTATGGAGCCTGGCACACCCCGGGGATGGGCTGCTGCTGGCCTCGGCGGTCCCACTTGTGAATGAAGTTCTGGAGTGGGGGAGGAAAGGGGGAGAGATCGACACCTGACCAAACATGTGTGGAACCATCTTCCTGTCTGACTCAACCTCCCCCACTGCCCCTCATGGCTGCTAACTTAATTCCCTGGGGAAAAGGATTGGAAGGGACTTGAAAGGCCTTCTAGCCCAAGCCCCTCATATCATACATAATATATTAGAGATGAGGAAACTGAGGCCCTCTCCTCTCCCCCCCAGTTGTAATCCTAACCCTGGGCTCACCCTGCCACAAGGACACAGGAAGGGAGACAGGAAAGGAGGGCTCCCCCACAGCACTGACAGGCTTTTGTTTGGTTTTTTTGAGGTAATCAGGGTTAAGTGACTTGCCCAGGGTCACAGAGATAGTAAGTGTCAAGTGTCTGAGGCCAGATGTGAACTCAGATCCTCCTGACTCCAAGGCCTGGGCTCTACCCACTGTACCACCTAGCTCTCCCTCCCCACCCCCCCATCCCTGCCCCTGCTCTGGAGTTTCTTCTGAGTCTCGGACCACTGGGACTAGACTGAAACCTGGAGCACTTTTAGTGCTGAGGCTCACAAAGCACATAAATGTCAGAGGCAGGATTGGAACCCACGGCTCTGGACTCCCAGAGTGCTCTTTTCTCTGCTGCCCAAAGCCAGGCTGTCACATACATATGTATGTGTACATGTGCATATAGACCCATATGTAAAAGCAATGGAGTTTTTTGACATTTCCTTTCATGCCAATGAAGCCGTCACCTCCTTCATCACCCCGGCTCTTCTCCGTCCCCCACTCTGGCTGTTCCTCAATAAGTATTCAGAGGCAGCTTTGGGGCCACTGAAGGGGAGGTGTGGGGCCAACACTGAGATCAATACAGTAAATGGATCTGGGGGAATCTGCACCTGTGATTTCATTGGCGATGACTAGGAAAACACCTGGATAAGTCACCCAGGGAGAGGGGCAGGGATGCGTCGCTATCTGCATCCCTGAGGGGTCCTCTTGATCGATAAAGGGCCATTGTGTGGTAAGGAAAAGTACACGTGTAGAGGCAGGAACACCTGCCAGTAGCAGGGTGGATGTGTGGGCAGAGAGGTGCCCAGGGCATTAGGAAGTCCTGCCCCTGACATATTCTGGCTAGGGGACTCTGGGTAGCCCCTTCACTCCTCGATGCCCTGGCAGCTGGCTCTCTGAGGTTAGAGTTACGTCGGGGAAGGAGCTCCCACAGAGCTCCCACCTCGAGGCACTCCTGGGGCACTCCCGGGGCACTCCCGAGAAAGAGGTCTAGACACATGCTGCGAATCAATTATGGTCAGTCATGGGTCTGACTCAGGCTTCAGACAAGGGTCTGATGTGGGGGAAACAGCTTGTGATGGCCAAGGGTGGGCAGGGAATCAAGTAGCTGGCACCGCCCCTACCTCCAGAATCAGAGCCACGAAGAGATTCATCCAGATGACGGAGGACACCAGCCACCAGGCCACGAAGTAGAGCTTGGACCACCTGAGGGGAAGGAGATAACACGCTTCCTGTGACCCCGCCCCCAGTGATGCCCTCCACCGGGCACTGCCCCAGAAACGCCCAGCACAGGTCCCTGTTCTCAGTCACACCTCTGCCACCTCAGCATCAGCTCTAGCCTAGATATGCTGGCCCAAGGCTAGAAGGGTCCTCTGGGGCATCTAGTCTGGACCCTCCCTCAGTACCTGCTTGAAGACCCCCAGCGAGGGGGGGGCTCCTCACCTGCCAAGGCAGGCCAGCCCACTGTGGGGCAGCTCTGAGTACTGGGGGATCCTTCCAGACTCCACGCCTCCAAGCTCTGCCCCCGTCAGAGGCCGAGCAGAACAAGGCCAACCCTCAGCAGGGTGGCCCTCCAGGTGCTTCTGAATGTCCCCCAAGCAAGCCCTTCCTCTGGCCCCGTTCGTTCTGCCCACTCAGACCAGCCCGGTCTCTGGGTCCCTCCCCACCACACAATCACCTCCAGCTCAACAACGTCCTTCCCAAAATGTGGTCCCCAAACCGCTCCATGAGGGTCCAAAGCCACCTCTAACACCGAGCTCCCTACAAGGGGGCTTTATCAAGCTGATGGGGACACGGGGATGCACCCTGGGGCCCTCCCCTGCCATACACCCTGGACCATGGGAACCCAGCACTGCCAGCAGCCCTCCCCAAGGCCCACAGCTGCCACTCACGGGCTGGAGTACCGCGTGTACACATCCAGGAACACCTGCCAGTTATTGACAACCATCACGTCCCAGAGAGTTACCAGGGCGGCCTGTGGACAGACGGTGACAATGAGGCAGAAGGAGCTGGGGCAGAGGATGAAGGAGGACGGGGGCAGGGCAAGGCGGGACTTACCGCGAAGTCATCAAAGTTATTGGGCCAATACTCCAGCTGCTCAAAGGTACCACAAGACGCAGTGCTGTTGGCCTGGACCAGGCTGCAGGGACACGAGAAAATGCTGAGGCTGCACAGAGCAGTGTGGCTCAGCGGGTATCGTCAGGAGCCAGATTCAAATTCTGCCACTGGTTCTGCCTGACCGTGTGACCTGGCCAGCACCCTCATCAGCAGCGTCCAAGTCCCAAGAGGGCTGCTGCGATGATCCAATGTCTGTGCAGTCATTAAAGTGCTACAGAAGTCGTTACTGATTCTGGTCTGGCTCTGCCACGAACGCATGGCTGCCCGAGCCACTCTGGTGCCACTCAGACAGGAAGGAGCTATGCCCTGACACCAAGCCTCAACCGGCCTCTCACTGGGCCATTCCCCCCTCGCTCCTGGGTCTGCTGCTGGGGCTGATGGGCCAGCCCTTCAGGTGCCTCTGAGGTGGGGGTCATGCCCTGCCCCCCCCCCCTCCCCGAGTCTCCTCTCCCCAGGATAAACCTCCTGAGCAGCCTGTGCTTGAGGTCCTTCCTCAGGCTGGCTGCTCCCCTTGGGACCCTTTCCAGGTCATCTGCGGCCTTCTCCAGCATGTAGCACCAGGCCCTGAGCTCCAGCTCGTGCAGGACTCTCCTGCCCGGCCAGGCAGCAGGCCCTTTCCCTCTGTCCCATTTACACTGCACGTAGCCTGTGTGTGCACGGTCCCAGCACGCTGTTTCCCTAATTAGAATGTGAGTGGCCTCGGCGTGGCAGGGGCCGGCTTTTGCCTTCCCTATATCCCCAGTGTTGAATGTGGTGCCTTGACATATAAGAAGTACTTAATAAAAGTGTGCTGACCGACTGACGGACCAGGGCAGACAACAGAGAGCAGGACTACACCCCCCCCCGCCCCGGCCAGGATGCTGTCTCCCTCAAGGCAGCCCCAGGATCAAGTGGCAAGCTGGCGGATGCCACATCCCAAGCCAGGTGACCCAATAAACGTCCTACTTGTCAAGGCTCCGTGGCCGTCTCTGGGCCCGGTGGTCGAGGCCAGAAGCAGAGACAACCGCCAGGCCCAGAGCCTCCAGCTCTCTGAAACATTGCCCTGCGGCTCCAGGCAAGGTCAGGCGTTGAGTCTGGGGAGGGGCAATGAAAGGAACGGCAGAGGGAGATGGGAGAGGGCCACGGCGAGCCAGCACCAGGGACAGGGACAAGTGCAGTCTCCCTCCCTCCCCACACCAGGCTCACCTGCTGTTCCCTGGAGGGGATCCAATGGCTCCTTGGAAAAGGCTGATCCCAACGATGGCAAAGATGTAGTAGACCACCTATAGAGGAAAAAGTCAACAAGGCTTTCAGACAGCCACTGCCACATTTACAGAGGGGGAAACTGAGGTCCAGGGCGAAGGTCACACGGCTATCAAGAGGGGCCAAGGCAGGTGTCCTGACTCCAGAGCCAGGGCAGTCCTGGAACATGGGGACTGTCAGCCGGTTGATTCTATTCTTCCTGAAGAGTTAAACATGACAGAGGCCAGAGGGACACGAGAGCAGATCCAGGGAAGGCTCTTGGGCTTTGCAGTGGAAGGGAGGGGATGTCCCATGTCCCTCCAGAAAGGGAACACCGCTCATCCTGAGTGAGCCAACAGCCAACAGCCACTAGGGGGCATCAGATGAGTGACAAAGGAGGGTCGAGCCACTGTGAGACCCATGTCCCCTGCCCACGCTGGCCCTGACACTGCGGGGATGGTGGCCCTGCCTGCCTCTTCAGGGCCCGCCCACCACAATCCAACAAGGAGCCACTGTTTCATCAGTGGAGGAATTCCTCCATCACTGAGATGCCTGTAATGGGGGGAAGGGGCTTCCTCAGAGGATCTGGGTTCAAATCTCGGATGATTTACTAGATGTGTGACCTTGGGCAGACTGTTTAACCTGAGCCTGTTTCCTCCTTTGTAAAGAGTAAAAATTGGGCTGAAGGTCCCTAAGGCCCCTTCCTGGTCTAGATGGGTGAGCCTATGGTCTCAGCAGATGATCTTTTAAAAACAGTCTCAGATATCCCGCCAGCAGGGCCACGCCCTGGAGCTTTCTCAGTGTTTAAGCCAAAAGTGGGTTTCCATCATTGGATTTATTAAAATGAAAGGTCTGCTCTCAATGGAGCAAAGTCAAAAGGTGTCCCAGAGGACCAGGGTGAGAAGGGCAGACCCTTCTCTGGTCAGCCTTCCTCAGAGCCTGCCCAAGGACGGACGTGTCTCTGCCCGAGGCTGTGGGACACACACACACACTCACACACACACTCACACACTCTCACACACACATACACACACACACTCACACACTCACACACACTCACACACCACATACACACACACACTCACACACACACACTCACACACACAAACACCAGAGACACACACACTCACACACACACTCACACACCACATACACACACACACACCCCACATACTCACATACACACACACACTCACACACACAAACACCAGAGACACACACACACATTGACACACACTCACACACCACATACTCACACACACACACACACACACTCACACACACACACACACACACACACACTCACACACCACATACTCACATACACACACACACACTCCCAAAGCTGCAGATACCACAGGGATAGGCCTGGGGGGCTCACAACGGGCCTGACTTACCACTAGGATCCCTGCAAAGGCTCTCATGTTTCTGACCAAGTCCAGGAGGGTCCCAGCCACCAAGGACATCAGCTGAGAAGAAGAGACACAGCTGTCTGCACGGGCCTGAGGCATCTAGGAAGGCTAAAGGTTGTCACTGCTGGGCAGGAGGGATGCCCAGGCCCTCTTGGCCCTAGGGTCTGGCCTGTGTGTCAGCAGCCCCCACAGCACCTGCCTGCCCACCCTCAGGGAAGGGTCCTCAGGCACCAGGGATGATGGGTGTAGGACTGGGCATCTCCAGGCAGACAAGGCTGCTGGGTCAGCTGGTCTTTCTTAACCATATTTTCTTTCTTACAAGGGAAACTGAGGAGAGGGGGCCAGGATGAGATATGCAAATGATTGCTATTTAAAACAAAAGGCAGTGATGATGCCTTCACAAAAACCACTGACGGTGACCCCACCTTGACAGCTCACCCCAGCTGTCAGACGCACAAAGGCGGAATGGAGCAGGGTCCCCTCCAGAGGCTGGGGCTGGGCTACCTAAGGGGCTCCCTCAAGCCTTTGGGGCCCAACTTCATGAGCCAAGCTCCTCCTGGGAATACCCCCATTCGTCTGCCTGGCCCGGAGCAGGGCTCTCAATGATATTTCAGGCAAAGCCGTCAAAACGCCAACAAACCACCCCATGCCCCTGCCTCCCACACTGACCTTCATGTTTGGGATGATACGTAAGAACCGAAACACAATGAACATATTCACCAGCCTGGCCATGTCCCACAGAGACAGGAGGACCAGCATCTCAGGCTTCCTACGAGACACGGGGAGGGTGAGGCTGAGGCCAGGCCAGGCCCAGGCCCTCGGGAGCTACTCAAGAGGCACAGAGAGAGGGAGGGCAGAGCCACGCCAAGTGTGAGGAAGCTTGGGCACAGGAGCAGAAATGCCAAACCCACTGGTCAAACAGAGCCAGCCATCAGGCCTTGACCTCAAGGCAGCCACTCCCCCAGATCCACCTGGCTGCCATGCTGAAGCCACATAAGCGAAGTCTCTCCCGAGAATCTGAGCTACCGAGGGTGGGAGAGGGAATGTGCGTCTTAGTCTTTGTGCCCGGCACGCAGTAGGTGCTCATCAATGCTTGGACGACTGAATCACACTGAAGTGGAAATGCTACCCTCATGATAACCTCATCCTGGGTGTCAAAGGGCATTAAGAAACAGGAGGGCACTTCTTAAAATCGTCCCGTAGACTGTAAGCTCTCTGAGGGCAGGGGCTGCGGTATCCCCGGCATTTAGCACGATGACCAGTATGCAGCCGGTGCTTAGTAAATGCTTGGTGCCCTATTAGAGGGGGAGCACCCAGGGTCACGTATGGAGCACCTGTGTGGATGGCGTCATCAGTTAAGGACCACCAGCCCAAGCTGGACCTCAGCTGAGCTAAAAGAATCCCAGAGTCTCAGAACCTTCTAGTCCAACCCAGACGTGAACAAGCCTCTGTAGCACCCCCAATAACTAGCCAACCAGCCTCTGCCCAAGGGGAGCTCACAACCACCAGAGGAAGGCCTGCTCCACTTTCAGACAACCCAAATTCTCAGCAAGTTTTTTGGGGGTTTTTTTGACATCAGGAAATAATGCAATTCTGCAACTTCCTCTCACCTTCTGCCATCTGGGGCCAAGAGGTAGAAGGCCAGTGGAGCAGCCTTGGAGCATCGTGAAAACCCACCCATCCCTAAATCCCCCCTCCTCCATCCCTACTTCCTTCAACCATGGCACAAGCCTGGGGCTTCTGACCAGCCTGGGCGACCTCTAGGCTTTGCCCAGTCTACCCTTGCTAGAAGGTGGTGCCCAGCCCTGAACACAGGACTTGGCCGGGACCTGACTGAGGCGGAGGACACACAGCCTTGAATTATGCTGGCGTGGCACCAGTTCCCAGGTCAGCCTGGGGACTTTTGGCCAAGGAGCAGAACATCCGCTCCCTGCCCACTGGAGACCGTATGATGCCGACCCACAGTGCCTAGCAAGGAGAAGCCACCATGGTGGCAGGAGCCAGAAGCACCAGAGCAAAGGTGGCGCCTGCTTGCCAGGAAGCAGGGTGATGACCCGGGGACTCCCCCCCAACAAAGCCCTCCTGGAAGACCCTGCCACACTCCTCCTACCGAGAGCAAGGCACAGGAGGAGGAAAGAAGCTGCCAGGCTCAGTCAGAGAGACCTGAGTGTGAATCCAGCCTCAGGCCCTCCCTGGCTGTGTGACCCTAGGCCAGTCACTTTCCCTCTCAGTGACTCAGTTTCCTCCTCTGTCAAATGAGGTTAGACAGATGACCCCCAACCTCTAAGGTCACTGTGAGCTCTATGATCCTGTGACCAGGCACAATATGAAGCATCTCCTCTGAGCCCGGCCCCCAGGAGCCAAGTGGCTGGAATGCCAGGGCTGGAGTCAGGAAGACCCGAGTTCAAATCCTGTCTTACTAGCTCTGTGACCCTGGGCAAGTCACTCTAAACTCTGAGCCTCAGTTTCCTCATCTGTAAAGTGGGGTGATGAGGGCAGGAAGCGCAGATGAGGCCAAGCCTTGGGGGCTCCAGACTGCAGCCCTTGGGATGCTTTTCTCCCCCGCTCAGTGACTTCTGGGCAGGCACCACCCTGGGGCGTTCCTGATCCTATTGGTTTGATGCGCTGCCCCTGGGCTGAGCCCACAGATTCTGGGCACCAGCACACTCCTGTTGTTATTCATTAATATTATTATTATTCTCTCTCCAATCAAAGGGAATCTGAGAATGTCGAAGGAGACCTGGGAGCTCATCTTACAGAGGGAGAAACTGAGGCACAGGTGGGGGGAGGGATTTGAGGTCCCAGAGCTGGGGAGGAGCCCCCCAGCCTGGGGGAACTCCGTACCACTTGAGGTGGGTCAGCCAGGCTGGGGGCAGAACCTTTCTCTCTAGCCACATGCACAAACGAAGCAAGGCTTCAGGTCCTCAGGGAAGGGCGATGAGCCACCCACGGTGCCTGACGGAGCCGGCCTGTCTTACCTTGGCTACCCAAGGCAAGCTCCTCGCACGCGCTTCTGAGGCCTGCTGTCCTCCGGGCAGGTCAGGGACCCTGCCCTGACCAAGGCTGGGGAGCGAGAGGCCCAGGAACCCCCATGTCATCAGCCTCAGGCACCAGCTCGAGCCTGTCCTCCCTCCCCTCTGAAGGACCTCAGTAAGCAGGCCTCGGCAGTCTCCCGGGGGGAGAGGGCCGGCATCCTTCCGAGTCACCTACCAGCCTGGATGAGGAAATCGATACACAGCAAGAGTGGAGATCTCCAGCACCTTTAGTAAGAAAGAGAAGAAGGTGTGGCTACAGTAACACTGGCCTGGGTCTGGGGATGAAGACTCATAGCATCCCATCAGCTGCCCCATGGGGGCCTCCTAGGAAGCCTACTGGCTCTAGAAGGCTCCCCCTACTAGGATAGTGAGCTCTAATCATGGCCTAGGGGAGGCTGGGGAAGGAAACAGGGGAGCAGAGGACAAGGAGATATTGGAGCTCAGGAAGAGCTCCAGGAAGCCAGGACAGTTAGAGATAGCCCTGTTCCCCCAATGACCACAGGAAGACACTCCAAAGAAGCCTTTGGCTTGATGAATCAACTGTCCCACATCTCCTGGGTCAGGGTTTAGGCCTTTGTAGCCGGGAGACGATGCTGACACATCTTTCTGGGGCTGGCCTTCCAGGGCAGCCAAGGAGGCAGAGTTCAGACAAATTAGGAGCCCGCTGTGGGGGGTTAGGAATGGCACCATGCAAGGGTGCAAGGGTCAAGAGAAAAAGCCTGCCACAGTCGTGGGATGCCCAGACCTGCCCGCCTGCCTAAAGGGTTCAGCTGTCACAACCGCTCCCCCCAAGTCCTCTGCACTTCCACCAGACAGGCCACTCCTCCCCAAACTCAGCCACGAGCTGCCAGAATCACCATGGGGGTAATCAATGAGAGCTTTGTTGGGGGTGCCCACCCTTGGTCCTTAGGGGAAGATGGAAATCAATCACCAGCAGGTTGTGCCCAGTGGGAGCTCAGGCCTGTTCTCCCCCTCCATCCTGCTATTAGTAACCATTACCAGCAGGATCACGGTGAGAATCCCGTCAAAGATGTTGCTGAAGAAGGAGACATAACCTTTCAGGCCCAGAGCAAACACCTTCAGCAGCATCTCCAGCACGTAGTAGAGAATGAAGAAACAGTTCAGGACCTTGGAGGCATGAAATGGGAAAATCCCAGTCAAGGGAGTCCCAGGGAGGTGGCCCGAGATGCCTCAAACAGACAGATGGACAGCCTGGGCTCCTGCTGGCCCTGAGGGCTCGAGGGGACCAGGGAACGGGGAGCTCGGACAGACCAAAGTCCTGGGTGACCACGCAGGCCATGTCTGCCACCAAGAGGCACCTCAGTGTTCTGTGTAAGAATCCGCGTAGCATCCTTCAGTGTGAAACAGCGCTCAATACAGAACACTAGCCTGGAGTCAGAAGACATGAGTGCGAATCTCATCTCTGCCTTCCTTCCTGTGCCACCTTGGGCAAGTCAAACAACCGGCCTCCCTAAGCCTCAGTGTCCTGAGATGTAAAATGAGGTGGTTGGATTGGATAACCCCTGAGGGCTCTTTCAGCCCCACATCTGTGAGAATAACAAGAGGCTCTTTGAGTCTGTTTAACACTTTTGGATGCTTTTGTATCTCAAATGGCAAAAGAAAGGCTCCCATTTCATTCCACAGGTTCCCATCACTCCCCCACCCAAAAAAAGAAGAGACCTCTATCCTAGGGGGCTGCAAGTGAAGTCTAAGACAGATAAAACTGCCCATAACCACATTGTTCACCATGCATGCTTTGCTGGTGACACACAATCCACATGGCAAGGCCCAGGATGCCCTGTATTCGGCAGGCTCCTTGCCTAGGGCCCCTTGAGGTCCAGAGTCAACAGAGTGGGAAGCAAGGATACAGATTTCAGGTTAATTACGAGCTTTTAAAGACAGATACAATAAAGCAAAGGGAGCACCATCATACTGGGCATCACTGGTCCTTCTTCGGTGATTTGTGGGCCTCGGGATCACCATTGGGAATTAACTCTCACAGCAATGAAAATGTGGCCCTCGAGAAGAGGAGCATCCCAAGGGTTTAGTTCAGAGAATGGCAGAGAAGAGAACGCCCACATTCACTTCTACACAAAAAATGCTGCCCATTCCTTCTGATGGCTAAGTTCCAGGTCACAGAACAAAAAAGGGGTTCAAATATTTTAATGAGCCACATGCAGGTGTCAAGAGTCTTCCCCTTGACGTGGTAAGGGAGGTGGACAAATGGCCAGATGCACAGGCAGAAGATATGGACCACTGTTAACCAGCAGATACAGAAACAGAAGAGGCACCCCAAAGCTTACCCCCAAAATGAAGTCATCCCGCTCGCTAGGCAACTTGTCCGCGTCTATCACCAAGAACACCTGAGAGACAAGAGCAGAGAGCGTGTCACCTGGTGCCACCGTCAATCATATACATGCACTCCTCCCACCCCAACTCCCAATTTAAAAAATCCAGGAAAGACCACAAGAGACGACCAAAGGGCAGATGGAAGAAATAAGATGGCCACACGTCAAGGAACAATGCTCACACAAATGGAGACAATGTTTCCAAAGGCAACTAAGTTCCCCAAGTAGTCAAAATAGCGATGGCCAAAGACAGACTGGGCGCGTTGCAGGACAGAGGAGTGGTACTCGGGCCGAGGTGGATGCTGGGAAAAACAAAACCAGACAGAGAACATGAAGGATACGCTTCAGGGGGCGGGAGCCAGTCCCTTCATGCCTTGGCGTCTTTGATTTTTAAATGGGAAGGACAGACAGCCCTCCACCAGTGCAGCAAGAACAAAACAGAAACTTTAAAATGAAATAAAGCAAGCTACATCCCTCTTTGGATGAGCTCCCCCGATCCACCCACCCAAGAGCACATCCAGTTACGTCAAGGACACCCCCCTCCATCCTCAAACACTTCTCAAAAGGAAGGTCACTTAGCACTGAGCTCTTGTATCAAGCAAGGGAAAGGCCCCTACCGAGGACTTAGGACTAGGGGTCACCGTCATGACAGCAGACAGATGCCAGGGTTAAGCCCTGACCACTCTCCACCCGAGGCTCTAGGGACTAATTTCAGCTTGTTAGAGCTGAGTAGGGAACAATCATGCTGGTACTTGAGGCGCTCGGGCCCCTACAGGGCATCTGTTGTGTCAGCCGAGACGAGACAGACTAAAAGAAACCCCCCCAAATACCAACAGCCTCAGGTTTCAGCGGATGACGGACCTCCTTAACCGTGTCTCTGTCCAGCTCATTGAAGATGCTCTGGAACTGATCAGCCGACATCAATCCACCAGCGTGGGACCCGACAGCCTTCAAACGAGAGAAAAGTCTGGATAGAAATCTAGGAAGGCCCCACGGAGCCTGGAACTGTTTCCAAGGGAGACAAGGTGATGGGGGGGAGGGGTGCAAAGGTGAAAAGAACCAGCTGGGGTTGAGAAAGACACCCTGTGCATCCCAGAGGTGAGCGGAGGACCCAGCCCCTCATCTTGCACTTTAAGAGCCACTCCCAGAAACCACAAAGTCGAGGCCTATTTCTCCCTCAATGGGAAGGGAAATATACTGGCTTATTAGCATCAAAGCTCACACTTGTGTAAGCCCTCTGTGGTCGAAGAAGATGTCTGCCCCTAAGAGAGCTCAGTCCTCAGAGAGAGAATGTCAGACCGTGATGCCCTCCGTACGGCTCCCCAGGAAGCCTTTGGGTCACAGCTGATATGGGGCCAAGGCAAGCCCAGACAAGAGAGATGCCCTGTTGGCACAGGGCCTGGCACGGGAGCTTACCTGGATGATGGCTTCCTTGCAGTAAAGGTTCATTTTCACTTTCTGTATCACCTGGAGAAATGTTTCTGGCTTAACTCCCACTCTGTAAGGAGACCAAGGTTAGAACCCCCAGAGAGAAGTGTCTGCCCAGACTTGTCAGGAGCACAGCTCCAAGGTTTCTGATCCAAGTCACTGCAGGATGGGACCTCATCTGTAACACCCCCAGTGAGCTTGGAGACCCCTCCAGGGCTGGGGAGCTCACTGCCTCCTGAGGCAGCCCAGGCCACTCCAGCAGAGCTCCCAGTCTGGCTTCCTGGTTGCTTTTTCCTACAAGTCTACACCTGCCTCAAGCTTGTTCCAGGTTCTGTCCACCCCAGCTCCTCCCCAAAGTCAAAGAAAACAAGTATAATCCTCCCAGAGAGTGTCCCTCCAGCAGCCAGCCAGGTTCCTTGCCTGCCTCCCTAAGGCAAAGCCCTGGCACTCCCTACCTTCCAAGGCCCCCTGCTCCATGAAGCCATCCCTGATCTCCTCAGCGCATCTCACAGCACCTGAAATGCCCACTGCTGCTGTATTCCACAGGCTCACAGACCCAGAAGCAACAATTCTTAACCTGGGGCCAGTGAACTTTTTTTTTTTTAGCATTTTGAAAATTGCATTTCAACATGATTGTTTCCCTTCCTAATCCTATGTATTTTAGTTTATTCATTTAAAAACATTATTCTGAGAAGGGGCCACAGGCTTCACCCTCTGACTGCCAAAGGCAGGGCTGGAGGGAGGCTAAAGACCCTTGGTCTGGCATCTGAAGGGATCTTAAAGGCCTCAGCATTTAACAAATTTGGAAACTGAGGCCCAGAAAGATGAAGTGAATGGGCCCAAGTTGGCACAGGATGCATTTGTGCTCCATTCATACGCATACATGCCTCATCTCCCCACCAGAGTAGAAGCCCTCTAAGGACAGGGCCAAACCCCATGGATTTAGGGGCTTCCCTCCCCCCCCTACCCAGCCCAGGACACCTCATGAAGCTGGAACAAGCTCAAAATCTCACTGAATCAATGAGAACAGACCGAGCCAAAAGGAGAGGGCATCATTGAAGGGGCTACCTGTTCTGCCCCGCCCAGCCTTCCCCAGGAAGTGCCAGCTTTGTCCACACTCACACCAGAGGATGGATTTCTGCTCCTTCCAGGGAGCAGAGGACTTCGAAGGCTGCTCGGATTCCCAATCGCCTCCTAAAGATCGAGGACTGGATCGATTCCTGCCAAGGAGAAGGGACCACATCTAGCCCCCAGCCCAGAGGGCCAGCAAGGACTCTGCTCAGACTCGGACCTATGACCCCTGCCCACACACGTGTGCACACACTCACCCACACTCACACTCACATACACAGACATACTCACACACACTCACACTCATATACAAAGACATACACACACACACACACACACTCCTGGGAATGCAGACCCCAGACTCCAGAGACACAAGGACAAAGACCCCAGAAGGGAAGGACCAGGAAAGGGAGAGAAGGGATGTGGGGGGAGGAGAAAAGGAGGCCCCCGATTCCACCACTGATTCCACCCCGATGCTGACTATGTGCCTACTATGTGCAAGGCCCTACATGAGACCCAGAGGGAGGAAGACACAAGCTGAAGCAGAACCCGGAATGTCCCAGATGGTCAGGGGCAGAAGGAGTTCGGGCCAGCCCATCCACCCCACGCCCTCGGCACTGGTCAGCTCCAGGTGTCCCTCAAGTCTGGACACACAGGAAATCTCATTGATTAGTTAAATTGAATTAATCTCACTAATTTGGCAAACAGGCTCGATGGCTAATGAAAGCTTTTGTTCCCCATGAAATCGTCCTGGCTAAGAGTTACGCTAATTAAATAAAATGTTGAAAATTTCATCCTTCCCGGAGCCTCCCTCGGGAGCAGGAGGGTGCCCGGCCTCAGGGGGCAGCCCATTTCCCTGACATCCCCAGCGACCCTCAGCCATCTCTTCTGGGGCCTGATCTCAGGACGAGCCGGAGGCTGGGACAAGGAGGACGGCGCAGGGACGGCCGGGGGAGCTCCACCGACAATGGGATGCCCCTGCCGTGTGACCCCGGCCAGCAGCCCCCGGGAACCCTGCAGAGAGAGGCAGCCAGGTAGCCAGTGGCTACAGCTCCCAGTCTGTAGGCCAAGGAAACTGAGTTCAAATCTGTCCTCGGATGCTTACTCAATGTGTGACCCTAAGCAAGTCAGCCTTAGTCTCTTCATCTGTGACATGGGGGCCTTTCCTCCCAGGGCTGGTGTAAGAATCCAATGATCCATATTTGTAAAATGTTTACTGCCTGGCACACAGCAGGTGCTTCATCAATGCTTCCTTCCTTCCTTCTAAAGTGCACCAGCTAGAAGTGCCCACCCCATCACACATCCAGCTCCCTCTACTCACCAAAACAAGCACGCAGCCTTCAAAGCGGGCCTGGAAACGCCCTACAGTGCACCGCCTACCCCCACCTCGACTTCTGTAAGATCAGGGACACACCCACCCCCATACAACAGAGAGGGAAAATGAGTCCCGGGGAAGGTGACTCAGCTCCTACACAGCAGGGACCTGACTAGCGTTCAGGCCCCCCGTCAGTCTGATCAAGCCTCATGGCGGAAGCCTTCTTCAGAGGACATTTCACCAACCCACATGACCAGCTCGAGCACCTGAGAAAGGCGCCAGCCTCCACTCACCATGAGGTAGCCCCTGAACTGGTTATAGATGATGGCGGTCAGCAGGTTCATCAGAAACAAGCTTCCTGCAAAGGAGAAAGTGGGGTGCGGAGGTCAGGACGTGCCAGGACACAGGTCCTGGGCACCTTCTCTCCAAACCATGCAAAGGCTTAGCGATCTGGACCCTTGCCAGGATCCGGGCTCCGGGGCTGGCATGACCCACACCACGTGGACAGGGTGGAGAGTCAGGGACCCGGGTGTCAGCCTGGCCTCTGCCATGAAAGCCTACAGGCATTTCTGTTTTCCCTGCTAGAACAGAAGCTGCCTGAGGACAGGAACAATTTCACTTTGGCCTTTTTAGTCCCAGCGCTGAGCTCAGGGCCAGCACAAAGGGGCTTTGCAATGAATGCTGATTGGTTATATGGCACTAAGTGGGCGAGTCACTGTCTACTGTGGGCCTCGGTTTCCATATCTGTAGAATGAGGGCGTTGGACTGGACGGTCTCTCAGGCCCCTTCCAACTCTTCATCTGACTCGAGGAAGACCCTAAGTCTCGGGGGGAGAGAGGGGAGGCGACTTGGGATTCCACCAGTGTGGAAATGCAGACTGAGGATCTTATAAGTAACCGTGTCAGGTTCAGGGGAAACATGGTCACTCAATGAGGTGGAGGACTTCCAAGCATTCTTGATGAGAAAACCAGAGCTGAACAGAAAATCTGACTTTCAAATACAAGAAGCAAGAGAAGCATGAGAAGGTAAACAGGGAAAAGAAATCATAAGGAACTTATTAAAGTTGAACTGTTTACATTCTTACATGGAAAAACAGTAACTATAACTCATGAGACTTTGCTCAGTATGAGGATAGCTGAAGGGAACATATATGTATATGTAGGAGGGTATTAGTGTGTATAAATACATATGTGAGTGTGCATATATGAATGTACATGTACACATAGAGGGCACAGGATGAGTTGAATGTGAAGGGATGACATCTAAAAAATAAAATTAAGAGGTGAGAGAGGAATATATTGGGAGAAGGAGAAAGGGAGAGAGATTAGGGTAAATTATCTCATATAAAAGAGGCAAGAGAAAACTGTTACAATGGAGGGGAAGAGCAGGAAGGTGAAAGGGAATGGGACAACCTTAGTCTCATTGAATTTGGCTTAAGGGGGGAACAACATACACACTCAATTGGGCATCTTACCCTACAGGAAAGCAGGGGGGAAGGGGATAAGAGGGGGGAGGATAGAAGGGAGGGCAGATTGGGGGGAGGGCAGTCAGTTAGAAGCACACACTTTTGAAAAGGGACAGGGTCAGAGTAGAAAAGAGAATAAGTTGGGGGCGGGATAGGATGGAGGGAAATCTAGTCTTTCACAATATAACTACTATGGAAACACTTTGTGTAACTACACATGTACAACCTATATTGAATTGCTCATCTTCCCAGTGGGGGTGGGAGAGGAGGGAAGAAGAGAAAGCATCTGGAAATCAGAGTTTTAAAAACAAACGTTAAAAAAATTGTTTTTTACATGCAACTGGGAAATAAGATATACAGACATTGGGGTATAGAAATCCTTCTTGCCCTACTAGAAAATTGGGGGTGTGGGGGACAATATAAGAGAAGGCACATTGGGGGAAGGGGTATTCGGTAGGCTTGCTATCTTGGAGGGGTAGGGGAAAGATGGGGAGAAAGCCTGTAACTCAAAATCTTGTGGAAATGAATGTTGACAACTAAAAATAAATTCAAAAAAAAAAGACAGTGTCGGGGAGTCTGTCTTCCCATCTCGGGGCTCAGCCCTCACACTGCACAATAAATCAATAATGATAAAGTGAGGGGTGACTGGGGATACAGAGCCCACCCAAGGTCAGAGGCACTGACCCCGGTCCTCTCTTGCCCTCAGAGTCAAGGTCAGTAAGGCTGCTGCCCTCTGGCTGGCCAGGATTTTATCTTGGGGCGGGAGGTGGGGAGGAGGCTGGCTCACCTATCACAGTGAAGATGATGAAGAAGATGGAATAGGCTCGGTTCTTGGAATAGGCAGGAATCATCACTGCATGGGGGGAAATCCAGTTAAAACCATCCAAAAGAAAAATACCCCAAACCTCAGAGCTGGTTCAGATTAGTGGGGAGAGAGCAGAAGGGGCAGGAGGGGGGAGCGGGGAACCTCTGCAGGGGCAGGACAAGGAGAGGAGGGAGATGAGAGGCTCATTCTGAATAAAATAAGCAAAGGATCCCGACCCTCTCCCTCCCACCCAGACACATACTCAGTGGCAGTTTTAACTTTATACAGCCCAAGGAAAAAGTGGAGATTTCTCACCCACTGGTAATACTGATATAGCTGATCAGACAGAATCAACCTCTCCCCCAATGTAAAGTCTTCCAGTGGGGCACAAAAAGTCAATTGCACAGGACTGGACGGAGGTTGGTATAGGAAAAGGGTTGAAATGGACCGCAGCTCTGAGACAGTGGGACATGGCAGCCCAGGGAGCTAATGGAGTTTAGGCAGCCCCAAAGAGTCCTGGCAACCCCCACATAGGAGCTGAGAGTTCTGGATTCAGGAGATAGGAATGAAGGCGTGGAGGGAAGAGTGCACAGAGCTGGAAGTGGAAGGTGGCAGTGGGAGACAAGACAGGTCACAGTGTGATGTGGCAGGATTCAGGGTGCAGACCCAGAAACAGTCATGGTAAGAGGGAGCCCCTGGGGTTTCTCAGTTGGGGGTTAGCCCCAGCCCTAGGAAGTCCAGAACACTGTGGAGGACTGTTCTGCCCAGTGACTGCTGAGAACCAGGCCCAGGACAGGGAGGCCTCAGGAGGCAGATTTTGAAGATAAATTGTTTCTCCAGGATGTCACCTTGGGGGCAGTTCCTTAAGTGGAGGCTGGGGGTGATGACATGGCTGGCTTTGAGTCCCTGTCCATTCCAGGCTCTGGGACGGTCAGAACCCCCAGGGAAGAAACCTGGGCAGGTCCTTCACACCCGTCCTCATCACAGTGGGCACTCTACTCACCATCAGGGCTGTTGGCCGTGGTCAGCAGCACCAGAAGAGAAGTCAGTGACTCTGGCAAGTTCCTAAAATACAGCCGCCGCTCTCGGTCCTTCTGGTCATCCTGGGCATGGAGGAATGGGGCATTAGGAGGCCAGACAAGTGAGTAGGGATGGCCCCCTGCAACTCCCCAGAAATGTCCAAACATCCTGGAAGACCGCTGGGGAGGGGGATCCTGCATCAGGGACAAGGTGGGTTTGAGGGCCTCTGAGACTGTGCATAAAGCCTAGGACCCAGCCCATCCTCACCAGAGCCTCCAACCTGCCCAGGGCTGAGGACACACGGGGTGAGGAGGAAGGAACAAGGCATGAGTAACTCTGACAGAGCCAAGCTCGGTCCTCTGGGGGAAAGGGGAAAGAGGCCTGGCTGTGCAGGAAGACTGCCTGGCCTGCAATCCAGAGCCTGCTCCTTGCTCTGTGTGACGCAGGATGAGTTGCACTCCCTGGGCCTCCATCTCCCCCTCTCTAAAAGAAGGGGGCTGGCCTCAATGGCCTCTGAGGGCCCTTCCAGCCTAGAGCTCTGCCCCATCTGCCCATCTGCCAGCTGGTCTGTGCCTACGTCAGCCTGTCAGTCAATGAATACTCATGAAGCTCCTACTACGCGCCAGGCACCCCATGTGCTAAACATCAGGCAGCCCCTGACCGTCTAATGGGGGAGACAACATGCAAACAACCAGGTAGCTTCAGCAGAGGCAGCGTTTGCATAGCCAGGGCAGCTCAGACGCCTGCGTCATGCCCAGATTCACCAAACCAGGCTGCCGGGCACGTCCCAAGCCTTGTTATCAAGAGGTCCAAGGGCTCAGTCCCCCAGTTGGAGGCGTCTGGCTGTGGCACCTGGGGAGAGGTTCCCCAGCTAAGCCCCTTCACGGCTACCAGCCTCAGTGTCCTCAGCTGTAAAGTGGGGATAATACCAGCACCTCCCTGCCAGGGCAGCAGAAGGATGGAGCCCATGCCATGCCAGGCACTGTCAGGTGCTGCAGATGGAAACAGAGGCCCTTTGGAACTATGAGACCCGAGTTCAAATCCCGTTTCTGACACTCACTGGGGGCCACAGACAAGGCACTGACCTTCCCTGGAAGCCTCAGTTTCCTCATCTATAAAAGGGGTCAAGAGCACTGCTAGAGGCTCTAAATGAAGAGGCTGAGGGAGGTGCGGTTATTGTCCCAGGGTCACACAGCTAGGAAAGGTCAGAGGCAGGATTCGAACCTAGAGAGGCCAGAGCTCAGTCCCCAGCTCCAGGCCGCCTCAGGCCAAACTGGGCTCTGGGTCAGGGAGGGAGAGGGGAGGCTTTTGATAAATGCCTGCTGACTTTGAGGTGACTTGGCCTTGGGCTCAGAAGCCTTCCTGGCCGCTGTGCAACCTCAGGTGGATTCTGCACCTCTCTGGGCCCAGGGAGCCCCGCCAGCAGGGGAGGGTGCCACGATGCAGCCAGGACCCTCTCCCCCTTACCTTCTCCCGCATGAACAGCAGCATCCCAAGCATCGTGAAGAGGAACAGGTGCACAGCCAGCAGCAGAGCGACGCTGTGGGAACAGCCCGAGGGGATGCGTGTTGGCCCAGGGGACTCACAGCCTGCCCAGCCCAGCCCGGCTCAGGCCCCTGCTCCCAGGAGCTGAGTCCTAACAACAGAGACCCCCGCTCCCACCATGGGCGGCCCTCCAGGGAAGGAGGCTGCTGCCCCAGGAAGGAGCAAAGCCCAACCACTGGAGACCCCCAAAGAATAGCGAGGGATCAGGGCCCAGGGACGAGGCTGCTGTCCTTGGAGCCAGGGAGACCCGAGTTCAAGTCCGGCCTCCAATGCACCTAGCTGGGAGGCCCGGGGCAAGTCGCGTGCCCTCTGCTGCCTCAGTTTCCCTGACTGTAAGATGGAGATAACAGCGCCTCCCCCCAGGTTCTTGGAACAGTTAAATAAGACAGTATTTGTGAAGCACATTGCCCAGTGCCTGGCATACAGCAGGTGCCACATACATGCTTATCTCTGCCCCCCTAACATGTACCCAATGGCTGGCAGATCACTGAAACCTGGGGAACCTCAGGAGCCTCCATGTTCTTCCACCTTCCTTTTCTCTAATGACCCCACTGTGGACTGTAACCCCCTGGGGACAGGGAGCCTCCCACATTTGGCTCAGTGCAAAAATGGGGCTCAGCACCCCTAGATCCATGGCCTCTGGGGTCCCTTCTGCTCTACACCCGTGGGTGCCCAGAGCACCTTCGAGGGGCACTCGTAACAACAGGAAAGGATTGAGGGGACCATCGTCCTGGGAGCGCACACAGAGGGTCCCCACAGGGCAGCCCTCCCAGGGAGTCCGGCTGATGCTCAGGCAGCCCCCGAGGAAACTGAGCCCCTCCAGGCAAGGAGGTGGGGCCAATGAATGGCCAGGAAGGGGCAGGTACCGGGGTCTTCTGGACCACAGAAGATGCTCCTCCTGGCCCATCCTGCTCCCCACATACAGAATACGAACCATCGTCTATATAAGGTTTATCACCGTGACCTCATTAGGAGGCAAGGATGAGTATTATGTCCATTTTACAGATGGAGAAACTGAGGCTGAGTTTTGTTTTTGTACTTTTTAGTGACTCGCCCAGGGTCATCCAGCTGGCCTCCCTGACTCCAGGCTCAGTGCTCTGGGCACTGTGGTGTCGGGGGACCCTGTACTGAAGTATCCAAGGCCCCACCTTCAGCCCCTCCCACGGACCTGGCCATCTCGGGCAGCGTCCGCTTGATGCACTTCAGCGTCTTCTTCATCATGGAGGAGTTCTGGAGGAGGAAGAAGGGCCGCACGAGTCGGCGGATTCGCACCGTCTGAAAGAGAGAAGGGTCATGGGTCCCCAAGCCCCTTCAGAGATGGGCACAGGAGAGCGGGAGGGAGGGGCTGCCAGCTGGAACAGGGAGATGCCTTGCTCTGACAGACTCAGGGGCAGAACCAGCAT
Source organism: Pseudochirops corinnae (assembly GCA_028646515.1). Classification (NCBI taxonomy): domain Eukaryota; kingdom Metazoa; phylum Chordata; class Mammalia; order Diprotodontia; family Pseudocheiridae; genus Pseudochirops; species Pseudochirops corinnae. The sequence continues at coordinate 193,334,049 of CM053592.1, read as the reverse complement.
GGGGGGGTCAAGGGTGACAGGGGAAAGTTCCATCCTGAAGAACCAGCCATCCCATGCCGGGACACACTGTCCCAAGAGGTAGTGAGTTCCCCGGCACCAGACAGTTCCCATGAGATGCCAGATGACCATTTGCCTCCTGGCCTGCTTCAGCCTCTGCCCCTTCTAGAGCAAAAGTGGCCGGGGTTCTATGAGGCGCAACCCTCTGAATCATCCATTCAATTGCTTTCCACCCCATGGCTTCGATGGACCCTGGGAGAGTGAGCCCCCATCAGAGGCCCCATCCCACTCGCTTCAGGAAAGTGGAGGGCTACGATGAGGGCCGGCCCACCCACCCACCCATCCCAGGGCACAGAGCACAGCCTCTACAGGGCAGAACCAGAGCTTCCCGAGGGCAGGGACTCATCTCCTTGAGGCCTTAGCACAGACCCTGGAGCAGGTGCCCATCCAGGGCTGTAGAATGCAGGAATGAAGGGAGGACAAAGACGTCTCCACAGGACGTGCATGAGCTGAATCAACACCTTCCTCATCCTTGGTGAGATGGGCCTTACTCCGGCTCAGCATCATTCAGTTCTACTCAGTGGGACGCGCATTTGTATCCCACTGTGGGCCTGGCACTGAGCAGAGCCCCGCCCACGAAGAGCTCAGAGTCCAGCCACAGCCCAGCGCTCAGCACACTGCCTGACACACCGTAGGCACTTTGTATACGTTTGACTGGAAGTGAGTGAGTCCATGAAAGGAATCCATTCATGTCAAGGAAACACAAGACCGTCCCCTGTACCGAGCCATGCTCCCTTTACAGACGAGTCCGAGGGCTAGAGGGAACGCTGAGGCACCGTCCCAGGCACGAGCCGTGATGAAGCATCTACTATGCAACGGGCCAGGCCAGGGACACACAGCCAGGCCCTGCCACAAGTGGGATCTGAACTCAGGCCTCTCAAGAAGTTAACCACTCAGCTTACCTGGCTGAGGTGTAAGGCCCAAGGAGCTCCTCATTCTCACCTTTAGAAGGCCCCTGGCAGCCCTTTGCTCCTCCCCACACACACCCTCTGTCCTCAGGGGCCCTGCACACAATAGGTGCTTACTGACAGCTCACACAGGCACACTGTATGCACGCACACCCCATCCCTCCCCAAAGGTCCTTCCCATATGAGGCCAAGTCCTCCACAGCCCCCAGACTCCTCACCTCCCGACAGCCGAAGCTCAGGGACACTGTCCAGTCAGCCAGAGACACCACCAGGGCCACGATGTAAGCCAACAGCCAGGGGTTCTTCAGAAATTCTTTCCATCCAATCAAATAGCTCTAGAAGACCAAGGCATACCCTGAGACACTCAACGCCTCTGGGAAAATCAGGAAGGCAGCAGGGGAAGCCCAGGGAACCATGAAGCTCGCAACGCCCATTTCACAGATAAGCATACTGAGGCCCAGACACATGGGAAGCAGAAGAAGGGGAGGGCTGGAGAGGGAGGGAAAGAGGAGAAGAGAGGAGGGAGGGAGGTGGGGGGCTGCAGGTACAGGACAGTGTATACGCTGTCAAGACGAGGCTGGTGCATCAGCTTTTTCCTCTTTTTTGCAGGACAGTGAGGGGGACAGAATCAAAGTCCATTTCATCACTTAAGACCTCAAGAAGCATGTTTTCAAAAGGACAAAGCAAAGGCATCCACACTGTGACAGAGCGGCAGCGGGGGCGGGTGGGGGAGGCCAGGAGCCCCGGGCTCACCTTTATGGACACGTCTGCTATGAACACCAGAAAGCAGAGCGCCTCGATGCTCTCCGTCAGGCCGCACGGAGGCTCCCAGGGCACCCGGCGGTAGCGGACGTCCGAGGTGACCGTGAGGGAAGAAGGGATCTCGATGAAGGCCAGAGACAGGATCAGGAAAATGGTGAGAGTCAGCGCCCTCGGAAAGAAACCGAAGCTCCGTTAAAACGCCGCACTGGCTGTGAGACCTTGAGTAAGTCCCTCATCCTCTCTGGGCCTCACCTGCCTCATCCATAAAGTAGCACTGCCCAAGATCGACCTCGGTCCTATGTCCACTGACCTCAAGCCTCCGCAGGGCCTGCCCTACTCATCCTGTAGGTGACCCCGCCAGCCCCACTAAGGGTCATCAGGCCTGCTCTGACCTGATCCAAACTCTGAAATCCTGGACACGCTGGCCCAGTTTAGATAACACACAAGAACGGCCCGCACAGGCTGCCATGGCCAGCCACCCTCCAGAGCGAGGACCAGGCACCGGGTCCTGCCCTGCCCTGAGCTCAGAGCTGGCCAGGCTTCCCAGAAGTGTGCAGAAAAGACAGGCTCGGGAGCCCTGGCCAGAGCTGGGCAGAGCTAGGTGCCCACCAACCCCTAGGCTCAGCCCTCCCAAGCCCATTGTGGCCATGCTCCTGCCTGACCTTCCTGGCGAAGCCTTCCCCTGAGTCCCCATTCCTCCCCCTGCAGCACCAGGCCTGGCCCCAGCACAGGGGGTGGTCACTGAGCTGCCCTAGAGCGGTCAGTCCCATGACCTCATGGCCCCCACCCCCCACCCAGTCTGATCCTGATGGTATCATGGGACCCTACGTGTCAACCTAGAAAATGCCTCAGAGGCCACTGAGCTCATTTTACAGATGAGGAACTGAGGTCTAGGGCCATAACTGACATGCCCTAGGGCAGCCCCACAGGTGCGAGCGTCAGAGGCATCCTGGCTGGAGCTCCCAGCCCGCCTGGCTCAGCTAGTGGGTCTGCAGAGCCTTGATGTCCCAGCCCCAGGAGCCAACAGCCATCCATCATGCAAGCAGGCGTGAGCCCCAAGGATGGAGTCAGCAGGGACCCGGGTTTGAATCCCCACTCTGGAAGAATTCACTTAACATCTCCAAGGTTCAGCTACCTTATCTCTAAAATGGGCCTTCTCCTACCTGCAGCACAGACTGCCCTCCCACGGTATAAATTCACTTGGCAAAAGGGGAGAGCCCCTGGAACTGCCAGGGGATACTACTATGACTGCTGGCAGAATCCAGCAGAGCCCACCAGGACAACCACGAGTGAAGGAGGGGAACCCTCACCCCTGGCAGATGCGTGAGTAATGCCATCGGTACAGCACCAGCGACATGGAGTCCATGCGGTGGTTGATGGACCGGTACTGGAACGAGAAGTCAGACACGGTGAGGGTACAGAAACAGCTTCGGATACGCAGGGCTCAGAGGAGAAGATGGGAAAAGAGCTGGGGCCTGGCATCCCTGCCCCACAACCATTGCGCCCTCCCCTTCTGGGCCAGGTGGGAGCCCAGGTGGGAGCCCAGGGGACGCAGCCCAGGTGGGAGCCCAGGTGACACAGCCCAGGTGGGAGCCCAGGGGATGCAGCCCAGGTGGGAGACCAGGGGACGCAGCCCACAGCTGGGGCTCAGCCTCCTGACCAGCCCAGCTCTCAAGGGGCTTCAGCAAATACATCTGGACTCACAGGAAACCTCATTAACTGCATATTTTCAAGAAATGGAATGAATGAAATTTTCAACAACATTTTACTTAATTAGCAGAAATTTTAGCCATGACAATTTCATATAGAATAAAAGCTTTCATTAGTTACTGGGGACCATTTTCCATATTAATGAGATTAATTTAATTTAATTAATGAGATTTCCTGTGTCTTCCTATGAAATCTCATTTACACTAATTAAACAAAATGTTGAAAATCTCATTCATTTCATTTCTTGAAAATATGCAGAGTTAATGAGATTTCCTCTGTGTCCAGACTTTAGGGACACCCCGGAGCGACCGAGCTGCCTGGCCCCCCCACACGTCCTACACACTAATCCTCAAAGTCAAACTGGGGCCTCCCTGGGGAACAAACCAGGACAGCTGGGGGAGGGACTAGAGACAGATGAGAGGTCCAGTGAGCAAAGGGACAAGCCTCCGTGAACCAGCTTGCCAGAGCCGACCTTCAGAACCATCAGACATTTGCTGATTAGCATTAGCATATCAGAATTAATTAATTATTGCTAATATTACAGATCAGCTCCACCAACTATGTACCAGACACTCTGCTAAGTGCCGGAAGTCTTACAAATCAGTAAGAAATCACTAAATTACTCTAGACAGATTTTATTTAACACTAGGAGGCAGACAGGTACGTAACATAATACATATTTTAAAAAATGTTAAAGGACACCATAATTATAGTGACTTAAGATGGACCTAGAGAAGTGAGAGAAAATCCACCTCCCTCCCTGACTTGCCCGGGTGGGGGGCAATAGGTACAGAATACTGCATCCCCTCTTAGGTTCTGCTAACAGCTGGGCTTTTATCTTCTCTTCTTTTTTCTCTGTGTGAAAAGGGCTGGCTCACGGGGATGGGGTAGGGATCTGTTCAGGAATGAACAGGGGTGAGAAGGACAAAAGGCAGTGATAGAAATTAAAATGTTAAATTTTTTCAATAAAAGAATTTTCATAAAAATTTAATTTTAAGAAGTGTAAACAGTCCAAAATGAGTGAAAGTACAGTCCCTTAAGAGGACAAGCTTCTGCTCTCACCAAACGTCTGCCATCTGTCCCTTCTTGAGGGGTGCCCGTGTGCCTGGCACAAGGCAGATCCCTCCTCGGGCTCTCAGCCCTCCCACCTGCGGGCGGCCTGGCCGAGACAGCCTTGCCCACCTCAAGATTCCCAACTCACTGGAAACTGGAAATCATTTTAAAAAGGAAATGGCCACATTTCCATGCGTAGCTGTTTCAGCCAGGCCCCTAGGGGCCTCTAGGGCTCCCATTCCCCGGGACCTGGCATCACCACCTCCTCCAAAGGGGAGGAGGGCAGAGGGACAAAGGAGCAGGGGCAGCCTCTGCCACAACCCAGCCCCCCTACCTGGATGGCGTCCTCAATAAACACCACGGCCTGGTTGATGCAAAGATCCCGGTGGGCATCAGCAACTGGACACAGAGGAGAGAGATCGAGTCACAGAGCATCAGAGCAGAGGGACCCCTGAGGGATGGGGCATCTAGACTGTGCCAGGCATTTTTACAGAGGGGGAAACTGAGGCCAAGGAAGTTAAAGGACTGTCATGGAAAAAACGCTGGATCTGAATCCTAGCTGCAATATTATTAGCTGTGTGACCTGGGACAACTGCCTCCCTCTCTCGGGGGCTCAGTTTTCCTCTCTGTGAAATGGGCTGATCCCAAGTACACAGAATCACAGAATCTGGAGCTGAGCAAGACATTGGGGACTGTCTAGTCCAATGCCCTTTAACAGAGGGGGAAACGGAGGCCCCAGAGAGGGGAAAGGACACAGAGCCAGAAGTGACCTTGGAGTCCACCCAGGCCTCGGTTCAGAGACAAGGGAACTGCCGTGTCCAAGGGATCTAGTCCCTTGCCCAAGGTCACACAAACAGTACACAACTGTGGCAGGATTTGATTCTGGGTCCTTTGACTGCTCTGGCCCACAGTGTCCCCTAGCCATACAAGCTGCTGTGGCTGTAGTTAATGCAGCTGCTAAGAGGGAGAGCTGAGACTTGAACTCAGACCTCCTGACCCTGGGCTCGGGCCACTTTCCAAAGCATCATATGACCCAGGCTGACAATGACTTTTCATGGGAACTTTCCTGCCTTCATAAGAAGGGGCCCAGAGGCCTTCACTCTTCAGGGTGAGCTCCTAACAGACCCCAGGGAAGGGACTCAGAGGTCACTTGAGGCAGGCCAAAGGAGGCAGACGGTCTCAGAGGACAGAGGCCTTGGAGCAGGCCGAAGGAGCCTTTTGGCTCAGCTCAGTGGGCTGGGCACCCTTGCCCAGGAGGCGCCTCATTGACGCCACGGGCTGGTCAACAACCAGGAGACAGACTGCCAACGGCTCTGCCCAAAACCAGAGTGAGTCACTCCAGGGCAGCGTCAGCTTTACTGGAGTACCTGGCAGAGCCTGCTCAGGAATGACCTTCCCCCAGTGGGGCAGTGAGGCCCCCGGATACTGTCCTTACTGCTGCCAACCTGGGAATCTGGGCCAGCGCTGGCTGGAGGCACTGCTGCTTACCTCCTATATGGTCCTCCCCCCTATGGACAAAGGCAGGGCTGGCCTAGGGCACAGCTGCCCAACACTCAGTCACGCAGCCCCCACCCCTGCCCAGTGCCACCCAGACCCAATCACAATGCAATCAGGAAGACGGCTCATCCCTCAGAGCAGGGGGGCCTGAACCCCAAGGATACCCCAACCCTTGGAGGAAGTCAGAGGAATGAGGAGGGATCCCACAACTGCAGATTATAAAAGTAAGAAGGGAGTCTCAGGGATGGGACCCAGGGGGTAGAGCCCCCTGTCCAGCACAAAGTTTTCAGGAGGCAGCAAAAGAAGGGCCTGGTCCACACTTGTGACAGTGTGCCAAGGCAAAGCCCCATCGTCCCATGCCAGATACAGCTCAGCAAGCTCCTAGGTACAAATATAAAAAGACTTAAGCCAGGAGCTTTGAAGATAAAAAAAAAAAATGAGAAGGGGGTAAGAGCTAACCAAGAGAAGAAAACACTGTCTAAGGTCAGGGAGGGTCAGAGTCCAGAGGAGGCAGGGAAGGAGCGGGCAATCTGGGCAGAACTGGGAAAACGCCCAAAGTCTTCACTTTGGAGAACTGGGCAATGGGAGCTGACGGGCAGCTGTTCTTGGGAGAACCTGTCACTCTGGCCCATCTGAAGTATGCAGGGCCGGGAGGTTCCCAGAAACTCGACTCTCGGGCTCCCAGCCACGTTTCCTGAATACAGCTGAAGTTAGCGGCTGGCCTGGCCCAGGAAGGAAGTTGTCTCTGGAGTGGGGGGACCTGGAACTCCCACCTGCACAAAGGAAGCTCATGAGGCAGGTAGGCTCTGCCCATGGAGCCCCCATCTATCTCCCAGGCTCCACGGGCTCCTGACCCACAGTGCTACTCTGGCCAAAAAAACATCATCACTCTGCGGCTGCTGAAAGGCACTGGGAGCATTCACAGAGCACCCCCCCTGGCTGGGGGACCAGGAACTTGGGGTTCTGCCACGGGAGTTTGGATCAGAGTCCTGAGGGCTGTCACCTGTCCTCTCTCCCTGAAGGTAATAGGGGACCATAGAGGTTCCTTCAGCAGACGCTTAGCAGAGGATGGACTGAGGCAGGATGATCAGGGGCCATTGCAACAGTCCAGGCAAAAAGCAAAGCAGGCCTGACGTGAGGGTGGTTGTGAATGGAGACATGGAGACCACAGAGGAGCCAGGTGAAGATGTAACAGCTCGTGATCCATAAAGAGATGGGCGACTCAGCCATCACAGACCCACAGATTTACAGCCGAGAGAGAGAGCCCAGAGGTCCCTAGTCCAAAGACCGACAAGCTCAGCCACGGTCACTGAGGGGAGAAAGGATCAAGGCCACTGGACCTCAGGGAACCTACACACCCTTCCAAAGTAGTCCCCTTCACAGATTGCACACTTATTGCAAGAGAGAACAGTCGTTCTGGCCATTGATGAACCAGTTAAAGAATAAAGAGGGACCCAGGTGATGAAAAAGTGGGAAGAACAGAAGAGCCATTTCCCAATGGACAAACACGGCTGCCTGTCACCTTCTGTGGCTCCCTTTCCCCTCTCCCTTCCTCCCTTCTTTCTTTCCCTTCCCCTCTCCCCCCTCCCTTCCCTCCTTTCTTTCTTTTCCTTCCTCCTCCTTCCTTTCCTCCCTGCTTTTTTTCCTCTCCACTCTCTTCCTTCCTTCCTCCCTCCCTTCCTCTCCTTTTTCGAAGCCTAGTTCTCTGTGTATCCTCCAGGCTGGAAGCACCCTAGCTACTCCCAGACCCAATCCCCCTGTTGACTGACCCAGAAGCTTTGACCTGGGCTGGACTTTCCTCCACCCCAAGAGGCCTGACCATACTGGCAGGTACACACAGATCCCACATTTTGTGATCACATAACCAGCTTTCACCCTGCTGCCACACAGACCTCCTGGGCTCAGGGCTCCAGCAGCACAGATGTCAGGCGGGCACCACAGGCAGTTTTCAAAGGAAGAAATCCAAGGTTTCAACCATGGTTTATAAAAGTGTTCCAAAACACTAATGAGAATTAAAGCAACTTTGAGGTTCCACCTCACACACACAAGATTGACAGAGAGAAGAGAAAAGGGAAATGCCAGATGCTGGAGGGGCTCTGGAAGAGAGTCTCGAAGGTTTGCTCCTGGGGAGCTGTAGACTGGGCCAGCTGTTCTGGGAAGCCCATCAGGACTGACCAGAAGCCTACCAATCTGTGCCCACAGCCTCTGCCCCAGCTCGACCACCAGCTGACGGCCCACACCCCCAAAGGGGCCCAAACATGCATCCAAAGATACTCCAGCAGCTCTTTTGTAGGAGCCCAAATGGGAAACAAAGGGGTGCCCGCCTCGTGGGGGCGGCCAAACAAACCGTGGCCTCCACACAGATGAATGCTGTTGCGCCATAAGAAGTGGTGAAATGTTCCATGTTAGAGGAAACAGAGAACTCTGTGCACTGGGGAACGTTCATGCCGTGACCATAGCACCATAAGAGGAACAATCCCGAGAGCCACTGGAATGCTGACAGCGGCGATGCTGGCTCAGGGTGCGGAGGCCTACGAGCCCACGCTGCCAGTTCTGCTCACCACGGCTGGCCTTGGCAGCACGCTGGGAGGGCTCTCTGGCTTTGGCTTTCCGTTTTTTCTAGTCTGTGGAGGTGGAGACCCGGAGGGAGGAAACAAACCTACGCGAGCGGGCTGGCGTCAGCTTCTTTCCACTAAGGGAGAGGGGAGGCGCGATGCCTCAGCTGGACCGTGGGGCCCCTCACTCACCTCTTGTGCTTTGGGTTCCTGCCCTTTTGGGCTGGTCCTAGAACCTGGCCAGGGCAGAGGCCCAAGTGCACAGGATGAAGCATCTGCTGCCCTGCTGTTTGCTGGGCCAACAGAAGAGACGGCCATCAACATGGGCAGGTTCTGTCTGCTCCAAAGTGCCCAAGTCAGAGGTTTCCTGGGGTTCGAGCAAGTCCCACATCAGCTCCCAGTCCCCCTACACACACACATACATGCACACATACACACATAAATGCATGCACATGCATGGCCACATACACGTTAGTCCCTTCCCTGCCCCAAGCTCCCAGGGTCCAATTTCTGTACCCTGTTCCCCTATACTTAATCCTGCCTTCTCCCCATGCACCCCAGGTTTCCTGGGGCTAAATCTCACTATTCAGTTCAGACTAGACACACTCAGAGGCCCCAAGGAGCAGGCCGGCCTTCTCCCCCACATGGACTAGAGACCCTAGACCAAAGTTGGCCTGTGAAGGGTGAGGCAGGGGGAAGGAGGAGAGGAGGTCGTTTCCCACAATACCCTTGGGGGTGGGGCAGGGAGGATGTGGAGGGAGAGCTCAAAGCCATTAGAGGGAGGAGGGCCTGGCCTTGTGTGTGTTGTGGACCAAGGAAGGGCACAGAGAGCCCAGGCACCCATCAGTGGTCTAAAGCAGGAGGGGAGATAAGCTCAGGCTGGAGATGCTGGGCTCAGGTCCGGACTGCAGCAGCCCCAAGGCCCCTGCTAGCCTGGCATCTGCTTTGTGGCACAGACTGCACCATCAGAAATGAAAACAGTGTATGCCTCACCCGCAGGAGGTGCCTGAGCAGCACTGGGGAAAGAATGACAGACAGAAGGAGACTGGCGGGATACGGGACAAGCCAGACGGCCAGACAGGCAGCGGGAAGGAACGGTGATTCCTAAGGTGGACAGAGGTAAAGTGACCTGCCCAAGGTCACATAGCCTGGAAGGGCCTGAGGCCACAGCTGAACTCAGGTCTTCTTGACTCCAGAACAGAAGCAAGACAGCATCAATAATACTAAATTTAACATGATTCTTGGTGCCTGCTAAGTGTTCAATAAATGGGCTCGCGTTCCCTCACACAGCAGGAAGTGGCCTCTATCCACACTGCCCGGGGAGGGAGCTTCTACCCCACCCTCTGCTGACCAGCACACACCCAGCCGCCCTCCTTAACCACCTGAGAGCCTCCATCCAAAACAACTCCAAGCCCAGCCGGCTGTGCAAGAATCCTCCCTATCTCACAGATGAGGAAACTGAGTCTGTGACAGGGCCCTCCCCCAGCTAAGAAGTGTCCGAGCCAGGGGGTAAGTTCCAGTGTCTCTGCATGCCCCACTGCACCCTTTCTGCTGTATGTGATGCCCAAGGCACCCAGGCCCAACATCTGCCACCTGGCTGCAAGGTAAGCAGCAGGCCCCACCTGATCACCAGGCCCCGACCCAAGGCCAGCACATATCAGCACTGTCCTCCCACCCAGATCAGAGAGAAAAGGTTCGCAAGATGAGCACCATGACACCTGATTTTTAGGGTGCTGACTTCCTGGCTCACTATGAGGTTGGCACTTAGGTAGGTCCTATGGGGGGACAGAAGAGAAATCTACAAAGCCTGCCCTCTAAGGGCTGACAGTCAGGCTGGGACCAGGAGACGTACCCTGCCAGAGTAGATACAGACTGTCACATGTACCAGCATGTGGGGTCCAGGCAGAGCACTCTGAAAGGCTGGGAGAGCTTTCTGGAGCAGAGGAGACGGGGCTCCAGCTGCATCTGAAGGGGGAAGGATTCATGACTCATAGGACCACAGACTTCAAGAAGGAGCCTTGGCTGGCATCGGGCCTAACATCTCAGCTTACAGACAGATGCCCAGACAGAGGAGGACACTTGTCCAAGGTCACACAGCCGCCAGCTGGTAGAGCTAAGAGTCCATTAGATCTCTGCCCCTACAGAGGCCACATTCTCACCCCACAGGACTTTCTGTGCCTTCATTACCTTCCTCTGATTAGTTAGTTGGGGTGGGGGGGCATCACATGAAGTGGGATCTGCCGCTTTCTGCCCAGCCCCAGAGGGAGAACTCAGAACACTGGCTAGATGCTACAGGGGCAGATTCAGGATAGAACTTCATGACAATTCAAACTAGTCAAGAAGGAATGGGGCTGCCTTGGGAGGTAGTGAGTTTCCCGCTCATTGGGGTATTCAAGTAGAGACTAGCTGACCTGTATTGGGGATGCAGCACAGAAGGGAGATACATCAGACCAAACTGATTCCTTTCCAGGTCTGAGGTCCCAGCTAGAGCAACGTGGGGCATGACAAGACCACAAAGGAGGAGTCTAAAAACACCCCCCAGCAGCCAGATGCTTCCATCCCGGGCTGGGCACCTTGACTTGGATGATGCTGTCAGGACAAGCGCTCCCAGAGCCCAGAGGTGGCAGCAGTGCCAAGCCTCCAGAGCCAAAGAGGTGCCTGCTTAGTTCCTGACCACCTGCTGGCCAGCCTTTGGGGCATGTTCCCGTCCAGCCTCAGCCAGTCTGGATCCCAGGCACACAGGCCATCGCCAGGCCACTCTGGCACTCTGCCCAGCTTGGCAGCAGTGAGCAGGGCTAGTGACCCACTGGTACAGCCTAGGGGGCCGTGGGTCACCTCTCAGCTTGTGGAAGCATAGGGAGGACGGCTCAGCACATACAAGCCGAGTGTACAGGAAGGAAGAAAAACCGTGGACAGCTAGTTCAGAAGCCCAGCTAAGGGCTCAGTGTGTGTGACCTTGGACAAGTCTATGTCCTCGACTATAAAATGGCGCTCCCTCTCAGGCTCCTTGGCCCATCCCTTCACCCTGGATGTCTCCCAAGGCTCTGCCCTGGCCCCTCTTCTCTCCACGCCATATCCTGTGCTGATTTCATCAGCCCCCACGGGTTCAATAGTCACTTCTAGACAGAGCTATATATCCAGCCCTAAGCTGTCTTCTGAGCTCCAATGCTGCACCTCCCACTGCCTCTCAGGAATCCCCAAGGAGACACAAAGCAGAACTCCTGCCCTTGCCCCCAGGCCATGCCCTCTTCCCAATTTCCCTGCTGCCATCTTGGGCACCATCATCTTCCCAGTGGCACAGACTCCCAGCCTCACGCCTCTCTGACCCCTTACACTCACCCACAGGCCCAAGCAGGTGCCATAGCTTGCTGTTTCTACCCTCTTCTCCTAACATCTCTCATGCACAGCCCATCCTCTGCATTCCCAAACCCATCAGCCACCCTAGATCAGGCCCTCATCCCCTGAGGTCCAGACTACGCAATAACCTTCTGGTCCATCTCCCTGCCTCCAGGCTCTCCCCTCTCCCATCCTTCCTCCACAGAGTTGACAAAGACAATTTTCTAAAGCCTACATCCAGGGCTCCAGACCATTAGATGGGGAGGTCCCATGCTGAGCTCTTAGCAAGTGTAAGGGGTATACAGCAGGCACTTAATAAATGCACGGTGCATTGATGGGAGTTCACAGGATAATAATAAGCTCATGGATCTAGTACAGAAAGGCATGCTACAAACCCTCAAACCCCCTGCCTCATTTTACAGGCCCAGGAAGGGCAAAGGACTCACCCACCGTGACCCAGGTAGGAAGTATGGGGCAGGTTTTGAACCCTCTGAAGCCAAATCCAGAGTTAGACAAGCGATTTCTAAGCTACCTGGAATCTCTGTATCATCTGGAGAGATGGAGCTTTGGGACTCCACCCCTCAGAAATCATGGAGGCCTGCCATGGCTCAGGGTGGGAAGGTCACCAAGCAAGGTAAGAGAGAGAGGGCAGTCCTGAGGCCCGGGCTGGTACAAGGAACAGAACTGAGACCTGGGAACACCATTCTTGGCAAACACCTAGCACCTGCAAATGGCCAAAGGGCCAGGGTCAGGGAGAAGGGACCCTCGGGAGCCTCCCAGGCAGTCTCCGGACTCCCATGGGGCTTCAGAGCCTCCTCCGCTACTCTCAGGAGGCTCCAAAGCAAGGGGTGCTAAGGTCAAAACTTGAGGTGCCTGTGGTCTGGTAGTGCAGGGAAGCTGCGGTCTGTTTGAAAGGAGCTGTGGCCTGGAGGGCTGGGCCCTAGGGGCGAGTCCTGGGCAACCCTGCCCTGGTCGCCCCGTGCACGCATTATCTGGGGACCTGCCATACCCCCACCGGGGCCCCAGGGACAGAAGAGGTCACAGACTGTCCGAGCTGGGTGGGGGGGACCTTGCCAACATAGTCGGGTGACCGGAGGACCCCGAGCCCCGGCTTCACATCACGGGCCGTCAGAACTGCAGGGGACAACATCTGGGGAAGGGGGGGGGGGGGTGGAGGGAGTGTCTTGGGACAAAGAAGAGAAAGTGAGAGCTGGCACAGACCTCGGAGCTGACCCAGAGTGAGAGGCCGGCCCTGGACTGGGCTCCCTAAAGGAGGGCACTAGGAAGCGCCCGGCCCCCCCAACTTTGGGTCACTCTGGCCGATCCTGGGGCGGGTGCAGGGTATGTCCCAGAGCTCAGCCAGGGGTCGGGGTGGGAAGGAGGAGGGCGGGGCGGCAGGGGGAGCCGGTGTCCCCCCTGGCCAGTCCTCCTGCTCCTCCCCCGTCTCGGCCCCTCCCCCTCCCTTCCCGGGACTGCAGCGCTTCCGCTCTGCTTAGTCCCAACAAAGTAGGTTCTAGCTCCCGATGGCAGCCCTCCCGCCAGGCCCCCTCCCCGCCGGGGCCCCCAGCCTCTGCTCACCTGGCTCGGCCGGGACGCTGTATGAGCGGGCGGGGCCGGGGCTGTGGCCGCCCAGGGCCCCGTCCTGGGGCCCCGAGACCGAGCCGCGGGGCCCGCGAGCCCCGGACAGAAGCGGCTCGCTCTCCTCCATGGGGCCGCCGAGGCCGGGGCAGCCGCCACGCGCGTGCTCGCCGCCGTGCACCCAAAGCCGCCGCGGAGCACCGTCCCCAGCTGCCCCTCCACCGACCTCCCGGGCCCAGCCTGGGGCGGGGCCGGCCCGTGACGCGACGGGGCTCCCCTCCTGGGGCCGTCCAATGAGCGCGGGGGAAATCCCGTGATCCGGAAGGCGGGGCCGCTTCGGCCCCGCCCCCAGGCCGGGAGGGGTCCCCTGGACCCCCCCCCAACCCCTCAGAAACGCTCTGGAGGCTGAGCTGGGGCGGGGGGAGCCGAGCAGCCCCCTGGAACCCGGCACAGCCGGAGCGTCGGACCCCGGCTCTTGTATCCGGAAACTCACTAATTAGTCCATTACTGCCGGCTGGAGCTGAGAGGAGGGATGCGTACCCGGAGTGCGGCTGGGCGGGGGGCGTCCTACCGAGCCTCGGGGGTCTCTCCTGCCCCTCTGGAGCGCATAGCCTTAGAGCTGGGGCGGGGGGTGGAGGCGGGGCTGCCACAGTCAGGGAGCCGGGGACTCACCAGCCTCAACGTTTTTCTGCCTTAGTTTTCCCGTGTGTAAAATGGCTTGGTGATAGCACTGGCCTCACTCTCGGAATCGTGGAGTCGTGTTTGAGGCTCAGATGAGATGTTTGCAAAGAGCTTGGCAAATCTTTAAATGATGTAGAAAAGGTGTTGTTTGTTATTGGGAGTGACCCTGGAGAGGTCCTACCTTGGAGAACGACCCATGGGAGGGGGGTAGAGAGGAGAGGAGAAAAAAGAGAAGGAAGGAAAAGGAAGGAAGGAAGGAAGGAAGGAAGGAAGGAAGGAAGGAAGGAAGGAAGAAGCTTCATTGCACCTCAGGACCATTCTTCTGATGTTGGGAAGTTCTTCCTCGGGTCCTTCATTTGCTGCTGCCGATGCCAGGAGACACCACAAGGCCGTACCTCTTGGCTGTCTTCAGCTGCCTCACCACCAGCCAGGCTCTGTCGTAGGCTGCTGGGGGACAGAACAGATTGCATACTGGAGCCAGGAAGACCTGAGTTTCAATCTTACCTCAGATATTCACTAGCTGTGTCTGGGCAAGTCTTGTCACCTCAGTTTTCTTATCTCTAAAATGGGAATCATACTGGCCCATACCTTCCAGGATGATTGTGAGGCTCCACTGGGGTCCCCTATATAAAATATTTTGCAAGCCTTAAAGCAATATATAAACGTACTATTATTATCATCGTTGTTGTATTAAAATGCAGTTAAGTTCTCTAGTTTCAGAGGGAAACTGCCCAGAAGTTAAGGATGGGGGAGCATAGATTAGAACTACAGAGTTAGAATTGAAAGGGGTCCTCGAGACCATCTGGACAGAAGGAAGCTGGTCAAGTGGATGCTGTAAAGTCAGCCCAGCCCAGCTCCAAGGACATGCTGCATCTGGTTGCTCTATGTCTTGTCTACAGGCAGACCTCATTTTATTGCTTCTCAGATATTGTGTTTTTACAGACTGAAGGTTTCTGGCAGCCCTGCACCAAGCATGTCTGTCAGCACCCTTTTCCCAACATCTTGTGCTCATCTCATGTCTGTCCCATTTTGGTCATTCTCACAATGTTTTGAGCTTTTTCATTACTATTCTATCTGTTAATTGTAGTGGCAACCACACTGGCATCCCCAGGTTAGCACAGGCTGTTAGGTCTGCTTTACTAGGAAAGATAGCTGTTCAAGGGGTCAACAACTTTTTAAAATTATATTCGCTAGTTCAGGGGAAAAGTCAGCCCCCTGAACTTCAGAGAAAATACAAGCAGAGAAATAAAGACCGACAGGGCTCTGACTGCCTGATTAATTAGCACAGATCAACAGACAGATCCAACGTCTGACCAAGGCAATACAAACAGTTACCAGAGAGAGAAGCACCAATATCTAGATTTTTCAAAGCCAGGGGGCTCCTTAATGGCTACCCAGAGTCTCATCTGGTCAAATCACAAGAACACTCCTCCAATGGGTGAGCCCCAAAGTAAAATGCTAACCTCAGAGTATATATACCCTTCTTCAGGGTCAGAGGTCATCACAACCCTCATAACCCACTGCCTAATTACAAAGTAACAAAAGATGGGAAAGCCTTCCTGAAAAACAAACCTCCCCTAATCAAGCTTCCTTTAATAAGCTCCATGTGGGGCTCATTAATGGTGGGGAGGGACAAGATCTTATATCCCATTAACATTACAGTTATGGTGATCTGGGATCAGTGATCTTTGATGTTGCTATTGTAATTGGGGGGAGATACCACAAATCATGGTTAAGACAGAAATTGCCATAGAGAAGCTAAGTGGAGCTTCGTGAACCTGGGCAATTCACTTACTCTTTGTCTCAGTTTCCTCATCTGGGACTAATAATAGCAGGAAACTTTCAGCAACTTCCCTCTTTGCTCCTCCATCTCGATTTCCACAGCAGCTGTTTCAAATCTCCTTTTCTGTCTTCAAACCTCTCTCTGAGGCTTCATACCTGATGGAGAAAATAGAACCCACTCACTGTGGACAGCTCCCATTTTTCCCTCTTCTCCACACTTCAAAGCCTCTTGACATCATTCCTTGCTGTCTCTTCATTTATTCCAGTCTCTAATAAGGATTCAAGGATTAACATTTATTAAGTATCTACTTTGTGACAGGAAGTGTGCCAAGTACTGGGGATGCAGAAAGAAAAGGCCAAAAATCAAGGTTCTCTCCTTGAGGGGTTCCCTAGACGGTGGAGAAATGGTCCTTTTCCTCCACGAAACCACTTCTCTATGTGTCCTTGATCTCATCCTCCTCCTCATCTACTTCTCAATCTGTCCTTATCTTCCTTCCCATCTATTTACAGACACACCCAGGTCTCCTTCATCCCTAAAAAGTTATTGTGACACCCTATCATTCCCTAGAAGCCTAAAGCTCTCCTTTCCCTTTGTCTCTACTTCCTCTCTCGCTCTCTTCTAAACCCCCTGTAACCCATCTTATAATTCATCACTCAGTTGAAACTGCTCTCCCAAATTACCAGTGGTCTATGAACAAAAGTATTTCTAGGAGCTCTTTGTGGTGGTAAAGAACTGGAAACGAAGTGATAAGCCTTCACTGGGGAATGGGCCAAACAGGTTGTGGCATATGAATGTGATAGAATATTGTTGTGCTGTAGGAAATGATGAAGGGGATGGATTCAGAGAAACCTGAGCTGCCTTGTATGAACTGATGCAAAGTGAGATAAGCGAAAACAATTTATACAGTAACCACAACATTGTGAAGACAACTCTGGAAGACGTAAGCACTCTGATCAATGCAATAACTGACCACAGCTGCAGAGAACCGGTGATGAGCCAAACTGCCCACCTCCTGCCAGAGACCTGATGGGCTCAGGATGCAAAGTGAAATCATTTGGGACATAACCAAGGCAAGAATTTGTTTTGTTTGACTACACATATATGTTACAAGGATTTTGTGTTTCTATTTTTCAGTAGGGGTGGGGAAGGACAGAGGGAGAGAAAATAGATTTTTGTTCATTGAAAAAAAATGATTTTGAAAAGGTGACCCATGATCACTTAATTGCTAAATCTAATGGACTTTTCTCAATTCCCATGTTTCTCAACATTCCTGCAGTATTGAACACTACTGACCACCCCCTCATCTTGGTTTTCTGTTCCTCATGCAATATTAGCCTCCTAGCTCTCCCCATCTCAGTCCCTTTTCCATTTAACTGCCAAAGAGATCTTCCTAAAGCCAAAGAGAAGCTAGGTGGAGCTGTGTGACCTGGGGCAAGTCACTTAATCTTTAAAGTGACTCAAAAACCTTGAAGTACCATATAAATGATAGTTTAGGTCTGACCACATCACCCTCCCCCACTCAGCAAACTCCAGGGGTTCCCTGTTACCTCCATGGCCAAAGATGAAATCCTCCGTTTGGCTTTGAAGTGCTTCCTGACATGACCCCTTCCTTCCTGCCTTTCTGATCTTCTTCCACCTCACTGCCCTCCAAATTGGGGTGATAATTCGATGCCCCCTACTCAAAGTAATCTGTATTTATCCGGTTGATTGTGATGTGATGAGTATCAGTGATTTTATCTGTGAATTAAGCAGAATAGAATTAAGTTTGAAGAAATTATGTTAGTTGATACTATTAAGATAAGAGTTATGGGGGTGGCTAGGTGGCGCAATGAATAGAGTACTGGCCCTGGAGTCAGGGGGACCTGAGTTCAAATCTGACCTCAGACACTTAACACACAAACTAGCCATGTGACCTTGAGCAAGTCACTTAACATCAATTGCCCTGCCTTTCCCATCCAAAAAAAAAAGGTAGAGTTAGGAATGATTAATCTACCATGTATTGTTGATTCTATTAATTGTATTGATTTATCAACTAGATTCATGTTGTTTGTTTGACATAGAATAAGCATGTAATTGCTGCACTTCCCCCACTCCTTCTCCAGTCTGTAACATGTTCTAACAAGGTTCCTAAGGTGCTGTAATACCCCATCACCCTTATGAATCACTGCCATCCACTCTCTATATTCACACACATATACGTACATACACAGTCGCCTCTTAATTGGTCTGAATGAATGAAAATTCTCTGTGGGAGGCAGATGGTTCGTATCATAGGCCAATAGAATCTTCCCTTCACAGAACAGCTTTGTAAGGTAGGCCTTCTCACCCCTCCCCTCACCCTGGGGCGTGACTCAATGTCTCTCACTCAGAAGTCTTTGGAACCCCTTGAACTTGAAGGGAAAGGTCAATGGAAAGAAAGCAGGTTCCCCAGGCTGATTGCATCTGAGGGCAGAGTCCAAGAAGGCTTTTTACCAGCCTGCTCTTTCACGGCTCAGTCATTAACTAAGGTTAATGGTCTGAATTCATGTGGTTGACCCTTTCCCTGTATTGGGCACACATGTGAAATCGTCCTCAGCAATGTATCGGAGGGTGCCTGCCTCTCATCAGGGTCTCTGCCAGTGAAGACGCAGCCAGTGGAGACAAGCCTCAGTACCCGGTCTCTACAGCCCAGATCTAGCTCCACACCCCCACCCCATGCCACATTTCGTGTCCTCTTTCAAGCTGCTTAGCTATGAACCAAGCGTCTCTATCCCTTCATCCCCCTATAATGGCCTGCTCAAGGCACACACAGGTGTCCCAGGCACCATCTTGGGGATGAAGCTCTTCCTGAACGCCTTGACCCCCAGTGCCCACCTGACCGATGATCAAAGTAAAAGTAGGTGACACTTGTACAGTGTTTGCTGCGTGCTAGGCAGGGTGCTACGCACATTATAATTATCTGATCCTCACAATACCCCTGGGAGGTGGGCACTATTATTATTAGCCCCATTTCACAGATGGGGAAACTGAGACAGTCAGAGGTAAAGTGACTTGCCCAGGGTCACTATAGCAGCAACCACCCAGGACGGCTCCTAGCACAGGTTCTTATAGAGCTGTTCAAGGGGGCAATAATCTTTTCTAATTATATGCATTGGTTCAGGGGAAAATCGGGACCCTGAACTTCAGAGAAAATCCAGACAAAGAAAATACAGAAAATACAGGCAGAGAAATAAAGACCAACGGACGGGGCTTCTGACTCTCTGGGAAGTTAGCACAGACCAACAGACTCAACTGTCTGACCAGGGCAGTACACACATAGTTACCAGAGAGAGAAGCACCAACATCGGGGTCTTTCAAAGCCACTACCCAGAGCCTCATCCGGTCAAACCACAAGAACGCCCTTCGTAGAGCCAGAGGGCCTCACAACCCTAGTTGTGACCCAGGGCCTAGTTAGAAGTCAACAAAAGGTGTGAAAGCCTCCCTGTGAGCAAGCCTCCCCTATGCCAGCTGCCCTCAATGGGCTCCAGGTGAGGCCTGTTAGTGGGTGGGGAAGATCTTATGTCCCATTAGCATTACAGTCTCACAGCTAGGAAATGTCTGAGGCCAGGTTTGAGCTGAAGATTTCCTGACTCCAGGCCTCGTGCTCTGCCCACTGCGCCCCCCAGTCACCCCACATTAAACACTCCCTTGTACTTAACTACTTTGTGTCATGTTCGTATTTATTCACTTTACCCTGTACGTCTTTGCATTTTCTTGTCTTCCCTATCAGAGTATCAGCTCCTTGAGAGTGAGGATTGTTGCACTCTTTACATTTACACCCCCAGCACCCAACTCAATGTCTGGCGCATTTAGTAGGTGCTTAATAAAGACTCCTTGGGGCATTTGGCCAATAGTCCCTGAAGAGCCAGCCCCAAGTCTAGGGTTCCTTGGTTTTGTTTCGCTAATTCTTTTGTCTCTCCTGGGGGTCCTTGAAAATGTAAGGAAAATGCACCCAAACTAGCTATGTTCTGGATGCAAGTGTATGGGCTCTGCTGGATGCTCTGGCAGCTTTATGGGTGTGAAGGAGCCGAACCTTCCCCAGGTACAAATGTGTTCGGAATGATCTCTCCCCCTTGCCAGTCGTTGTCTCTATTCCCTGCCCCTCACGTTCTAAAAATGTATCAGACCCTAACAGGGACGCACCCTTACAAGCGTGAAAGAGAGGTTACATTTGTGTAGGGCGCCACCAAGTACCAGCCTCAGGTGGGAGCGGAGACGTGAGAGAGAGAGAGAGAAGAGTAACCAGACCATGTGGGTGGTCCAAGGAAGAACCATGAACTCCATTTAATGATGATTTGAACAAGGTTTTTAAAGATCCAAACGACAAAGATTCGAGTATTCTTATCAATAGACTTAGTTTTTCACCTCCTGGGATATTATCACAGTTTTATTATTACAATGTTCTGCTACATCCTGGAAGTAACTGAGATACAATCAAAACTTCTGATTTCTAGGCTCCAAGAGTCTGGGGCTGTTCATCAGGTCTTTGGGAAGTCAAGTAACATTTTGAAAGGCATTAACAAAGAGGATGCAAAGGCCAGAGCAGGCCTTCAAACATGTAGGTTTTGTAAATCATTGCCTTGAATCTGCTATACTTTGGGACCAAAACAGGAAAGGCTTGTCTTTTTTAAGTAACTGAAGTTTTGAGAATTCTAGGCCCCAAAAGTCTTTGGAATTCAGTTAACATTTTAAAGGATGATGCAAATGAGAGCAAGTTTCAAAGCGTTTAGGTTTGTTTAACACAGATCTATGCCAAAACCGCTTCTCCAAAGCATCTGTATATGGACTGACCCCCAAGATCAAATGTTTCGACTTGCTTCACATTGGTTTTGGTTTTGGGCAATAGACAGTTAACAGCAGAAAATCCCACCATCCATGGCACAAGATTGAAGATTTTATAAAAACCATCACAGCATGTGAGTAAAGGTTCAGAGCTTAGTGTGACACAAAGACCCTTTTAAGAGGTAAAACTGGACTCGTGATTTCAAGAGAGCAAGAAGCACCGGCAGAGGGAGAGACTCAGGAATGCCTGAATGATCCATGGGGTCATACATGGGGGCCCAGGCTGGCCCACAGCGTGGCTGCTAGGCAAAGGAAGGTGAGAACAGAAGAGAGACAGAAAAAAGGGGGGGGGTCGTTATTCACCTTAGAGAAATACAAATTAAAACAGCTCAGTTTCCCCATCATACCTCTCAACTTGGGAAAGACAGTAAAAAACTAAAACAGTCAATGGTGGCAGAGTGGCATAAAAATGGCATATTCATACATTTGTGGTGGAGCTGCAAATTGGCCCAAGCATTCTGGAAAACCATTTGTAATCAAGCAAGAAAAGGCCTGAATTATTTATAGCCTTTGACTCACAGTTGCCATATACCCAGAAGAGGTGAAGGAAGAAATGTTCCTTTCACATATAAACATTTATAGCTATACTTTAGTGGTGGCAGAACCCTAGAAATAAGGTGAGGCCCATAGCTTGGGCAATAATTAAGCAAACTGTTGTACGTGAACGCAATGGAACATAAATAGACAGACAGACAGACAAGACAAGGTTAGAAAAGATTAGCTAGCTAAGTAGACAGACAGATAGATCGCCTTTCCTTGTATCCTTAGCACTTAGCACAGTGCTGGGAACACAGTAGGCACTTCATAAGTGCCTATGGACAAGGATGATGATGATGATGTACCAGGAGAAATGCAAAATTTAGAAAGACACAAGAAGACTCAAACCAAAATAAAGAAAAGAAAATGGATAGAGCAACTGGTCCTGGAGTCAGAAGGACCTGGCTTCAAATCCAGCCTCGGATACGTACTAACTGTGTGATCCTGGGCAAGTCACTTAACCCAGATTGGGAGAAGGAGAAGAAAAAGGAGAAGAAGAAGGAGAAGAAGAAGAAGAAGAAGAAGAAGAAGAAGAGAAAGAAGAAGGAGGAGGAGGAGGAAGAAGAGGAAGAGGAAGAATGAGGAAGAGGAGAGGAAAATGGAGCTGAGAGAGCAGAAGACACAAGGGCCACGACTATGTAAATGAAAATGGCACATCCGCACACACTTATTAAGGGCCTCCTTTAGATCAGGAACTGTGCCAAGCTCTGGGTGAAACAGTTTTTAAAGTAACAGGAAATGGCGGCCACAGCCTGACCCACTGTGATGGCCACTCTTGGTCCTAGGGGGAGATAATAAGACCTGACTGCTTGCATCAGAAGGGTGTGGAGTGGTGCATGTCCTTACCAACATGGCCTTGGTTGGTAGGGAGAATTCAGAGAGACATTGGTAGGAGAGCATAGAGAGCGAGCGGAGAGGAGAGTTAATAATAAGAGACTTCAGTAATTTTTTCTAGGAAAAGAGTGAGAAGTCTGGAATCTGTTGGGGAGAAGCAGAGAGAGGAGCAACCTGGAGAACAGAGATGTCTCTCCTGCTGTCTACCCATGGACCAGGAAGTGAAGTGGGAGAGAGCTGAACATTGGGACAGGAGTCACTTCCTCCGAAGCACAGGCAGAGAAGCCCTATTCTATGTAGCTTGGGCGTCAGGAGGCCTGGGCTTCATTCCCAACCTTGCTGTGAGATCTTGGGTAAGCTGCTTTGTTTCCCTGGGCCTTAGTTTTCTGCCTTGTAAAACTGGGGGACTGGATTAAGGCCCTCTCAGCTCCTCCCATCTATGTTCTAGGAAGTGGGGCTCTCTGGGCACATCGCCAATGGGTCAATGAACAGAGCACCCCAGGGTTTTTCCTTCAAGTGAAACCAACATGCCCCCAAGACCTAAACTACACACCCTACAACACAACTGGAAACCCAAAAAAAAGTCCCCCTTTAGCAAGCACCCTGAGAGGGCAGCAGATGGCAGCAGAGGACACTTTTTTTTTTCTTGTTTTATTTTGTTTCCACTTTCTCACTGATCATTCCATCAGTTACAGTCCTTTTCTACAACCGGACTAATGATTAATGGGAAGATATTTGTAGATCCTGTATCTGAGTACACGCCGCCATGATGGGGGGGGAGAGGGAAGGGGAGAAAATCCGAAACTCAAGGGACCGTGGAACTGAATGTTGTGAACTGAATGTTGTAACCTAAAATAAACCAAAATTTAAAAAATAAAATAAAATAAAATAATTAAAAAAAAAAAAACAAAACATCAGCATCCTTTTAGGCACCTAGGATTGCAGCCTGAGCCATCCTTGACTTTCTCACTCTCTATTTGTATCCAACCATTTGTTCCTATCTTGAATTTTAACCATGTCTGCTCCAAGTTTGGTGGGAGCTCCAGAATAGAAACAAAGCATTTTATTTTAGAAACTAGGGGTACAACAGTTTTAAAACAATTAACAAAAGAAGACAAACTAACAGGAGCTAGCTGCTAAGATACTGGGTTATGGTGGCAGTAGTAG
>CM053592.1:193294788-193310231 GCA_028646515.1 Pseudochirops corinnae | reverse complement strand
CCCCATTTCCAGTTCTCTCAATAATGGAGATTTATTCCTAAGACACCATTGTGTTCTTGTTGCTTCCCAATCCTGAGGATTAACATATTTTTTCTTAATCACAAATCTAGGACCAAGCCATCCTCTCACCAGTACCTTCCTTGTTCCTGTGACATTTAAAAAGTCAGAGAGACACAGTTTCTGGGTAATTAATCATTTTATTAATAGTGCTAACAATTGGCTAATAAAAGAGGTCAGTGGCACTCGTTGGGAATGCCAAAGGTGCCTTGTGTAACCCACTCAGTGTTTACATGCCCTTGGACGGTGGCAGTTGACTCTGATTGGTTAACAAGTAATGAGAGACAATGAATTTTATAATGAAAGTTGGGCTATAATGTAACGAGGGTCTTGAGGTACGTGAAGTATGCACTGAGCCCTCAAGTCCTGGTCAATGAGATTTATCAATTTCCATATCACTTGTCTGACAAAAAGGGAAATCCATGTTTTTTTAGTTCTGTCTGAGAAAACACAATGAGCAGGAATCCACCCATTTGCCTAAACTTGGAATTTTTTTACTGTCTTTGATTGGATCTTAGCCTGGGTAGGTCTTTGCCTAAGATTTCCCACACTGGGGTTGATTTCTGGATGTGGAAGTAGAAAAGGGGAAAAAACCTTGGTCCTAATTCAAAAATTAGTTATTAATACAAGAGAGAAATCATCATTTCTCTCATTCCTCAGCTGTGTGTTCTCTGAGTGCTTGGAGATCCTGGCAGGGTACACTTTAATTTGCCACTTTACTTTCTGGGCTCTGGAAATGACTGTTCCCAGGATCCAGTCAGTTGGGGCAGAAAGAATGCTAAGTGTTCACCTATGGCTCCCCAGGGCCCTGCCAAGGATTAAGCTGAAAAGGAGGAGAAGATCTTTAGCTGTTAATGTGGAGGATGAGTTTGAGACTGCGTGAAGGAGGGCATTGGGCACTTGTCCAAGGGGAGAGGAGTAGGAGGAGAGGGAAGGGAGGGAGACCTGCATTAGGTCCTGGGTGATTCCAGTAAGTTCTTAAATTGAACGTGGTGGCTTAATGGGCCCTGTTCCATCCACAGCCCTCCTCATTCCCCCTGCCCTCAGGAGAGGGGTTCAGAAGAGCCTAATTGATGGGGGAGAATTTTGAGTAGGAGCACAGGGCTCTTACAACCACCCCCTTCTATGATTGCTCAGACATATTTTTAGAGGTGTTTTAGCTAAAATCTACCCCCTGAGGACAAACTGGTGAGGAACCTTTCAGAAGTTAGAGTCTGCTCCTGGGAATGGACAAGAACCTCTTCTGGTTGGGTGGGACTTCATGGAGTTCTTTTCTCTCAGACAAAGCCCCAGGGAGGACATCCCAGAGAAAAATCCCCAGACTGAGGATTTCCCCTCCCCCTTCCTTGGAGATCACTTGGCTCTGAACCTGTAGATAGTAGGTGCTTAATAAATGCCTGTTCCTTCCCCCACCTCCCCTTGCCCTTCCCCCCACCTCATATCTCTGTCTGGGCTTACAATAAGATACTGGTTCATAAACCTTCACCAGTTGGAGGTGTGCGCTGGGCTGGGCCCTTTGAAACAAATATGTTTTCCTCTAGTTATGGGAAGATGAGAGAGAAGGACCAGAAGAATCTGACAATAACAGAAACAGAGAGGCCTCAGAGAAGGAACTCAAGGGAGCGATTCTAGACCCCCAGTGTCCAAGGCAAGCCTGGGACCATGAGAGGTTCCTGGAGGAAACGTCTCTGATCCAGTGCTGGATTACAGTCAAAGGCAGCAGGGTGTAGGGGGCTGAGAGCTCTGCTCATGGCATCACAGAGACCTGAGTTCAAATCTTACCTCAAATAGGTCCCTGGCAAGCCATTTAATCTCTGCCTCATCTTCCACATCTAAAAATTGGGAATAAATATGATGATCAGACCTATTTCACAGGGCAATGAAATGAAGCAGTGCGTGTGAAGTCTTCCTGCTCTCAACCCAACCAGAACTCTGTGGATGATGCCGAGTGTGGAATTTGGGGGAGATTCCAAGGTTAGAGTACACTTGGGAGAGAATCAGTGTGGGAAGGTGGGCAGTATCTGGGCACAATTTCTTAATCAGTATCTTAGCTACAAAGACAGCAGTGGTTTCCCAGACCGGCAGGCAGAGTGGGGCCTGGGCAGCATAATAAGCCATGGGACCACATGGTAGGCCCCAGCGATTGTGTGAGGACACCCGAAGTCACCCTCTCTTTGTTCATGCACAAAAAGTCTGGGGTCCCAGAGCTGAGCAGAAGGCAGCGCTTTCTTTGGTTCTGTGAGGGCAGTGAGACGCTCAGACTCAAGATGTTAAGGTTTAGCAATTTGTTCTTTGGTCAAAGCAACAAGAAGTTTAGTTTTCACCAAATACTGGACTCTGCCGACAACAGTATCCTGCACCTCCCAAAATGGCACAGACCTGCTTCTTCATCTTAGGAACTGACAGGTGCTGGATTGTTTGGATTTCTGAGAGATAGAATTCTAGCTGAAGCTTGTTCCCTCACATCTTGTGTCAGTACAAGATCTGGACACCTTGTGTCAACAGAGACAGCCAGAGGAGAAAATGATGGGCTATCTCTCTGGCAGATGTCGGCAGTAGGTGAGGCTAGTAGGTGGTCAATATATTGGACTCAAACAGTCTGTGAAGACAATGGAGGCTAAATCTTGCCGTAAAATCTGAGAGAATTGAGGCTCACCATACATTGAGGCAAATGAGGCCACATCCACTGCTAATTATTCCTGGGAATTGTGATCAGATGTCTGTAATGTTAATGGGATATAAGATCTCTCTTCCCCCCCCCCCCCCAGCCCATTAAGGGAAGCTGGCTTAGGGGAGGCTTGCTCACAGGGGGGCTTTCACACCTTTTGCTAATTTCTAATTAGGTCCTGAGAGCTTGATGCCTTCTGTATAAACACTCTGAGTAGGTGTTTTGCTTTGGGACTCACTCAAAGGGAAGAATGTCCGTGTGATGTAGCCAGATGAGACTCTGGACAGCCATTAAGGAGCCCATAGCTTTGAAAGACCTCGATGTTGGTGCTTCTCTCTCTGGTAACTATGTGTGTACTGCCCTGGTCAGACAGTCGGGTCTCTCTGTTGGTCTGTGCTAATTTCTCAGACAGTCAGAAGCCCCATCTGTTGGTCTTTATTTCTCTGCCTGTATTTTCTCTATTTTCTTTGTCTGGATTTTCCTGAAGTTCAGGGTCCTAATTTTTCCCTGAACTAATGAACGTAATTAAAAAGATTGTTGACCCCTTGAACAGCTCTCTAAGAACCTGTGCTAGCAGCCGTCCTGGGGATGCCAGTGTGTGGTTGCTGCTGCAGGGACTTGAAGAAACACCAAAACCTTTGGGTCCCAGACCTGTTACTGTGAAACAGGCAGCACCATGGGGAATGGAAGAGACAATTGTTTGGGCACCAGGGTGCCTGGGATACCATGCACATGATGTGTAAACAGCTTTTCCATCTGGGTCTGGTGTAGATTTTTTTTAACAGGCAGTATTGGACCACAATCGTTTGTTCTATTAAAGAATTAATGAGGGGGGCAATGGCCTCCCTAGTCAGGGGATACTGAGGCACTGATGACGGCAGTTGTACTTTGGTGATCAGGACTGCTGACTTTAAAAGGCCAACATCAGTGGGAGAAGGGGCCCACAAAGAACTCGGGGTATCATGGGGAATACTTGGTCTGCTGTGATGATAATCTTTCAGAAAAAGCAAAGAAGCTCATCCTTAGAGAAATGATTGAAAAAATCCATCAATAATGGAAATACTGAGGTTGGATTATCTGCCAGTTGTTGGGGTAATGTATTATCTGGAAGACACAAATTAGTGATGTTAAGTTTACACTGAGATCTCTTCCCAGCAGGTCAGTAGGTGCGTTTGACACCCATGAGAAGTAAAACTGAAGGGAGCCCACTGTTGCCTCCACTATTTTTATAGACGGAACAATGGTGCCATTGGAGCGTGGTTTTTTAAATTGGGATGGAACGAGTGGCTCCAGGATCAATAAGGCCACGTATGAGATCCTTGCAATTTTCAGAACAATGTTCTGTTCTCCAGTCAAGGGAGAGCCAGAGGTGGAGACAACAGGGGCAGGGCATTAAGACATAAAAATACTGTTCCCTACCTCTCCCCGAGTCTCCATCAGTTTTTCTGTTCAAACTCTCTGTGTCACTTAGCTCTGGGCCTTTCCCACACCCGGGGCTCCTCCATATTTGATTTAAGCACTGCCAGAATCTGTCCCACTTTGTGGGGATTAATTTTGCCTCTGAGGCCAATTTAGGTCCTGCCTTCAGGTCTCGACTTTCTATCAAGGAGTCGCAGGCAAAGTGCCCATGATAAAAGCAGTGCTTATGGGGTGGTTAGTGGCACAGTGAATAGAGCACTGGCCCTGGAGTCAGGAGGACCTGAGTTCAAATCTGGCCTCAGACACTTAACACAAAACTAGCTCTGTGACCTTGGGCAAGTCACTTAACCCCAATTGCCCTGCCTTCCCCCCTCAAAAAAAAAGCAAAAAACAAAAACAAAAAACCTTTATTCAGATGCTGAGTGAACAGAGGCTGGAAAGGGGCTACTGGAGGTCAGAAGTCCAGATGCTGCCAGGAGAGACTTAGACCGAGCCTTTTGTTTGGTCCATCTGTGTCATCTCATTTGATATCGATGGGGTAATGGGACCTGGACCCCAGACAGAAAAAGACCTTGTCTTTGAAAGCAACCCAGTCTCTGAATTTTCATACATTTCAGCATCCCAGATCACTGACCCTTCCCCCTAAGGCAACTCAGCCCATCTGCCATGGCCCAAAATATGGTCTGAAGCTGTCCTTTCTGCTTTCACAGCAAGCCTCGCTCACACAGCCTCCATGCCTGTTCAGGCTGTCCTCACCTCTCAGCTGGAATATGGCAATGTTTCCAGCTCTAGAGTCCCCTCCCCTCAGCTGCCCTGGTGATTGTCCTAAAGCTCAGGTCTGACCATATCACCAAAAAAAAGTCTCCCTATGACTTCCAGGGACGAATGGAAACTCCTTTGTTTGACCTTCAGAGCTGTTCATACTTTTGCAATGAGTGTCCCCAGGCAGGGGATGCACTTCCCCTTCCCCCCTCACAGAGGATGCCTTCCTCCAGGATGCTCAAAACCCAGCTCTTTGTGCTGGAGGAACTTGTCTTGTACAAGATATAGGCAGGATACACTGGAGATAATTGACTGAATTCAGGGAGATCAGGAAAGGGTTCCACAAAGGACGGGATGTCAGCTGAGACTTGAAGGGAGCTGGGGAAGGCAGAGATGGGGAAGGAGGGCACCCCAGACCTGGAGGGCAGGTGGAGGAAAGGTCCAGAGCAGGGATGGGAGGGGGTGGTCCTGACTTCCTCTGTATCCCTGCTGCTGAGCACGGGACACACAGCAGGTTCCTAACAGATGTCATCTGCCTGCCTGGGACTGATGGTCCTCTGGGAGAACCTTCTTGGGAGCTTCTCCCCAATGGGTCTGGCCCTGTTCCTCCTGTGATCAGGGGGAGGTGCCTCCCGTTACAAGCTAGGAGGTTTCCCTCTGGAGTCTCTGGTCTACCTAGGGCTCCTCCCTTCCTTTCCCTGCTCAGTACTCAGAGTGCCAAACCCCGCCAGTTCTTCCTTGGGATTGTTCCCTTCTCCAGCTCCTCCCTGCAGCGTTGTTTCTTCTCCCACCTCTCCTGCCTCCCTCTTGCCTCTGGAAGGGGCACCAAGGGAGGCCTCTTCTTCCTCCTCAGACCTCTTCTTGTGTGTCTGGACACACAGGGGTCAAACGGGAGCCTGTCATGGGCCTTGGGTACTCCACAACTCTCTGGCCCCCAGCCAAAACCAATTAAAATACAATTGGGACACATTTACCAACGTACATGAAAATGCAATACAGTAAAGGCAGTGTGCAGTGGGCAGCCCCACAGGGGTCCTTACGGACAGATGGGTGGCTCCTTCTCATCTGGAGCACATCTGGCTGATCACCCTCTCCTGTAATCTGTCTCCCTCCTTGTTTTCATGACTTTGGACTGTTTTTTATTTTACTGTCCTCTCTGCGTGATACCATCCACTCACCAAGGGTCCCCTTGCTGTTCTGAACACTGACACACCGCGCTCCAACTCTGTGTCTTGGCTGCTGTCCAGGCCTGGAATGTTGTCCACTTTCCGCACCTCTACCTTCTGGTTTCTCTGGCTGCCTTCATGACTCACCTCTAATCCTACCTTCTCCAGGAAGCCTTTCTTTTCTTGGTCCTTCCCCTACCCTGCTTGTCAGTGCCTTGCCTCTGAGATGACTTTCCCCTGATTTTACACACACATACACACACACACACACACACACACACACGCACACTTCCTGAAGCCTCTCCAAGCCTTAACAAGTTAAAGAAATATAAACTACCATTACTATTTTTATTCTTAAGTTTGTCTCCTTCCCACTCCAAACTCAGAGCCTCCCATCATCACCAGCAACATTTCAGAGTTTATGCCTATCATTTCAATGAAGATTCTTATCACTCGACTTATTTATGTATAAAAAAAGAAATTCTGACTAAGTTTGGCCCTTGGTTTGACCCAGAGGGTCATTTCTATAGCCTGAATCCCACCTCCTTCCCAGTCTGATTTTACATTACTCTCCTCTGCCAACTCTCTGTTCCAGGTTTTCTCTTCCTCCTGATCCTCACCTCTTTATATCTTTAACATCTTCAAAGAATAGCCCATGTGCTCATCTCCTAGGTGAAGTCATTCCCAATCCCTCCTTAGAATATTAGTGCCCTTTACTTCTTAAAATTACATTGCCAGCCACATTTATAAAAATAAGAGTCATTCTCCAGTTGACAAATGGTCAAAGGATATGAACAAGCAGTTTCAGAAGAAGAAATCAAAGCTATCAATGGTCACATGAAAAATGCTTTGAATTACTAATAATTGGAGAAATACAAATTAAAACAACTTTGAGGTACCGCTTCACACCTCACAAAACAGGAAAATGATAAATGTTGAAGAAGATGTGGGAAAATTGGAACACTAATGCATTGTTGGTGGAGGTGTGAACTGGTCCAACCATTCTGGCGAGTGATTTGGAACTGTATCTAAAGGACTATCAAACTTTGGCTCAACAGTACCACTACTAGGTCTGTATCCCACAGAAAAAGGAAAAGGACCCAAGTGTACAAAAATATTTATAGCAGCTCTTTTTGTGGTAGCAAAGAACTGGAAATTGAGGAGATACCCATCAACTGGGGAATGGCTAAACGAGCTGTGTACATGAATGTAATAGAACACTACTGTGCTATAAGAAATGGTGAGGGGGCTGGTTTCAGAAAAACTTGTACAAGACCTTTATAAACTGGGGCAAAGTGAAGTGAGAACAGCAATAATGTTCTAATGATGATGTCTGTGAAGGACGTGGCTACTGGACTGAGGCAATGATCCAAGATGATGATGAAGGACTCTAGGGGACAAAGGGCTCTCCACCTCTCCAGGTAGCCCCGATGGAGACTGAGTGTAATTCAAAGCAGACTTTGGAAAACTTTCTTCATTTTTCTTATTTTTAAAAAATCTGTGTTTTCTTTTGGAACTTGTCTAATATGGAAATATGTTTTACATGACTTTACCTGGGGCTGCTAGGTGGTACCACAGTGGATAGAGCACTGGGCATGGAGTCAGGAAGACTCATCTTCCTGAGTTCAAATCTGACCTCAGACACTTACTACCTGTGTGATCCTGGGCAAGTCACTTAACCCTGTTTGCCTCTGTTTCCTCATCTGTGAAATAAGCTGGAGAAGGAAATGGCCAACCCCTCCAGGGTCTCTGCCCAGAAAACCCCAAATGAGGTAATGGAGTTGGATAGGATGGAACAACAATAATAGGTATAATTGATATCAAATTTCTTGCCTTCTCAAGGAGGTAGGGAGAGAATTTGGAACTCAAAATTTAAAAAAATTTTACATGTAATTGAAAAATATTTAATGAAACAAATGAAATATGTTAAAAAGAAAAGAAAGCAATTACATTGCCTGCCTTTGTATATATTACTTTATGTGGAACAGGGAAAGGCTGAGGAGCCTGATTCAGGGACAGTTGTGATGAGGTGGAATGGGGATGCCTTGGACAGGCTGGGGATTGCATGCAGAGTCCTTGGAGCCTGTGGTTGGGAGAAGACTGTGCTTGTCTGCAAAGGGGCATCTTCCCTAAGGCCGGGTCAGCCATGGCCTGGGTTTTTCCATTCCTTCTGCTCAGCTGCTCTGCTTTTGGCTTCACTGAGGGCATCTGGTGAGGGTCAGCGGTGTCCAGGACAGGCCTTGGGCCTCCCTCACCAAGGGGACAGTGTGTATCCTCATGAATGAGGGCCTCAGTCTTTGGCCTCAGGAAAGGAGATTCGTCTGGAGACTCTAACCTTGGGAAAAGTCGAAAAAGTCAGAAGAGAGAGCTTCTGGGAACATGGGAGTTGGAATCCGTGGTGGTTTTTCAGCCAGAGCAAGGAGTAACTTTTGGAAAGCAGTCTGGCAGTGGCTGAGAAGAGGTCTGTCCATTGCGATGCCACATTTGGGTGGGAATGTGGGTAAGGTCTGAGCTAAGAGTGGGCCCCCTCTCTCTGTGGCCCGAGATGTGATGAGGAGACTTTGTCCCTGAAGAGTGTGTGTGTGTGTGTATGTGCTTGTGAAGGCTGGCTAATTGCTGCTAAGTGCCTAACAGAGTCTGGGCTCTGGATCCCCAGGAAAACACAGCTGGGGGGCCTGGAGTAGTAGAGAAGAGCCCCCCCCAGCCCCTTGAGGGTAACCTAGACTCTGAGGGGCTGCTGAGCCTATGGGGTTTTGGGAGAGTGAGCCAGAGCAATGGGGCTTCAGGTGAACACACCTGTGTACTTGGTCCATCCCTCACCCCAGTAGAATGTCAGCTCCTTGAGAAGCAGGGATGGCCTCGCTTCTGCCTCTGTGCCACCAGTGCCTGGCATGCTGTCAGGTACATGCCAGGTTCTTGATAAACATGTGTGGGGATTTATTTGAAAATGTAAAGAATGCTAAGTGGGAGAGACTGCTCCCAGTGTGGCCCAGGGTAGGGAGGTTCCTGTCTCCAGCCACAAAGGCAGAAAGTCAGCCTATCCCTCAGAGGCAGGCAACCCCAATGTGGGCCTCCTGCAGCTGGGCCCAGGGTCCCCAGTCAGAGGCTGCTGAGAGCTTTCACCTATGGGAGGGAGTAGGATCCATCATGGGCAGAAGGACGGGGTAGGAGCCCTTAGCAAAGGCTCTGGGCCAACCTTTGAGGATGCAACCAGGAAAAAATGAGCGGCCTCTGGGGCGCTGGGACAAGTGGCTCTGGGCTGGAATTTGGGTCGATGGGTCCCTGGCAATAGCAGAGATGGGCAAGACTCAGGCCTGAGGAGGAGCTGGATCCTAGCACTCCTCAAGCTTGGCTCCCCTGTGGGATGGGCTTGTTCTGGCTTCTTTGCAACCCCAGCCCCAGACCACAGTGCTTGACCAGGATAACTTTGTCCTGTCCTTCCCTGAGGGAGCCAAGTGGAGGCCAAGGCCCAGTCTTAGTGGGATGGAGGATCTCTAACCCCTGAGAGATACAGAAGTGGGCAGAGGGAGGGGGGTCTTAAATGTCTGGGTGGTCTGGTAAGTGCCTGGAACAGGGTAAGTATTTACTAAATGCTCCTCCTTCCTTCTTTTTTCCCTCTTTTTCTCTCTTTTTCTTCTCCCTCCCTCCTTCCTTCCTTCCTTCCTTCCTTCCTTCCTTCCTTCCTTCCTTCCTTCCTTCCCTGCCCTCAGATTCTGCTTGTTGGGTGTGCAGTGTCGTTGCCCAGATAGAATGGGAAGAGCCTTGGGGTCAGAAAGGTTCTAACTCTGGCTCTGCCAATGACTAGCTGTGAGACTGGGGGTGTTGTTCTCCTGTCTGTACAGTCCGTGTGACTGTGATAAGCTCTGGGGTGATCCCTCTGAGTCTGTGCTCCTTGGGGGAGTGTGGGTGTGGAAAGTCGGGTTTTTCTTGACTTCAGGGGACAGAAGGTAAAGCACCTCCTCCTCCTCCTCCTTGGCAGAGGGTGGCAGACTACAGATGAGGAAAGGGGTAGGCATCGTCAGACATATGATACTTTATTACAAAAAAGAATGTGGGACAGATGGGTCATTTTTGGAATTGACAACATTGTAAAAAATCAATAACACTTTGTAAAAAAAATAAGTGGGCATTGGGAAAGCTTAGGCCTGCCTTTTCTGTCCACAGAGAGCTGGAATCTGGCCTCTAGGAGAAAGGGCTGCCTGAAACAGAGCTTCCTTGAACACATTCAGAAACAGCCTTTCAGCTGTGAGTCGGCCATGACTCTAATGGGCAGAAGTGGAAAGGTTGGCTTAGCCTGTTGGGAAGAGTAGAAAGTGGGGTGACCTGTCCCCAGTCCTGCCTCCAGGTTAGGGGGTCCTGGCCTGGCTGACTGATGGGGCGGGTTTGAACCAGTGTCTAATTATCCTTCTTGGCAGTTTTCTGGAGTAGATGGAGGCCATGCATGGAGGCCTCCCTTGGTGGCAGGCCCTGTGGACTAGGGGTTGGACTCAGTGACCTCTGAAGTCCCTGCCCTTGATCTCCTGTGATCCTCAGAAGGAGAGCTCCCTGGGGGTGACATGATGGAGGCTGAAAGGCCCCTCACCCAGAATCCTCTCTCCTCTAGGAATGTCCTTTCATAAAAGATCCCCTCTTTGGTTAAGGTGTGGCCAGCTCTGAAACTGGCCCTTTTAAGACGCAAGTGAACATAGGAAGGTCTTGGAAAGAACAACAGGTTGAGCTACTAGCTGGTTCTCAATCTGTTCTCTTCATCTCTAATGAGAGCTCATCACTCCAGCGGCTAGGAGGGGCGAGGGCTAGTCCGGCTGGCCACAGCAGAGTTTGGTGTGACTGAAGGGTGGAGAAAGGCTTTTCATGCCCCATCTGCCAAGCACGGTAGGAAATTTTCACTATTCTAAGTACTGAGTGGCTAGACCAGAAAGGTGGGGCTGCTGTCTCCAGAAGGCTCAGGTTAAACCTGCTGCTTTCTCCCAGAGGGCATGGGGCAGATAAGGTCCCCTGAGCCTCACTGCTTCTCTGGAGGATTGTGGAAAGGAGGGACCAGGTAGGGCTGACCAAAGCCAACCGTGGGGTTCTGGGGATAAGGGCTGGAAGGGGTGGAGGGGAGGCAGTGCCACATTTGGGTAGGGCACCAGAAGGCCAGGAGAGGGCTGCCTAGAGATGCACTTCTCAGCTTCATGGTGTTGTCAAGGGCTGGGCCCGGCCTGCAAGGAGGGGAGAGCTTATGTGAGACCTGAGGATAGCTTGAATCAGTCATTTGAGGTGCCAGACACCAGCTGGATGAGACAAGAAGAATCCAGGATGCCTCCTGGGTCTTGCGGAGAGCTGCCTTTCATCAGTCCCTGTGACAGTGGAATGTAAGCTCCCTGAAGGCAGGGACTATGCCGGTTTTTGTCTTTGCACCCCCAGCTCGGAGCGCAGTACCTGGTGTTTCTTGGGCGCTGCACACACGTTCTCTGAATGAATGGGTAAATTAATGCAGATCCCAGAGCCTCCAGCCAGAGGGGAGGAGAGGGTGGGTGCAAACACAGTGTGCCGCCAGTGCTGGGGGCACGAGGCCCAGGACAGCTCTCCTGCCTGGGTGCTTCCCCCTGCCTCTCAGGAGGTGGCTGCAGCTGGCTGCATCTCCATGGTGACCGTGTTAGGGGTATCTCCACTCTCCTTCAGCTCGGCTCCATCGCGGAGCGCCCTCTGGAAGACCACACGGAGGGGTTCCCAGAACCTCTGCTGCTTGTCCCTCCCCACCAGGAAGTAGACCAGGGGCTTGGCACTGCTGTTCACGCAGATGAACACGTCTGTGACGTACTCGGGAAAGGGCGCCGGGATCTCGAAGACCCAGAAGAGGAACCAGTCGATGCTTAAGTAGATGGAAGAGACCAGGAAGATGGACACGATGGCCAGGATGACGTTGTTGAGTTTGGACGACTGGTGCCGGCGGGCGGCCTTGCACTCCACCTTCACCAGGAGGACCAGGCAGGCCAGGACCATGAGGGGGGCAAGGATGAGGAAGAGCAGGATACCCAGGAAGATGTCCATGTAGGTGCAGTCTCCCCACGAGGGCCTGGAGCTGATGTACACACAGAAGTAGGTGTGGATTGTGGTGAGTAAGAAGGCCAGAGCCCAGAGCAGGGCACACACCAGGGCGGACAGGTGCTTGGGCCTCCGGTAGCAGTACCAGGTGGGGAACAGGACGGAGAGGCAGCGTGCAGTGCTTACGGCTGGCAGGAGGCTCACGCTGGTGAGGAAGGTGGCCAGGCCCAGGATCCTGGACACGAAGCGGATGTAGGTGGGAAAGGTGCCAGGAAAGGCCCCAGCCTGTAGGACAGAGAGCACTGCCTTGCAGAAGAGGTAGCCGACATCGGCCACGGCCAGGTGGAGGAAGTAAATGGAGAAGGGGTTCCTCTTAATGGAGAAGCCGAAAAACCAGAGGACAACCCCGTTCCCCACCAGCCCACAGAGGCAGATGAGCAGGAAAATGTAACTTATGATGACAGGTGGTGGGTAGGCCTCGATCTGCTGCATTGTCAAGAAACCTCGACTGTAGAGTTCTGGGACTTCACTTGCCCCTGGGCACACCTGTGGGCAGAGACAGAGATGGGCATTAACCTACCTTGGTGACTGACTTACTGTCCCAGGTCCCTGCTGCACCTGGGTACCTGGAGCTGTCTCCAGTTTGGATGAACAAAGGCAAAGTTCTCAAGTGGACAAAGGGCTCCCCAAATGAGCTGAAGTGTGTCAGGCCCGTGGGAGACTTTCCAGTGCTCTAGGGGCGGTGGGGATGATGCCGAGGGAGGCTGCATGGTCTCAGCCCCTTTGTTCAGAGGCAAGAGGCACATGTTGACCAGAAGAGCAGACACTGATGAGTTCAGACACGAAAGAACTTTCTCAAGTCCTGTGTTTACCCTTCTTGACCTGAGACGCTGAGGTCTAGTCACCCTAGAACCAGTTGCATGTAACCCAGTATTCCCCTAAGATCCTGGGGCTGCTTTGGATCAGCCTGCAGCCCTGGGGACACCTGTTTTTCTGGGCAATGAGGTAACTAGCGGCTAGCAGGGTAGGGAACCTTTGGCCTCCAGGCCACCTGTGGCCCTCCAAGTCCCCAAGTGTGGCCCTTTGACCGAATCCAAACTTCACAGAACAAATCCTCTTCATAAAAGGATTTGTTCTTGGTCAAGAGGCTGTACCCAAGGACCAGAAGGCCCCGTGTGGCCTGGAGGTTGCAGGTTCCCCATCCCTGGGCTGGAATATTGGTCCTGGAGTCAGGAAGACCTGAATTCAAAACCTACTCTGATGTTTACTAACTGGGGTGTGACCCTAGGCAAGTCACATCACTTTTCTGTGCCTCAGTTTCTCCATCTGTAATAGAAGGGGTCTGGACCAGTCTGCCTCTAAGGTTTCATCCTGTTCTAAGTCTCTGATTCCATAAGAAGTTTTACACCTCAGGCCAAGAACAGTCCCTGGCCTGGTGCTGTGGTAGAGGTGTGCCTAGAGGGGCATGCCTGGGGGTGATGGGGAAGTGAAGTGGGCACATCCACCTCGTGTGGGCACAGTGGGAGCCCAGAGTCCTTCAGGAGACAAAGCTGCCCTACAGGCATGCCTTTGAGAGGAAGTGTGTCTCTACAGCAGTATGTGATTAATGGCGTCCTTAGGAAGTGGCACAGCATTCTGGTGTCTTTGCGAGGAGTCCCCAAAAGGGGCTGAGAGGAGTCTCACCCGATGCCCTCGGTTTTATTTGTCTCTGCCTTTGAGAGCCCAGCTGGGCTCTTCCACCCTCCTCACCCATCTCTAGGGATCTATTTTCTCACCTTTCTGTTTCTCTGTTTGTTGACTTGGTGTCTCGGCGTTTGATCTCAAGGAGCCAAGGCCACCCCTAAAATGCTGGCATCCTGCCCTTTGAACCCACCAAGGACTCAAGGAGGGGGGATCGCAGAGGCAAGTGCCAGCAGGTCAGATCTCTGTGTCTCTACCCCCTCCTGCCAGCCCCCTCCCCTCTAGAGAGGAAAAAACAACACTGTTTTTGCCCAAGGAGATCCCTGTCTTTCCTTGATTTGACGGTCTAACAGCACTTGTCATTGGGCTACTTATCCTTCTGCCGCCAGATCTCCGTGGGGCTGATGCCCCTTCTCGGCGTGAAAGACTCATACAGGGACTCGACAATGCTGTCAGTGTGTGATGGAGAGATAACCGGACTGGCTGCCCAAAGACCTGAATCCGAGTCCCAACATTGCCATTGAGTGACTATGCCTTGGACAAGTCACTCACTATGTTTGTCCCTCAGTTTCAACATCTGAAGAGGGGGGGAAATAAAGCTTGTGAGGATCAAAGGAGACCCCATCTAAGGTGTGCTGTGGAATGCTGGCAATGCCTGTCATCCTAAGAGAGGCAGGGGGCCCAGGGCGGTCTGCTGTGTGACTCTGGGTCACAGAGTAATTTCTTCATCCATAAAATGGGCACAAGAGGACTTATATTACCCACCTCAAAGGACTGTTGTAAGGATCGGACAAATACAAACTCCTCAGCTTAGCATTTGAGGCCTTCCACAATCTCCTTCTGGGTGGCTGTTGGTGCATAGAGTGCCTGCCTGGTGTCAGGAAGACACTAGTTCAAATCCAGCCTCAAACGATTACTATATGAGTGACCCTGGGCAAGTCATTTCACTCAGTGTGCCTCAGTTTCCTCATCTGCAACATGAGCTGGAGAAGGAAATAGCAAAGCACTCCAGGGTCTCAGCCAAGAAAACCCCAAGTGGGGTCATGAAAAATCAGACATGATCGAAACGACTGAACAACAGCTTCCTCGCCCCTGCCTTCCCACCATTATTTCTTATTACTCTGCACTATGCCCTTAAAGGACTGTAGCCAAACTGGACGCTGCCC
This sequence comes from Pseudochirops corinnae, assembly GCA_028646515.1. Lineage (NCBI taxonomy): Eukaryota > Metazoa > Chordata > Mammalia > Diprotodontia > Pseudocheiridae > Pseudochirops > Pseudochirops corinnae. The sequence continues at coordinate 193,295,286 of CM053592.1, read as the reverse complement.
GTCCTCCACACCGAGCATCCCGTCTGCACTTGCAGGTTTCTCCAGGCCCTGCCTCCAGTCCCCGCATGTTCCTTCAAGGCTCAGCTCAGCTTCTCCAGAACCCCCCTTCCACCCCCTTCCTGTCCCCCAGGTATCAGCATTCGACCGGTCCTTCCCCGTCAGTCAATGTGTCGCATCCCTCCCCTCTCCCCACCAGTAACCTACTGGAGGCCAGGGCTCTGCATTTTGTTTCTTTGACTCTCCAGTACCTAGGACAGTGCCTGGGACTTGAAAATGGGAGGTCTTCACTTGTTACTGCATTGATGTAGCTTGAGAGAATTTCCTATGAGGGCCTCTCGCTCAAGATACAAATTGTTCCTTCTCTGCAACTGAGAGCGTTGGAGGGTTGGGTGAGCCACTGAGGATTAAGTGAGTTACCGGAGTCACAGAGCTTAAAGTATGAAAGTCAAGAGTATAGGAATCTGGGAAGCCTACAGTTCCTTCCTTGGGGGGGGGGGG
>CM053592.1:193281594-193294288 GCA_028646515.1 Pseudochirops corinnae | reverse complement strand
AGAGAGAGAGAGAGAGAGAGAGAGAGAGAAAGAGAGAGGGAGAGAGAGAGAGGGAGAGAGAGAGAGACGGAGAGAGAGACAGAGAGAGACAGAGAGAGAGAGAGGGGGGCGGGGAGGAGAAAGAAGAGAGAGGAGAGAGAGATGCAGTCAGTCAGTCAGTCTCTGGGAGGGACTTTTGCATTGACCAGTTATATACTGACTTTTAAAATTCTTTCAGACCCTCATCTTCTTGGGGTCTGTGACAGATGGGGTCAGGCTACTATTTCCAATTTTATTCTGTTTGCCTCAGTTTCCTCATCTGTAAAATGGCCCACCCCTCCAGCATCTCTGCCAAGAAAACCCCAATGGGGCCACAAAGTTGGACTGAAAGGACTGAACAACAACAAAAACCCACACGCGTGCACACGCGTGCACATCCAAATGCATTGTTGTGGTTATTCTCCCTTCCCCAGGAGGAGCAGTGACATGGTGGGTGATGTCTTGATTTGCATGTGAATTGGCCAGACAAGAGTCAGGGCAGCTGGTGATGGCTGGGGTGCCACGGGTGACCTTGGCCTTTCTAAATTAAGGTCTTTTCCAGAAATAGCAACAACAATCTAATTACATACATACACACAACACATACACAGACACAGACACGTATGTATTTATATAGATGCACAGCACATGCACATCTATACATGAATGTATGTATGCATGTATACATGCCTAGAATGTCAGAAACTCGAAGTGTGGGAAGGCTTGAATGAATCACCAAGGTGCAGAGCAGTGCTGTACATGGTGACATGGTGACTTCTGCAGTCACCTAAAGGAGAACCACCCTAAAAGGCAGGCTGACAAGGAGGCCACCTCCTGCCCTCCTCCTTTGGGTAGTGATTACCAGGCTACACCATTGTTGCTGTTTTGTCATTTTCTGTCATGTTCTGTCTGGGGTTTTCTTGGCAAACACCCTGGACTGATTCGCCATTCCCTTCTCCAGCTCATTTTACAGATGAGGAAACTGAGGCAAACAGGGTGAAGGGACTTGCCTAGGGTCACACAGCCGCCGAGTGTCTGAGGCCAGATCTGAACTCGAGCAGACCAGTCTTCCTGCCTGCAGGCCTGGTGCTCTGTGCACGTCACCCCCCAGCTGTCCCCGTACAGACGATAAAGTGCACTTACTGAGTCTTAGTTTTGCTTGAATGCTTTTCTTTGTCACAAAAATGTTTGGCTGCTGTGGGCAGGGCAGGTGGAGTAAGAAGACATGAAAAGCCGTGAAAGCCAAAGGCAGGGATGCTGGCCTGGAACCTCTGCCTCCTGGCTCTGCCCTGTGACCTCCCCGCCTTCCTTAAAGTCCCAACTGAAACCTCTGCTGCTCTGCCCACAGGGACTATACATTTTAATCTCTGATACTTCTTTTCTACTAAACACCAGCCTTCCCCCCCAAATCACTCAGTTCCCAGACTAAGCCCTACTTGGTCACTGTTTGGGCCCTGATCGGCTCAGAATGAATCCAAAGAACAATGATTTCTGTTTTGGCCAGAAACCTTCAGGGTCTTCCCCTCTTAGCTCTATTTTTTTTTTTGGAGGGCAATTGGGGTTAAGTGACTTGCCCAAGGTCACAGGGCTAGTAAGTGTTAAGTGTCTGAGGTCGGATTTGAACTCCGGTCCTCCTGACTCCAGGGCCTGTGCTTTATTCACTGTGCCACCTAGACGCCCCAGATCTATTTTTTTTTTTAAAGAGGCCATTCTTTGCCTCATTTTTTAAGCCTTAATCATTGAAATGGCATTGCCTCAGTCAAACTGAGACCTGTTAAAGACCTTAACTTAAAAAGGGCCAAAGTCTCCCACTGCATCCTGGACCATCTCCAGTCATCCTGACCTGTATCTGGCCACTGGACCCAGATAGCTCAGGAGGAGACAGTGAGGCTGGCGACTGTGCAGCCCTGCCTCACTTAAATCCAATTCACTGGCATGTCGCAGCATCACCTTCCTGACTCACGGTCCCCTGGGAGAAGAAAGAAGAAAGAGCAAGCAAAGTCCCATCATATTTACGATGTTTTCCCTTCGTCATTCAGCTCTGTACAATTCTTTGTGACCCCATTTGGGGTTTTCTTGGCAAAGAGACTGGAGTGGTTTGTCCTCTCCTTTTCCAACCCATTTTGCAGATAAGGAAGTCTTTCTTAATTGTTCTTAATTCCAGCATCTTCCTTCAGTTAATTATTTCCTTTTTATCCTGTCTATGGCTTGTTGCTATGCATTTCTTAGATTGTAAGTTCCTTGAGGGCAGGTACTGACTTTTGCCTCTTTTCTGTTTCCCTTGTCCTTGAACATTAATAGGTGCCTAATAAATGTTTATTGAATTGAAATCAAGCAATAGCCTTAAAATAAAACATAGGGCTTAGCCCAGATAATTACTAGACCCTTTCCAGCCCTCAGGGTCTCTGAGATTGTAATTTTAGGATCTAAATCCAAGTGTTGGGAAGGCTGAAAGGGAGGGACCCCGATGACTCTGGAAAGCTGGATTTGGAGATCTGGGTGCAAATCCTACCTCTGCTCCTTATCCTGGTGCTAACCTTAATCGCAAGACCTTAAGCAGCCTCCTCCCTCTGGGATTCAGCTCACTCATCTGTTAAATGAGAGTTCTGGAGTAAGTGGCCTCTCAGGGAAACTCTAAATGCCCAGGCTGAAATGAATATGATAAGGGGATGTGGTCTTCCTGGTCACAGTCAGCTGTCAGGGCCCAAATGAAGGGAGAGGTACCAGCCTGCCAACTCCCCATCAGCATGGGCTAGGGAGATAAGTAAGGCAGAGGCCAAGGGAATCCTTGGTGCTGAAATAGTAGGATGGAGATTGTAGCATGGGTAGAGATGCCTGGTGGAAGAAGAGGTCACTGCCCCTGCCCTGCTCCCAAGGACCTCCAGCTGAGCTGGGCACGTGGCATCTGTGAGTGTCTTGAGTGATGTGGCTAAAATACTATGCCCCCAAATACACCTTCATTGACTGTTGGACCTAGGAGGGATCTACTCGGAGACCAGGAAATTGGTTCTGAGAAAACAGGTGTCAAAAGCTCCTGGAGTGGAGATCTAGGATGGAAGGGCTTCAGAGGGGTCCAGCCAAGCCCTTCATTTTATAGGGGAGGAAGCTGGGACCCAGGGAGATGTAATGACTTGGCCGAGGCCTCAGATATAGCAAGCATTGGAGACCCAGACTCTTGGACTCTTGTGTCACAGAGGACAAACGGAGGCCCAGGGAGGTATAATGACTCAGCCTACATCACCCAGATATGAGATATTAGAAGCAGGATTTGAACCTGCATCCCCTCACTTCAGGGCTGGAAGTCCTGCAGTTGTACCATACGGCCTCCTTCCCCTGCTCACACAGCACAGCCATGGCAGTGCCAGGGTTACAGTATCCAATGGCCAGAGAGGTGACAGGTCCTGTGACAATGAGGACCAAACCAAGGATTGAGACAGAGAGGGATCCCTTCAGTAAGAGGATTTCATGCCCCACCTGCCCACCTGGGCAGGGGCCTGAGACCTGGGACTGCTTAGGACAGGTGCTCTCCCTGGTGGAGCAGGCAGGTGCTACCTTCCCCATACTTGCCTTATTCCTGTTCTGGGCATGGATCTCCCAAGAGCAATTCCAGGTCATCTCTGGGGAGTGCTTTGCCTGGTGGTGGGCAGACTCTTCAAGGCTGATCTCTGCAGATACCTCTCCCACACACTGACAACCTGTCAATCACAGAAAGAAACAACTTTATCTCAATTGGGGTTTGAACTTGGGGCAAAAGAGCTGTCTTCTAACCCACTGCCATTTTACAACCCATCCCATCCAATAAGCATTTATCAATCAACTCCTGGATACAAGACACTGGAGACAGAAAAGAAAAAAAAAGACCACAAGGAATTTACATTGTTCTGGGCAAGGATAAAAACTAAATACAAGTAAATGCATGATATTCGGGGGAAGGAAGGAGCACCAAGAGCCTGGAGGATCAAGAAATGCTTCCTGGAGGAATGGGAGAAGCAGCGCTCTTCCCACCCCATGAATTCCCCTTCCTTCCTAGACCTCAAGTGCATGGTCATGGAGTGCATCTCGGGGCTCAGCTGCCTTGCCTCCCCGTCTGATCTGTGGTCAGATCTTGTCATGCAGACCTGCCTAATAACTCTCGTCTGCACCCTCTTCTCTCCACACACAAAGCCACTACCAAGGCACAGGTTTATTTCCTCCTTCCTGACTCCTGGTAGCCTGCTGGGTGGTCTGTGGCTGTGTCTCTTCCCCCCAGACCATTCTCCAACTGTCAAACTGACCTTCCTAAAACCCAGGTGTGAGATGTCATCTCCAGGGACTCCTCGTTCCTTCCAGGATCAAATACAAGCCACCACTGGGTATTTCTGGCCCTTCCTAACCTGTTCCTTCTGACCTGTCCAGTCTCCTGTCCATGTGGCACTCCCAGTCCAATGACACTGGCCTTTGATCTTCCTCAAATGAAATATTCCATCTCCTGCCTCCATGTCTTTGCACTGGCTGCCCGTCATGCCAGCCATGCCCTCCCTCCCTCCCTTTCCTAGCTTCATTTAAGACAGCTCAAACCCCACCTTCTTTAAGACACCTTTGGTGATTGCCTTTTCTGCTCAGTGCCTTCTTTCTGAGGTTCCCTTCCAGCTAAGCTTTCTGTAGGTTGTTTGTGTATGGTTGTTGGCATGGTATCTCCCCCATTAGACAGGGAGCTTCTGGAGGGCAGGCATTGGCTTTTGCCTTTGTGTCCTCAGTGCTCAGCAATGTGCTTGGTGAATAGTGGGTGCCTAATAAATGCTCATTGCATGACTGACTCATTGTCCCCAGGACCTGGTGGAATTGTAGAGTGTTGGAACTGGAAGGCACCTCCAAGCCCAGTCTTTCATTTGTCAAAGGAAGTAGCTGAAACCCAGAGATGGGAAGAGACTTGCCCAGGGTCACACATCCTTTGAGTCAGGATCTGGGCCAAGGCCAGGATTCCTCCTCCTCATCCATATGTCCTCACTCAGTCTGCTTCGAGCAGCAGCTGGGGCCCACCCTGGGTGCATGTGTCTCTTCTCCAGGAGTCTCCTCCTGCATCCAGCTCATGCTGTTTCCATGAGAGATGCCACATCACATCTTCCATGACCTCAGCCCCACACACTCCCTTCTGTAGTCTTCTCTCTGGCTTTCTCTCATTGCCCGTTCCTCTCACCCTCTCTCATCGGCTCAGCCTTGTTGCCTCCACACTCACTGCCCCATAGTCTTGGAGACATGGTGGGGAGTAGAGGGACCGGGGATGCTCACTTGGCTTGGTTCATGCTCCCATTGCCCTCTGTGCCTTTGCTTTTTTTGTCTTCTCTCTTCTGCCCTCCCCCTTTCTGCTTTCCTTGCCTTCTTGTGTTACAGACAGAACTATGAATTTGGGGTCAGGAGATCAGAGTTCATGTCCCAACTTACTGGCTATCTGATCTTGGCCAAATCATTTGACTGAACGTCCCCTCAGGTTCCCTTCAGAGCTAACATCTGATCCTCTGCCTGCCTTTCATCCTGGTTGCCTTCCCTGCCTAATTCCATTCCTTTCCTTCTTAAAGCCCTATGAATGTCCTGCCAATATGATATCATGTGTGTGTGTATGTATGTGTTTGTGTGTGAGTACATGTGGAGAGGGTGTGCCAGGATGACTCTCCTGAATCCCTCTTGTGTCTCCTAAATGAAGGCTGAGATTCCTTGCATGGAGAGACAAAAGAGGAATTTCAGAGGTCCACACCAGGCACACATGAACATGCCGAAGAGTGGATCTATGTTTGCATGTAAGTGTGCAAGTATGCTTGGTATGTCAACCAGTCAGACAATAATATTTATTAAGCCCCTACTATGTGTTGAGCGCTGAAATTTGTACTAGGGATACAAATAAAAAGACCGTCCTGTCCTCAAGGAATTCACAATCTAGTGGAGAAGACAATGTACAAAGGAGGCTGGGAAGCAGGGGTGGGGGGCCGGAGAGGCTGATGGAATGAAGCCAAAGTGGGAAACAAAGAGATGGCTGGTCTGGAACCCCTTCTGAAGTGGAGGTTATGAAGTTCCTGACTGTCCTCCCATCTGAGGGGCACGGGTGCTGGCGAGTTGTGAGTAGTGCCAAGGCTGAGGGGCACGGGCACCAAGAAGCACTTATTGAGCGCCAGGCCCCGTGTTCTGAGCGAGGGATGTAAGGAAAAAAATCCAACAGGCCCTGACCCCAAGAAGCTGAGTCTACTGTTGATTAGACTATAGCATCTGTCCAGATGAATATGATACAAAATAGGCAATTTTGTTAGCAAAGTGGTCCAGCCTAAGTGTAGGGTTGTGTGAGCAGAGAGAGAGTACAAACAACTATGTGCTTCGTATCTGTGTTGGGAACATGTGTCTGTGTCACCTACTGCTCCAACCTTATTTCCCCTTGCTCACCAGCACACACCCTCTGCTTTTATCAGGACAGCTTCCTCATTAGCAGTCCCCTGAACAAGGCACAGTCCTTCCCCCCTCCCATCTATCTTTGCCCATATTGCCCCATCATGGGAAATGCCTTTCCTCCTATCTGTCTACCCCAAATCCTGCTTATTCTTCAAGGCCACGTCTTCCAGGAAGTCTTCCTCAACTATTCCAACCCTTTGTGATTTTCTTTTTGTCAACTCTTATTGTACGTTTTCTAAGAACTCATAATTGTACTTCATCATAGGCTGCCCTCTGTTGTTCCTTGTATCTTCATGTGTTTTAATCTTATTTTTCCCATTGTCCTTGAAGCTCTGGGAAGTCAGGGACTATGTCTTATTCTTCTCCACATTCACTACAGTGCCTAGCATGTGCTAGCAGCTCAAACATACTTATACATTGTTGGGTTGTTGAGTGTATCTCTGTGCGTGTGTCTCTATCCCTTCCCATCAGGGACCCATTTACTCAGGACCTACAGCCCAGGGTCAAATACTCAAAGCAAGATGGTTATGATGGCCAGTTATAACACATTGCTGGAATGCCCACCAATTGGGAAATGGCTTATCAAGTTGTGGTATATGATTGTGATGGAATACTAATTTGCTATGAGAAATAATGAGCAGAAAAACTTGGGAAGACTTATGCACGAACTGATGCAAAGCAACGTGAGCAGAACCAGGAGAACATTGTACACAGTAACAGCAACATTGTAACAATGATCAGCTGTGAATGACTCAGCTCTTCTCAGCAATACAATGATCTTTAAGACAATTCCAAAGGACTCGTGATGAAAGATGCTATCTGAATGTAGATTGAAGCAAGCTTTTTAAACTTTATTTATTATTCTCATTTTTTGGTCTTCATTTCTTTTGCAACATGGCCAATATGGACATGTTTTGATTGACTGCACATGTAGCCTCTATATCAAATTTCTTGTCTTCTCAAGGAGAGGGAGAGAAAGAGTTTGGAATTCAAAATTTTTTTAAAAGTTATGTTAAACAATTTTGTTTATATATAATTGAGAATTTTTAAAAAAGCACTTTGTCAGAGCTCTTTGGGCCTCAGTTGTGCACACATGTTCCAGTCCGGATAGGTGGAGTTGAGAACAGACATGAGAGGCTATCATGGCTGGGAAGGATGTGGCTGCTAGCAGGAGGACAGGGGAAAGTCCAGATTGGGAGCTGATCAGAAGCAGGAGACTGGAGCTCAGATCCTAGCTCATGTGTGAGCCTGGTGAGCCACTGAGGGTGCTGGGGTCACAGGCCTAAAGCTGGGAGAGACCTCAGAGGCCAATGAATCTTGCTACCTTTCTTTGCAGATAAGGAAACTGAAGCCGTAGGAGGTTAAATGGTTTACTCTGAGTTACACAGGGAGTAAAAGACTTGACCCACGGTCTCTGCTATTTACAGGTACCCTCAGTTTCCTCATCAGTAAAAAAGAGAGGGGTTAGGCTGGGGGTGGTCTCCCTGCTCTAGAGCTGTGCCAAAGATGGACATTCCTAGAAAACTGCAAAGTCTCCAGTGCCCTTTATCTCGGTCACTGGTGTCATTGTGAGGCAGGGACAAGGAGTGTTGGCAGGCTTATCTTATCAACAAGGTAATGGAGTCAGGAATGGTGGGATGCCTTGCCCGTGCTCATACAGTCAGTATAGAGCAGAGGTGACATTGGAGCTGACGTGCTTGCAGCTCTCTGGCTCAGCACCCAGGCCATTGGGAGCCTTCCCTGCTCTGTGAGCCCAAGATTCAAATCCAGACTCTCACAGGGCCCCCGCAAGTCAGTTTCAGCCCACTGAGTCTCAGCATCCTCATCTGTACAGTGGGGATAATAATGTCCAGACTACATACAAGGCAGGGCTATTGCGAGAAAAGCGCCCATAAACTCTACAGGGAGAGCTGTTATTTCTGTTCTCCTGCCCTGGGAAAGGCAAAGTTTGCTCCTGCCCTATGGCTGATATCAAGGAAATCACTGGCATGTTTTCTGGCCCTTCTGCTGAGATTTAGAGACTTTCCCAAAAGCCTGTTCTTTGACACTGGGACTCAGAGGCACAGGGCTGGGCCAGGGCATGAGGGACTGAGGGGAATCAGAGCCTGGCTTTCAGCTGCTGTTCAGATGGCTTCAGGGACAGATGGGCTGTTTGGCACCAAGTCTGCCTGGATGTTTGCCTTGCAAAAACTTCTAGAAAAAGGAAGATCCCAGAGCCCATGAGTGGATGGGGAGATGGAGGCAAAGCCAAGTTAATTAGTATTTATGAAATGTGTACTATGTGCCTTGCACTGGGCTCTGTGCTGGGGGATAAAAAGAAAGTCAAAAACCATAGTGAAAGAAGGAAGGAGCTCCTAGGGGTTAGCCAGAGAGGCAGAAGTAGAAGTAGAGTCTTGTGGGGGGAGGTGGGGAGAGAGACAGAGACAGGGGAGACAGACAGAGGAGAAGCAGAGAAAGGGGAGAGCCAGGGAGAGTCAGTCAGAGAGAGAAATGAAAGGTGCAGGGGAGAGAGAGAGAGAGATGGAGAGAGAGGGAGAGAGAGAGAGAGAGAGAGAGAGAGAGAGAGAGAGAGAGAGAGAGAGAGTTATACAGAAAGAGAGATACACAGAGAGAGAGAGATACAAAGAGAGAGAGACACATAGAGACACACATAAAGACAAGGGAAGACACAGAGGTAAAGACATGGAGAAGGGGAATGGAAAAAAGATAATGAGAAAGAGGAAGAGAGAGAAAGGGAGAAAAAAGAGAATGAAAGATGGATGCAGTCAGAGGAGTGGAGGGTTAAGCTGAGCGGGAGCATTAACTAGGATAGAGAGAATGGATGGGAGTTTCAGAAGTAAAACTGGGAAAAGCTGAATGTTGCAAGCAGAATCCAGCCAGTGCCCTGCAGGACCCGGACCCTGCCCTTCCTGATGGACGCTCAGAGAGGGTGGGGCTCACCCAAAGCTAGGGAGTGGCTGGGTCCCAAGGCTGAGGGTCTGGCTCCGGACGCCAAGAAGCCCTTTGAGGAGGTGTGTCCCCAGGAGGGGCTGCCTTCATCTCTTAACCTTACTTTGATCTTCCTCTGTGCTATTCCCCCTGCCTCAGATTGCCTCCCACTCTCCAGCCATGGAGCCTCACCTGTGGATATGCTGTCCCCCACCCCCACTCTGAGTAAAAGACGCTTTTTACTTACAGTTGGGGACGCCGATTTGGGATCCTCAGGAGAGGGATGGCGAGGAACCTTCCTTGGAGAGGAGAGCACAGGGTGTGTGTCTTCAGCTGCCTCTCAGTTCCTCACTCTAGAAGTCGCCAGGGTCCTGAGCCCACAAAACAAATGGGAGCACACCAGCTTTGATGGGAGGGAACTGGCCAGACCAACAGTCACCCTGGAGCTGAATTTCCACACGCCCTGGGACCTGCAGCGAGCTTCCCGGAGAGGGAGGAAGTGCTGACACTTGGGAGAGGAATGCCTGGGCACAGAAGGAGCCAGCAGCCCCCCAGGAAGCAGGAGAGCAGGCTCTCCCTCCAGCTCCTGACGTCACATTGGCATTCACAGAGGAGCTGCTAGCTTTTCTTCCCCTCCTGCAGCAGGGCAGAGCTCCCAGTAGCCAAAGGCAGGTCGGAGTAACTGTTAGGACCACCGGCTGTCCTCTCGGGCTTCGAAGGGAGAGCCTGCTGGCTAAGACCCAGCCTTACCACACGGATCCAGGAAACTCTTTCCTAAAAAACAATTCTGTCCACGTCGCTCCCTTGCTCCAGAAACCCCAATGACTCCCTATTACCTCTACGGTCAGTTTTTTAAACCTCAGTTTGGGCTCCAGCCAACTTTTCCAGGCTTATAGTGTGTTACTTTCTTTCACTCCCTGCACCATCCAGTCAAACTAACCTTCAATGCTGTTCCTTACGGCACCTGACCTCGTGCCTTTGTACCAGCTGGTTTCCAGGGATGCCTGGAATGCACTCGATCCTTGCTGCCATCTCTTAGAATCCCAAGTCTCCTTCAAAGCTCAGTTCAAGGGCTGCCTCCTCTATGAAGCCTTTCCTGATTGCTCACCTCATTAATACACTTACCTTGTATTAATTTTGTTGTTACAGAAACCAGTTTTCTCCCTAATACTGTTTCACTTTTATCTTTGTTCAAAGGCAAAATGCCTGGCAAGGGACAGCCACAGAGTAATAACAGTCATAGCTTGCATTTATAAAGCTCTTTATGGTTTGCAAAATGCTTATTGTGTGTCAACTCATTTAACCGCCCTGGAAAGGAGAAACTATTATTAGTCCTATTTTACAGATAAGGAAACTGAGGCCGACAGAGTTAAGTGATTTTCGAGGGCACACAGCCAGTAAGGATCTGAGGAAGAATTTAATTTAAAGTCTTCCTGGTTCCCAGTCTTACACTCTGCCCACTGCTCTGCCTATAGGGGCTTAATAAACGGGTATCCATCCCTGGATCATACATGGGGTCGTTGATTTAGGACTGGAAAGAAACTTAGAAGCCAACCAACCCGTTTTACAGATAAGGAAACTGTGGCCCAGAGAGAGGAAGGGACTTGCCCACTAGGAAGTGGAAAGACTGGAGTAGAACCTGCTGGAAGTCAGGTCAGGCCAGGCAAGGAGAGCAGACAAAGCCTTGTAGACAGTAGACACTTAATAAATGCTTGGTGAAGCAAGTCAAACCCAGGATCTAGGTCTGAGAGAGACTTTAGAAACCATTTAGTCTAACCATTTCATCTTACAGAGGAGGAAACTGAAGCAGCCCAGATTGGGACAGGAATTTGACACAGCTTCTCTCCCCACCCCTCTCTCTCTCTCCCCCTCTTTCCCTCCCCTCCCCTCCCTCTCTTTCCCTCCTTCTGTCTCCCTTCTTTCTCTGTCTCTCTTCCTCCCATTTCTCTCTGCTCCTTTCTCCCCCTTCCTCTCCTGACTCCTTATTGTCCTGCTCTCTCTCCCTTTAAACTCTTCCCTCTTTCTTCACTTTTTTCTCCTCACTCCAGCTCCCTCTCTCCTTTTCTTGCAGTCCTTGTCTTCCCTCCTACATATCCTGTCCCCTTCCTATTCTCCCTCCTCTTGGTTGGGGAGGAGGGCAGGACTCCAGTTGGTTATCAATAAAATATAGTCACCAGACAGAGAAGCTGAGGGTAGGAATTTCTGCCAGTTTGGAGCTCAGTTCTCTGCCTTCAAGGCAAGAAGGAAAGACACCCCTTGGCCAGGGTCCTGTGTCTAGGAAGAGAGCTTGGAAGATGGCTCAGGGAGTAGATGGTGTCCCAGAGGAAGGGCTGGACAGCTCAGTGACCGGCTTCCTCTTCTCTACCCACTGCTGGGCACACAGGCAATGATTGGGCTCTTGTACAGCAACCAGAGAAACAGCCTCAGGTGATTCCAAGAACCCCATTGGCTTCTGCTTACTCCTGTACCTCAGGAGCGGTGGGGGGAATCTTGCTAAAAGTCGGCAAAGGACAAGCCCCTGGAGCTTCCCTTTGGGATAGACTTTAGTCCAGCTTTCAGAAAGCCCCCTGGGTTCAAGGCCCCTGGGAAAGCTGGGTGGACCCGGAATATTGGGGAGCATGGAAATGAGGCTGCCAACTATGTGTCCAGACCTCAGGCACCAGCTCCAGAAGGATGAAACGGTCGTCTTGCCTCGGGATCCCCCACAATACTCCTTTCCCCAACTAGCCTATGTTTTCTCTTGTAATGCTCCCCCTTCTCTCTCCCCATTCCTCTGGCCCCTCTCTGGCCTGACTCTCCATTCTTTCCTCTGCTCTCTCCAGTGCTCTCCCCCTCCTCCCTCCTCTCATGCTCACTCTCTCAGTGTTCCCTGCCTCCCCAGCTCTCCTATGTTCCTCATTCTGCCCCCCTTCCCAAGCACTTTCTCCCCTCCCTCTCCTCCCAGCTCCGACTCTCCCTGGATAGCTCTCTGCTGGGGGAAAGGCTGATTCATCCACTGGTGAGCTCAGCATTCCCAATCCCAGCCAACTTCTCCCTGTTTTTCCTTAGATTTTCCACTGGGCCATGTGACTGGAGTTAGGGCCCCACAAGGGGGAATTCCTGGGTCTTTCCTTAGAGCCCCTGGCCAGCCCGGGACAATTTACTTCCCTGTGGGGAACTAGAGCAGGAGGAGAAGAATGGAAAAAAGGAAAAGGAAAGAGAGGAAGGGAAGATGATACAATCTGTGACCATCTGCTCTGAGGCCAGTAGGGGAAACTGGAGAGAGAGAGAGGGAGAGAGAGAGAGAGAGAGAGAGAGAGAGAGAGAGAGAGAGAGAGAGAGAGAGAGAGAGAGA
>CM053592.1:193248249-193272810 GCA_028646515.1 Pseudochirops corinnae | reverse complement strand
TGAGTCTCTCCAGGTTATCAGGAAGTCCGTCTGCTCCTCATTTCTTATAGCACAGTAATATTCCATCACATTCATGTACCACAGCTTGTTCAGCCATTCCCCGGTTGATGGGCAGCCCTTTGTTTTCCAATTCTTGGCCACCACAAAAAGAGCTGATATAAATATGTTTGTACATACGGGGCGCCTCTTCCCACTTCTCTGATCTCTTTGGGATACAACCCTGGAAGTGGTATTGCTGGGTCAAAGGGTATGCACTTATTTATAGCCCTTGGGGCATAGTTCCAGATTGCTCTCCAGAATGGAGATACATTATACGTTAAGTATAAAAATCTGTCATATCCTGCAGGCAGTAGGAGGGGGAAGGGTCACGAAGGGTGTGGTTAGAGGGAAGGAAGTAGTAAGGGAGAAGGGTAGGAAAAGCGAGGGGGGCTGAGAAGGAGGGAATACTGAGGGAGGTGGCGGTCAAAAGGAAAACTCTTAGGAGGAGAAGGGAGAAGGGAGGGAGTAGAAGCAAAAACAGGAGGGAATAGGATGGAGGGAAAGACACAGAGTAATTATGACTGAATGTGAATGGGATGAATCTCCCATAAAACAGGCAGATAGCAGAATGGATTAAAAACCATAATCCTACAATATGCTGTTTACAAGAAACGCATCTGAAACGGGGACACACACAGGTTAAAGGTAAGAGGCTGGAGTAAAACATATCGTGCCTCAGCTAAAGTGAAAAAAAGCAGGGGTGGCAGTCCTTGTGTCAGACAAAGCAAAAGAAAACAGAGCTGATTAAAAGAGATAAGGGAGGAAACTACATCCTGCTAAAAGGCACCATCGAGAATGAAGTGATATCGTTACCTAACATCTATGCACCAAGCAGTACAGCATCCAGATTCCTAAAGGAGAAGTTAAGGATGTCAGAGGAAGAAAGAGAGAGCAAAACTATACTAGTGGGGGACCTCAATCTCCCCCTCTCCGAGCTGGAGAAATCGAACCTCAAAATAAACAAGAAAGACGTTAAGGAGGTAAATAGAATCTTAGGGAAGATAGATATGGTAGACCTTTGGAGAAAATTGAAAGGGAATAAAAAGGAACATACCTTCCTTTCAGCAGTGCATGGCACACACACAAAAACTGACCATGCACTAGGGCACGAAAACCTCACAATTCAGTGCTAAGAGGCAGAAATATTAAATGCACCCTTCTCAGATCACGATGCAATAAAAATTATGTGTAATAAAGGGCCATGGAAGAATAGACGAAAAAGTAATTGGAAACTAAATAATTTAATCCTAAAGAATGAGTGGGTCAAAGAAGAAATTAGAGAAACGATCAGTAACTTCAAGAGAGTGACGATAACGAGGCATCATGCCAGAACTTGTGGGATGCAGCAAAGGCGGTTCTTAGGGAAAGTTTTATGTCCCTGAGTGGAGACATGAAAAAATTAGGGAAAATGGAGATCAATAAATTGGGCGTGCAACTGAGAAAGCTGGAAAAAGAACATCCCCATTAAAAATCCCCAATAAAATACTAAATTAGAAATAATGACAGCCAAAGGAGAGATTAATAAAACTGAATTTAAGAAAACCATTTAATTAAATTTAATTTAAGAAAACCGTGTTAATAAATAAAACTCAGAGCTGGTACTATGAAAAAACAATAAAGTTGATAGATGTTTAGTCAGTATGATAAAGGCAAGAAGAAAACCAGATTTCAAGTATCAAAAATGAAAAGAGTGAATCTACCTCCAATGAAGAGGAAATCAAAACAGTAATTAGGAATTGTTTTGCCTAGTTGTATGCACATAAATTTGACAATCTTAGTGAAATGGATGAATATGTACAAAAATACAAGTTGCCCAGAGGAACTGAAGAGGAAGTGAACTATTTAAATAACCCTGTCTCAGAAAAAGAAATTGAACTAGGCACCAGAAACTTCTTGATAGAAAAATGCCTTTTTTCATAGTACGCTGAGGACTTTGGCAGCAAGGGGCTGGTTCAGAGGGGGCCAGGTCAATGACTGCTGTCCTGCTGCTATCTGGAGAGCTGGTGGCCTCTGCCTCCCTGCAGGGCAGCCTCTGTCCTCACTTCTGTGGGGCAGTGGGGAAGCCTAGAAGCTCCCCTGCCTCAGATGCCAGGAGACCCTGAATAAAGAGGCTGGCCAGGAATGGTGTTATGGAGTCTGGGGGGCAGAGCTCTGTAATGGTGCCAGACTGGGGCACCCATAGGTGAAGGGGATTTAGGGGCAGCCGCTTTCTGCTAACGTCCTTGGTGGGCATTCCGTTTTCAAATCTGGAGTGGGTGATGAAGGCCCCTCATTAGATGGGAAAGGGTTATAGACTGTTTTGAGAGGTTTGAGGGTCTTCTGTGATTCATCTGTTGGTTGAATGTCACTTCTCCAGCCATCTAAGCTCTTGGGTGTGCACAGCTGAGACCCCCAGGAAGAGCAGGTCAAGGGTGGTGCCACATCCTGGCATAAAACGCTGTGCCCTCTGCCTGACTCAGAGCTCTTGGTCTTGGTCTGCATGCTCTTGGCCTTGATCTGAACAGTGATAATGGGCCTGGTTCCTGCTCCCCAGGGCTGTGCAGAGAAGCCCCCTCCTCATGGGAGAGGAGCAGTCAGTGCAGCTCTGCCCCCTTGGCTCCACCAGCAGCAGAGAGAGGAAAGGCAGGAAATGGCCACAGGCAGGCCAAGGAGAGGAGAAGGCCCAGCTCCTGGGGCCCCTGGCGGAGTTGGGCGTTCCGAGAGTGTGGAGGCCCCTTCGTGGGAGCTTTTGTGCTGTGGACCCCAAGTGCCCTGAGGGTAGGGGATGGCTTATCCCCAGTGCCTGGGAAGGATGGCTTATACCCAATACCTGGGACATTGCCCTGTACCCAGCAGGTGCTTAATAAATGCTTGTTGAGTGAATGAATGGATGGTAGGAGAGTGCAGTTACATGTGTTAGAGGGGTTTGCTTCGATCCTGATGGTGTTAGAAGGCAGGCAGTCAAGACATCCATTGGGGGGACCCGAGTGAGGCTCGGGGAACCATCTTGTCTTTCTGTTCTCCCAGCAGTGACCCAGAGACCAGGTGGGAGGCCCTTCTCTCGTCTGGGCTGAGAGGTAGTGAGGTCCCCATGTCAGAGGTAGCCTGGATCAGCCTGACCAGGCGAGTGAGGATGGGGGGAGGAGGGAGAAGGGGGTCAGGTCTGTTGTGGCTGTGATGAGTTTGAGGGCACAGTGGGGCCTCCGAGGACATACTGACCAGGCCCGATAGGGAGTTGTCTCCATGGAGATGAGGGAATCCTGATGGGATCCCCAGAGACAGACAGCGATGGGTGTGGGGAGAGATGGGAGATGGTGGCTGGAGATGGGGTCGGAGGGAGGAGGACCAGGAGAGAGCCCCTGGCATGGCCAGACAAGGGAAGGTGTGCCTGTCCAGGAGGAGGCCATGGTCAGTAGTGTCTGAAGCTACAGAGGTGGATGAGGAGAAGACAGAAGCACAGCCATTGGCTCCAGTGGGGAAAGTGCTGTTGGCGAGCTTGGAGAGGGCAGTTTCAGACCCACCGAGGGGCAGACAGGCTGGAGGGTGATGGAGTCGCTTGGCAATGTCAGGGGAACTGTTCCAGACCGACAGGGCCTGAGCCAGGCTGCAGTGCTGATGGAGGGCCGAGGGTCAGGACCCACTAGTTTGCCTGGGCTGAAAGGTTCCCTTCTTCTATAATAGAGGCAGGAGAACAGTGGGTGAGACTGTCTCTGGGCCTGGAGGCAGGTGCCCCACTCCCCAGACAGCCCCTTTTCTGGTGTAGTAGGAAGCTAGCAGGGCGGAGGCGGCATTGGGGGCTCTGTGAGGGCAAAAGAGAAGTTTGGGAGCTGTCGCCAGGGGAACGGATCAGTCAGTGAAGGAAGAAGGGAGTTTTTGATTTGCTGTTGTGAGGTCTCAGTTGAGATGGGAGAAGAGGGTGGTGGGGAGCCGTCTTCTGGGCATGTTCAGCCATCCTGGAGCAGGCGTGTGATGGTGATGATGGGAGGTGGTGGAGGGAGGGCATCCTGAGTATGAGCTGTTGGAAGTGGAAGAGACTCTTGCAGGTGAGGCCCTGGCAGCTGGCATGCTCAGGGGCCTCTGGATGGACAGGACCAGACGAGAGAGTCCCACACCCAGGCAAGTGCTGTGTCTCCCCAGGTCCATGGATGTGGCCAGAAGGTGCGAGCTCAGGCCCGACAGAGGATTAGCAGAGAAGGGGTCCTCTATGCCGGCAGCGGGACAAAGAGCAAGGCTGCGGACCCCATGAAGAGAGTCCACCTGCAGAAGAGGCTGGATCAGAAGCTCGTGGAGCTGAGTAGCCAGAGGAAGAGCAAAAAAAGGGACAAGGACAAGTGAAGAGGAGCGTCCAGGGGTCTACCGCCCCGTGCCCAGGGCCCTTCCCAATCCTCCTTCCCCCGGAGGAGCGGGCCCAGCCTGGGCCCCAGGGAGTGGGTGCTGGCGAGCACGGTCACGGAAAGGTGGGAGGCAGGGTGCAGCCGGACCGGGGAGGGGAGCAGTGTCTGTGTCTGCGTGTCCACCGGGGCTGGCCTTTGGGTGTCTGTACATCGTCCTCACTGCTCGACAGGAAATGGAGGAAGAAAAAAATGCCCCGAGTGAAAGGAACTGAATAAAATCTGTGAAATACTTCACCCGTTTGGCTTGATATGGTTGGGGTGCAGGCCTGGGGAGGACCAGGAATGGGGAAGGGACCTTTGACCACCATCTGCATGCAGCCAACGCTGTGTGTTCAGAGCCTTCTCTTGGGTGCGCTAGCGAGCCAGCCTCAGAACTAGGAGGGCTTGGGGTCCACTCCAGCTTGGGCCCCTCCTGGCTGGGTAACTGTGGGCCAGTCATTGAACTCAGTGGCTCAGGCAGGTGCAGAGAGGGGCCCCCTTACCTGTCTCCTTGTCCCGTCAGGGCCCCTTTGTGTCCACAGCCTCCCTTTTCAAGAGTGGGCATTCCTGAGCTTGACTGGGGTGTTTCCAAGTGTAGAACCCTAAATCATTTTTGGCTTTTTTGTCCACTGGAGCATTTTGTTTGCATGTGTTTTGCACCCTCAGAAGAAGGATCCCAGGATTTTTCCTCCTGCGTGTTTTCATTTTGCTTCCTCACGGTCCATGATGCCAGCCGAGGTTGGAAGCACCGGGAACCCAGATGGGCGGGCCGTGACCGCTTTGCCAGCTCTTGAATTGAACATTGAATCTGGGGTGAGGCTCCCGGCAGCGTCTCCTGCTCCGAGAGCGTCAATGATCCTGAGTTCGCCAGCAGGACGATGCTTCATCAGTTAAGAGCTGGACAGTTACTTGAGAGCGATGCCTAATGAGCACTGGGCGTTTTCCTCGCTTTTCTGCAGTTGGCACTTCTGAGAGCATCTTCCAGGACATGTGACAAGATCCTTAAACAGTTGTTAGAAATAAACCTCTTTTGGTCTAGTTTTTACATCACACGTTTCCCAGTGTGTCCTCCCTCCCAAACAGCCGCCCTTGTAGTGAAGCCTAAACAGGAAAAGACCAGCTCAACAAAACGGAGCAGTGCATGCTAAGGAGTCTGCCCTCTGCGGGGCTTTTAAAAGGACTTTGTGTCCGTCTCTACTGAAATGTGCCTGGCTGTCTGAAATACAGGTGTTCTGCATCGAGGTGTCTGTCAGTCTCCACTAACGATTCTCAGAGGCCAACAGAAAGGGGTGTGTGTGTGCACCCACGCATAAGCAGGAAGGCTGCAATGTATAGCCAACAAGGGGCCCCAGGGAAGGCCATAGTGATCAGGGATTGTGTGCCAAGACAACAGGAGGGTGCCCAGACGCCCCTCTGGTGCCCTTGTGATGTGGGAAAAGGTGAGAGAGGCTTTAGGCCTGGAGAGTGGCCTCCCCTGTCATCCTCGGATGGACAGAGATGAATGGGCTGCCATCTGTCTCCTGGAGGGAGCTTCTGAATCAATGAAATCACAGAACAGGGTGGTGTTTGAGTATATCCTCTGAATGCTGGTGCCCTGGGGCACAGCTCCCCTCCCTACCCTAGTTACAGCCCAATTCCCCATCCTTGCTGTGCCCGCCTGTGTCTCTGTCTCTGCTCAAGCCTCAGGACTTTGGAGATGGTGATGTTCTAAGACTTGTGATCCTGGAATATCATTGGGAGGGCTCAGATGCTCACTCTGTGGGCATTCCTTCACTGGTGCACTTTGTGGCCCACCCATGCACGCTTGCCCAGGCTGTGTGACCCTCATGCCCATCCTCACCTGAGTTTGCCACAGTGGTTCTGCCCAGTGTGCTGAAGGCTTTCCTGCCTCACTTTCTCCTGAGGTTGTGCCAGAGGAGCCCCATCCTCTTCTCTCCCTGGCCCATGATTCCTGGATGTCGTCTTTGCTTTTCGGAAGTTCTTAAGGAGATGGCTTAGTCTGCCCGCACCCACTGTGTGTTCTTCTGGGTCTAACTCATTTTAATTCTTTGCCTGTTGTCATACCCCTTGCTTTGCTGCCATCATTAGGGGGTTACCATTAAGAGCCTTTGCTTTTATGGGAAACTGGGGATCGTTAAGGGAACTTTGCAGTTCCCTGAAAGCAATCCAGCCTGCTTTTCTCCTCCCACCCAAAGAAGTGTGTATTGAAATTCTTCATCCACTTGGTCTTCCCTGTGTGGATGGTCAGGCTCAGCTCTTCTGAGTGATTGCCAGTCTCTGCCAGTAGACGCTACAATTCCATATTCAAACAGAGACATCTGAGGGACTTCACTGTCCATGGGGTGTGTGCCCTGAGGGCACTGCATCCTTCTGCTTCCTTGTCTTCCTTTGCATTCTCATTGTTGGACCAGGTGCCATGCCCAGACCCGTTCCAACAGACGTTCTGTGATGTCCAGCCCAAACCTGCACCTCTTTGCTAGCCCCCAGCCCTGGGCTCTGTCCACAATACCTATTTCAGAAAGCTTCATTAAATGTCCTGAGAGTCTGATCAACTGAGGCCTGCACAGGTGGGAACCCCTGAAGTGGCCTCCCTCTGGTGGATCCTTGTTAACCCAACCACGGGGCAACCAGAGAGCAGTACTGGAGTTTAACCGGTGTTTGTTGAATGAGCGAGTGAGCAAGTGAGCAAGAGTCCTGTAGAGGGGATGGGCTCCCATATGCTGGGTTTGGCTTTGTGGAGTCCACTCAGTTCAGGCTAGTTTGGTTGTAGAAGCTTGTATTTGGAGCTAGGAGCTGTGCTCTGTGAGCCAAGCTCTCCACCCAGCACTAGGCGGAGGGAGGGAGGAAGGGAAGGGAGGGGTGAGAGAGACAGAGAGAGAGAGAGAGAGAGAGAGAGAGAGAGAGAGAGAGAAGAATTTGGAGACCCATGAACTTTGCCCTTGCAGTCGCCAAGTCAGAAATGCTCCTCTTCCCCACAGCTCTAGGCTGAGAAAAGCTGGCTAGGGAAGCAGAGGAGGGTGGGGTGAGGGAGGGTCACAGCCCCGATCCTGGTGCTTGTTTCTCGCATTCTGTTCTAGGACCAAGTCTGGGCCAAGTTCCTGCAGAACTGCCATGGAGGAGGTTTGGGTCAAGCTCTAACCTGGCTGCTTAAAAGGAATTGGGCCGGGTGCCAGGGAGGCTGAGAAGCAGGCGGCCTTATTTGGCCTGGAAACTTCCTCCTCCCTTGTAAACTGGTGAGAGCCGGCCTTCTCTCCTTGGGCTGAAGACCTGCCACACTTCTGGTTTTCCAGAATCCAGGCTTTCTTCCATTTGTGGATAGCTTGTACCCCTTTTATCTCCCCCGCTTCCTTCTGTTCCCCAGGAGCCCTCTCCTTGGGTGATGGCTCTGAGGTTGGGTCCCCTGAGGCATCCTGTAGGCATCCCCCCAGCTAAGGCAGGGAGCTGAAGGAAGCTCCCCCCCCCCCACTAGTGGGTGTAAAGAATCCTCTATTAAAGCTCATTGGTTTGTAGCTTTTGAGTCTGAGGGATGCTTCTCCAGCTCTTGTCGCCAGGGCATGAAGATGCCCGAGGGCAGGGCCTGTGCATCATGTTTATTTGAGCATTGTCCTGGTCGTTGTCCTGGTGATCTGTGCCGGGCACACAAAGGGCTCTGAGCAAATGCTCGAGTGACCCATGGTTTGTATGATGGGATTGAATGCCCTCCCCTGGCCAAGCCCCAGGCTTTGTCCTCAGAGGCTGGGCTGGGCATGTTCCTTCCTCCCAGGACCAGCTTCCTTCTTCAGGCAACCAGATTACAAGGAAGATAACGTGTCTCCAGGACTGGGGGTTCTTTCTGTCTCTCCCTTGTTGGGAGGGGGTGTTACTGAGGAATGCTCTCCTTCCTCATCTCTGTTCCCTGGCTTCCTCCACCACCTTCAAGCCCCAGCTCAAATCCTGTCATCTATGGGGAGCCTCCAGCCCCTGCTTGGGAGGCCTTGTCCCGTCCTGAGGTGGCACATTTCACTCTGGGACAGCTTTGGTCCTTCTGGGCCTGTCCCCATTTCATAGATGAGTAAGTGGAGACCCAGAGTGGTTTGAGTGCCTTGTCCAAAGTGTAACTGGTGTGGCTAGGATTTGAACCCTGGGACAGGGTCCCCATCCTCAGCCTCTTTCCCCCAAGAGGGGCACACTGTTGCCACTGAATACAGAAGATCTCCAACAGCTTGTACTACAAAGCCCAGAGCCTGAAAGATATGAGTTCAAATGTGGCCTCAGTCTCTTACTAGCTGTGTGACCCTGAATGGCCTCAGAGGTTCTGGAGTCACAGACGTCATCCCATCCAGGGTCTGTGGGCAGTCCCTCTGCTGAGGCAGATTGCAGCTTGCCTGCTCACTAGTGTTTCTCAGCTAGTCTGGGCCCCATGGCCAACGTGAGCTTGGACCTCTCAGAACTTAGCAAAACTTGCTAGTGGGTGACAGACAGATGTGGTCCATCCTCTTGCTGGGCTTGCACACAAAGCCTGTCCAAGCCGGAGGGGCCTTCCACAGCCTGTGCTCCCCTGGCCAAGCCAGGAGAAGCCGGGTCACCTCCACCCCCTGACAAGGTATCCTAGGGGGCTGGCCAGTGGCAGAATCTGTTAAGCAGTAAGGAAGCTTGGAAGGCCAAGACAAAGATGCCCTGGACCAATTCCCAGGAGGAGCTGGTGTCCTGACAAGGAGAGGCTTTCATCAGAGCTTTAAAAACAACTTTGTCAGTCACATAGAGGATGGTGCGAAGCAGTGAGCTCCCCGTCCTTGGAAGTATTCAAACAGATGCTAAATGATCACCTGCCTGTCAGGGAGGCTGTAGACAGGATATGTTTGCAGGGTGAGGGTTTACTCCAAAAGCCCCCTACGGAGGAGTCTGTGACCTCTAAGGAACGACTTGGCATCCCTAGGGAACGCTGTGTCTGACCCAACCCCAGGTCATCACCTTCCTCCAGAACCTTGGGCCCAACACTGAAGTTCACCTTCTTCCATCCAGGACCAGCAAGCAAAGGGACCTGGGCTCCAGCTGCAGAAAAGCCCCAGGCGGGGTGGGGTCATTCATCTTCCTCTCCTGGTTACCACGATTTGTTTCTATGACGATGGACTGAGCAAGGACCAAACTTGGGCGTCAGAGAAGGAGGCAAAGGTTTTCTGGGAGTCTGCACCTCTGGCAGCCCTGGACTCCACCCTGGGCCCTTTGAGGGGTCTTGTTGGCATGTCAGCCACATTCTTGGGCTGGGACTCCCCTGCCTGCAGACCCGTGTCTTTTGGGAAAATAAGCGCTCTGGCGAAGCCAACCAGCGTGGATCTTTATTCATCACTGGCTCTAATGCCAAGCCCTTGGGGTACAAGAGCAAAGATTGTCTTCCTCCCAAGGAATGTTCTTTCTGTTGAGGGGAGATGATGGACATCAGTAACCCACAAACCAACGAATCATTAATTGAGTGCCTGCTGTATGCCAGGCCCTGTATTAAGGGGAATGGCAGCCATATTTTGGGATGGTGAGGGGAGGCCTGGTGGGCCCTGGCCATCAAGGCCAACATGTGACCTTGTGCAATTGGCCTTGAGCCTTGGCCTCTGGAGTTACCCCCATTCTAGGGAAAGGAATTGAGGGCTCCGACCTTGTCAGTTTTGAAAGGTCAGGAGAACGTGCACGGGATGCCTGGCTTCCTGGTATAGCACCATCTCCGTGGGTTGGCATCCAGCCTGGCACTGATGCCCCAAGGAGCAGGAGATGACTCCCAGGAGCGAGTGAGCCCCGGGACCAGCCCAGCAGCAGCTGGGACGGGGACTCCTCTGTATGTCACACCGCGTGTGGACAAGACTCGGAGGGACCGAGGCCACAGAAAGGGACCCAAGTCTGAGCTTCTCCCGGAGCCTGGGGGGTGGGGCTGGGACTCCGAGCTATGGGAGGGAAATGTGTGTGCTTTCGTTATCGCTGTTTCCTCAAAGTTAATACCCCTTTGTTATTCAATAATTAATTAAAAATAAGTGATTTGTTACCCCTCGTTATGCAGACCAACCCAATTCCCTGGGAAAGAGGGGCCCGCGCAGCGGGTGGAAGACAGCCCTTGCTGTCTGCTGGTTAGCTCCCCCGCCCTGGGAAAGGCAACTCACCACTCACTACAACTTCAGTCTCCTCATCTGTGAAATGAGCCTAACCGCGTCTGCTCCCGCTGCCGGGATTGTGGGGAGGCTCAGATAAGGTGCCGTGAGAATATCAGTTATTACTGAGCTGTTGCCTTTGTCGCGTCACATCTGACTCTCCGTGGCCCGGCGGCCCAGAGCATGCCAGCCCTGCCCACAGGGCTTTCTTGGCAGAGATCCTGGCAGGGTGGTCATTCCTTTCTCCAGCTCATTTTACAGATGAGAAAATTGAGGCAGATGGGATGAAGTGACCTGCCCAGGGTCAAACAGCAGTGCATGTAAGAGGCTGGATTTGAACTCAGGCCTGGTGCACGATTCCCCTGAGCTGCCTCCGTTGCACTATTTACCTCCATGTAATTAATGCGTTGCTTGGGACGTCTGGGTTTTCGTGTTTGTCCAGGTTTCTTAGAACGGAGCCCAGCGTCTGTTTCCAACTCACTCCCAGACGGGGCAGGTGCCCGGTCTGTTGGCAAGGACCTGTCTTTGTTTTGTTTTCAGATGATTTTGGTCGTTGTTGCCTCAGTCACGGGCCTGGTCACCGTCCAGGAAGGCAGACATGCCCTTTGGCAGAGCCCTCGGGGAGCTGGGCGGGTCAGCGTTAGGAGCAGCCGTGATTCTGGGCAGAGGGGCCGAACTGCCCAGAGGCCGGCCCCGCACCTCTGCCCCAATGGTTTATTTTCCTTTGCATGCGTGTCTATGGAATTGGACCCGAACCAGGGGAAAGCTGCCAAGGTTATAATTGGAATCCCCCAGTTATAGCCGGAATTCTACTTGGGCTCTTAAAAGGAATCGTGTTATGGATCAAGAGCAGGCACAGAGCCCTGGCCTTATTTGGGATTGAAACGGCTTCTTTGGGAGGCTTCCGAGGGCCAAGGATCAGCTGGGGCTGGTGAGAGCTCCCTATGTCGGTGTGTCCCACATTCTGACGAATGGGGAGCCCTCTGACGCCCCCTCCCCTGGGAGAAAAGACTAGGTAGTGAGCTCCCCGTTCCTGGAGGCGCCAGGAGCATGGGTTTAGAAAGAGAAGGTTCTCTTTTTACTCAACAAGAGGCTGGGGGCCAGAGGAGGAATCTGGCTGGGGTTAGAGAGCTCTCAGTGCGCTTTCAGACACTCCATTGAGACCTGGCCAGGCCACTAGATTTCTGAATATGGGAGTGAGACATGGGCTAGGGGAAGGTACCCACTGCTCTGTTCGGGGTCAGGAGACTTTGGGGTGAGTTAGCCACGTGACCTTAGACTAGTCCTTGCCCTCCTCTGTAAAGGGAAGGATGTCCAATGGAAGACTTGGTGGCTTGTGGGGTGGGGCTTCCTTCCCGCTCTGATTCTGAGGTCCCAAGCTCGCCTTCGAGCTCTGAGCCTCTGGGGTGGTGGTCAGTGGGTGGGGCAGGTGTCCCTCACATGAATGTTTATCTGGACAGAGCAGAGAACCATACCTTGTTTAGTTGGTCAAGTGGTTCTCGCACCCGGGCTCTGCGTGTGCTCTGCACTGTGCGAGGGGAGCCCCGGGGGAGGGGGGAGACCCCAGCCTAGGCTGGTCTGTGCCTGGAGGGTGTTGCAGCTGGGGAGGAGCAGACGGAGGCAGGGTCCGAGAAGAAGGCTTGGAGGGGGTCAGGGACGGAGCCGGGGAGACGGTCTGTGAGAGTCCGGTGTCTCCGTCCCTTCCATCAGAGGCGCGTCTGTAAGCCGCTGAGATATGGGAAAGGTGAGCTCAGCCCAGGGTCCAGTTAGGCTTCTGGTACCAGCTCGGGCTGTGAGGGCCTGGGCCCCCTTTCCCGAGCAGGCCCCGAGTCTGGCAGAATGCTCCCCTCCTAGGGGGCCACGAGAGGAGGCTCCCCCAGGTCTCTCCTAGGCGGCTCCCCTTCCTGTTTCACTCCCTGGGGCTCCCACTTCCCCACAAACCCAGAGCCTCCACCGAGCTCCTGCCTCTACCCTGCTCCTCATTCCCCGGGCTCCCACGGCTTGGTGTATCCTCCTCCCTCAGAGGTGTCAGAATCCTCTCCCTCCTTCAAGTGCGGTTCCACGGCCACCGGCCCTCTGGCCACCCCAGCCTTCCCCAGCCTCCTGGCCTCCAGAGGCAGGCAGCTCAGCCTCCTCCTTCTCAGCAGGGCCTCAGACCCAGCTTTGTATGTCGTGCTGTGTCTGAAAATGGAGCCCCCTAAGTCACTGAGTACTTCATGGATGCAGAGTGGGGATCGGGAAAGAGGCCTAGAGGACATGGCCCCTGGGCCGGGCTTTGAAGGAGGCTACAGATTCCAAGAGGCAGGAGAGAGGAGAGAGGGCGTTCCAGGCTTGGGGACCACCTGGGCAAAGGTGTGCAGGTGGGAGAGTGGCCTAGGAAGAGCTGGGGCATGGGGAGCGGGGAGAGCAGGAATAGCGAAGAGGAGAGAAAATGAGGCACTTTCAGGTTTGGCACAAACCCTTACTCACCGCACAAGCTTTTGGTCATCCCCTTCTTCAGTGGTAGTGGTGTGAGTGTGAGTGTGTGTATGAGTGTGTGTGTGCGCGCGAGTGTGTGTGTGTGTGTGTGTGTGTGCGAGTGTGTGTGCGTGTGTGTGCATGTGTGTGTGTGTGAGCGCGCGCGAGTGTGTGTATGTGTGCGCGCGAGTGTGTGTGCGTGTGTGTGCGTGTGTGTGAGTGTGTGTGTGAGTGTGTGTGAGTGTGTGTGTGTGTGTGTGTGTGATGTGGATACAGAGGTGCCCCAAGGGTTAGGAATATTAACGGTTGTTTTTCCAGCACTTTGGGAAGCCCCTAGCATATTCTCTAACCTGAAGGTGCCTTAAAGTCTCTTCCCTTACCTTGAAATGCCATAAAACTTCCCCCTTGTCCAGGACCATGGAATTCCTCGTCATTCCCCCCCCCACCCCCATCGTGGGCCATAAAACTTCCCCGTCTCCCTTCTTGTCATCCATCTTCCTCAGCCTGTGCCTAAGTCTCCAACCCCCATTAGAGACCCCGAAGTTACGACATCATCCCAGAGGGCACGTAAATCTTGTGTATATAAGTCTGGTCCTTGCCTATATCATTGCCTTTGTTTAGCTCCTTGCTAAGTCTCAGGCCCACGGGCTTTTGCGGTAATAAAGCTCCCTTTGGCTGAAGAAAAGGTCTGAGTGAATTCTTTCAAAAATCTGAACCAGCTCTCCCAGCCCTGAACCCCAAAATGTGTGTGTGCGTGAGTGTGCATGTGTGAGTGTGTATGTGTGCATGCATGTGAGTATATGCATGTGTGTGAGTGTGTGTCTCTGTGTGTGTTTTACATTAAAAGGGAGTCCTCCTAGCCCTGGCGAGCCACACCCGGCTCTCTGCTCCCAGTTCTGGTCCTGGATTTGGTCTCTTTTTCCCTAAATGTCTGTTGCCTGACTCATCATTTGACGAGGGAGAAGGGAGGCCGGTGGAACGTTGTGTCCTGGCTCTTGGGGAATGAGAAGGCTCCCCAGCCTCACCCTCCCTCTGCTGGCACCCTTGGACTTCAGTGTCTGTGGGGTGGCTGCTCTTCTGGCTCGTCTCCCAGTGCCCTCCTAGGAGGCTGCCACAGCCTCTCGCTCCCCGACTCCCAGCTAAGAACAGGCCGGCCTGGGCTGTGGTTGGGAGCCAGGGGGCTCTGAGGGGTTGGGCCCAGATGAGGCACACCCAGGGCGGCAGCGGAGAGATGCTTAGCATCACCCTGTGCTCCCCCATCTTGGGGCGAGGCCTAGGAAATCCATCACCAAGAAGAAGGCTGCTGTGAAGCGGAGTCCTGCCAGCTTGGACCTCGACTCCTACCAGACTTGGCAGGATGGGCCGAGCCCACTGCCCAGGACACGCCAGGGCAGCTGCACCCTGCAAGAGCTCAGAGAGGACTGGCCGGGAGCCTTGGCCTTAGCAGCTGAAAGAGTTCAGAGGTGTGCAAGGGCCATGGAGTGTTGGGAGAGTCCAGAGGTGATGGAGCCAGGAAGACTTGAGTTCAAATCCAACCTCACACCTTCCTCACTGTGTGATCCTGGACAAATCACTTGTCCTTTGGTTTACCTCGGTTTCCTCCTCTGTGAAATGGGGACGATAATAGCACCTGCCTCCCAATATTTGTGGAGTGCTTTCACAGGGCTGGGCATGTAGTAGGGGCCTAATGAATGCTGATCGAGGGCCGCGCTGCTCGTCCCATGGAGAATCGGTAGTCCAGCGCACACACATAATTCGTGGGGCTGGTCTGACTAGAGTTAGAGCTGAGCTAGACCTGCAGAGCCCCAGGTTCTTCCCCTCAGTTTACAGACAAGGAAATAAGCTTTCCAAGGTCACACAGAAAATTCACCCCAAAAGTGGATTGGAAAAAAAATCAGGTTCTAATGATTGTAGAGGGGCTGCCTTCTGCTGTGCTCAGGCCCTGGGAGCCAATCTGAGCTTTCACATCACGGGTGTCCCTGAGATCTGGGGGGAAGCGTTTGCTGGATGGCTTTGGACCCATGTGCCTTCATCCAGAGAACAAAGGCACGTGAAGGGGGCAGAGGCAACGCTGTGTCTACATTAAGGAAATCCAGGAACCAAAGTGAGAGGGATGGTGGAGACGGTTTGGGTGAGGGTCAAAGGGACAGATCCCCACAGTGAAAGGGGGCTGCTTCTTTCTTGTGCTACTGGGGCTCACATATCCCCCTCTGTGACTCAGTAGACAGTCTTGGAGCCTTTCTGTGCTTCAAACATCCATCTCCCCATCACCCCACCCAAGGCCATATGAGGATGAACTTTTCAGGTGTTGGCTCAGCCTGTCCTTGGACAAGAGATGGAGAGTCCATTCCTGGGGATGCATTCCTGGGAACTTGTCTAGGGTGATGGGAGTTCCCAGAGCTCCTGTCCCTCAGGCATAGCCCACCAGAATCCAAAGTCATTTCCATACATGCTTTGAGAAGCCTCTGTGGAAGAATCCGCGGTATTGAGGGATTTCTCTTCCTCTTGTGTGTTTGGTTCAGTGAGCAGGAATTCAGTTGCATCCCGTTTTCATCCCGCTGGTGTGGTGAGCAGAAGCTGGAGATAAATGCCAGAGAGGTGGACCCTCAGAAATGGGCATGTTTTACTCATGACAAGATGAGGGACGATAACGGTAGCAGCAGCTAAGATTGATACCGTGCTTTTATGCGTGAAGGCCTACACTATGGGCCTTACACTTTTTATTTCATTCTCATAGCAACCCTGGGAGGGAGGCGTTATTATGAGGCCTGTTTTACATATGAGGAAACTGAGGTAGACAGAAAGGTCACACAGCTAGTGAATGTCTGAGGCCAGATTTGAACTCAGATCTTCCTGACTCCAGGTTTGGTCCTCTCTCCATGCACCACAAGCTGCTCCTAATGAGAAAGGTCATGAGACCGAGCAGGCTAGTGTCTCACAGGAGTGTGGGGGTAGTGGACGAGAATCAAGTCCACTTGCTCTAAATATTGAGATTCCAAGCAAAATCAGCATCTTGGGTCACTGGCCCTTAGCTTACGTCTGTGGGTTCAGACCCTTCCCATCAAGTGCTGGTCATACAAAACGTCATCACAAAGAGTGACTACGAGTAAACACGTTTATTGAAGCAAATCAGCTAACAGAAATTGGAGAAGTTATTCAGATTAGAATATGCCAGAAAAATATGCAAGCGACAATGAATGCTTCTGAGGGGAGCAAGACACAGGTAGCTCAAATCAAGAGACAGGGTCTGAGGCCAGCCACGGAGATGTCCTCTGAGGTCTCCAGGGAGGGGAGGAGTTAGGTCTCTGAGCAAGGCTGCATCTCCCTCAAAGGGTTCTAGGGACACCTCTACCAGGGGCTCAAGCCCCTCATCTTGTGTTCTCCCCAATACCAGTTGCCAGAGAGTAGCACCCAGTATCTTTTAACCAGTTAATATCAATTAGCTTTTACAAAGAGATATTTACTGAGAATATATACATATATGTATATATCATACATATATACATATGTATATATGTATTTGTGTGTATGTATGTATGTGAATATATATAAAACAGAAGTACAAAAATTTCCCCACCACATGCCCCGGGGCACACTCTCCCCTCTACCCCTTCAGCCTTTAGGGAGAGTGGCCTCAAAGTTAAAGCTACAAATTAGTCACGAACCCCGCCCCCCTAACAAGTTGACTTCTGAAATGCAGTAGCATGGCCAGTAGATGACTTGCTCCATGTTGCAGGACTCGGCTTTTTGGCATCTGGGTCAGTTGGTCTAGGTATCTGTCATTTCTTTGGTAGCTCTGTACTTCTGGCATCCAGGAAACTCTCAGATGAAGAGTTGGGGCAGGTAGATTGAGGACCAGGGAGATATCTTTGGGATCGAGTGGGTGCAGGCTGGGGCTGTCAGACAGATTGGGTGTCCCTATCTTTGGCGGTTACCCTTGGGGAGCACCTCGGTTGTATCCTTACCTCCACCCTGAATCCCATGAGTACACGATCTCACCTCTGAGGGGGACGTCTCTTCATCCCAGAGAGCCCTCTCTAGCATGACCCTGAGGGGCTCACGAAACCTTTTCTTCCTCTGACTCCCGACCATGAAGTAAATGATGGGATTGGCAGTACTGTTCACACAAGAGAATATTTTAGCCACATCATAGAAAATTACGTTTGGTCTCGGTCTCTCTCTCTCTCTCAGGCTGAGCCAGTAAATAACAAACCAGTGGACCGCGAGGGGCAGGGCACAGATGAGAAACATGGAGATGGTGACCAGGATGATGATGTAGAGCCTGGCTGGCTGGTGTTTTTGGGAGACCCTCTGGATCTTAATGAACAGGGTCAAGCCGGATACACACATCACTGGGGTGAAGACCCCAAAAATCAAAACCATAAAAAACAAGTCCACTTTTTGACATGAATTCCCATTTTTATTTTTCACAATACAGAAATAGATAGCTACCAGATTCTCCAGGATGGCCAGAATCCACAGTACTGCACATACCAGGGCAGACAGATTCTTGGGACGGTGACATCGGTACCAGATGGGGAAGAAGACAGAGAGACAGCGCTGAGTGCTGATGGTGGCCAGCAGGCTCAGCCCCAGGATATATGTGAGGCATCTGATTCTTCTAAAGATCTCAGTAACAGGCCAGGACCAGGGACCCAACCCAGGCCTGTTAAGAACACTGGACAGGGCCATGCAGAGAAGGAAGAAGAAGTCAGCGATGGCCAGGTTGAAAATGTAAACGCAATAGGGATTCTTCTTTACTCCAAACCTGAGAAACCAGATGATGGTCCCATTTCCTATCAGGCCACACAGGCACACCAGCACGATGAGGATGGCTATTCCCAGAGGAGACACGTTCCCTTCCTTAGTGGAATTGGTAAATGCTGGTATAGTATCCATCACTGTCACCTTGGGAGTGTGGACCATGAGGCTGAGGCAGGAGCCCTGCTAATGAAAAATAAAAACAGGCAAATCGTACCTCCATGGTTTAGGACACTGGACAAGACAATGAGCCCTGGCCCTTTTGCCAAATGCACTTTTAAAAAATTCAGTTTTATTTTATTTTCTCTTCTAAGTTCTTTTCTTCCCCCTCCCTCACCCATTGAGAAGG
The DNA here is from genome assembly GCA_028646515.1 of Pseudochirops corinnae. Lineage (NCBI taxonomy): Eukaryota > Metazoa > Chordata > Mammalia > Diprotodontia > Pseudocheiridae > Pseudochirops > Pseudochirops corinnae. The sequence goes on along the minus strand of CM053592.1, from coordinate 193,254,742 downwards.
CAAGAAAAACAAAACTCATTACAAGTATGTGTAATTACATGCAAATTCCTGTATCAGCTGTGTCCAAATAAGGAAAAAGGCAGGAAAGAAGAAGAGAAAGGAAGGAAGAAAAAGAAAAAGAGAGAGAGGAAAGAAGAAAAAGAAAGGAAGAAAGAAGAAAATATGTTTCAGTCTGTCCTCTGTGTCCATCAGCTCTCTGTTGGGAGGTAGGTAGATGGGCTGTTGAATTCTATGGAATTGTGGTGGGTCATTGTATCGATCAGAATAGCCCAGTCTTTCACAGTAGGTCAGTGTTAACAATGTTGCTGTTATTGTTACAATGTTCTCCTGGTTCTGCCCACTTCACTTTGCATCAGCTCATACAAGTCTTCCTAGGGTTTTTTTCTCCTGAAACCTCATCATTTCTTGTAGCACAATAATCTTCCATCACAATCGTATATCACAAGCTTGGGTCTAGGTTACTATGATCATTTACTACTGTGCATTATGTGCCTAATCTCTTCCACTGATCCACCACTCTATTTCTTAGCCAGTACCAGATTATTTTGATGGATAACTGCTTTGTAGTACAGTTTGAGATCTCTTGTGGCTAGGCCACCTTCCTTTATATTTTTTCCTTATTAATTTCCTTGATATTCTTCATCTTTTATTCCTTCAGATGAATTTTGTTATTATTTTTTCTAGGCCTATAATTTTTTTTGTAATTTGGTATGGCATTGAATGTGTAAATTAATTTTGTAGAACTGTCATTTTTATTATACTGGCTAGCCTACTTATGAGCAATTAATATTTTCTAATTATTTAGATCTGACTTTATTTGTGTGAAAATTATAATTGTGTTCATATAATCTCTGGGTTTGTCTTGGCAGGTAGACTATCAAGTATTTTATGTTGTCTGCAGTTATTGTAAATGGCATCTCTCTTCCCATCTCTTCTTGCTGGGTTTTATTGGCAGTATATAGAAATGCTGATGGTTTCTGTGGGCTCATTTTATATCCTGCCACTTTGCTAAAGTTGTTCATTGTTTCAACTAGTTTTTTAGTTGATGCTTTAGGGTTCTCTAAGTAAACTATCATTTCATCTACAAAAAAATGATAGTTTTGTTTCTTCTTTGCCTTTGCTCTGTCCTTCAATGTTGAGTCACTCTGGTATTCCTGCCAGAAACAACCAAATGTTTCATTTTAAGGAAAGCTTCATTTATTCCTATGCTTTCATGTTTTTTGTTTTATGAGAAAAGGTTTGACTTTTGGTGTTTTTGTTATTAATGGTGTTCCTAGTATTGAACCAACTCTGAATCCCTTGTATAAACCCAGCCTGGTCAAAATATGTGATCTTGGTGATATATTGTTTTAATCTCCTTCCTACTATTTTATTTACATTTTTTGTTAGGGAGATTACTCAATAGTTTTCTTTCGATTTTGACTTTTCCTAGTTTAGGTATCAAGACTATATTTGTATCATACAAGGAATTTGGTAGAATTTGCCTATTTTTTTCAAACAGTTTAGGTAGTATTGGAATGAATTGTTCTTTAAATGTTTGGCACAGGGAAAATCATCTGGTCCTGAGGTTTTTTTCTTTAGGAATCCATTCGTGGCTTGTTCAATTTATTTTTCTACAATGGGATTATTTAAGGATTGCATTAGCTGTTCTGTTAATCTGAGCAATTTATGTCTTTGTAAATATTCACCCATTTATTTCACTCAGACCCTCAATTTTATTGGCATATAGTTGGGCAAAATGGTGCCTAATAATTGCTTTCATTTTCCCTTTATTGCTTGCGAACTCACCTTTTTCACTTTGGAGACCAGTAACTTGGGATTTTTCTTTCTTTTTTAAAAAATCAACTAGCCAATAGCTTGTTTGTGTAATTATTTTTTAAGCCAGTACCTAATTTTATTTGTTTGTTCAGAGGTTTTTTTTTTTACTTTTAATCTTATTAGCATCTCCTGTGATTTTCACGATCTCTATTTTGGTGTTTGGTTGGGAGGTTTTAATTTGTGGGTTTTCTAGTTTTTCACTTGCATGCCCAAACTGTTGATTTGCTCTTTCTGTCTTTTATTGATGTAATCCTTCAGAGATTTATGTTTCTTCCTAAGTACTGCTTTCGTGACTGTATCCTGATGCTTTTGGCATATTGTCTCATTTCTGACATTATCTTTAATAAAATTATTGAGAATTTCTTGACCCATCCATTCTTTAAGATTAGAGTATTTCGTTTCCAGTTCATTTTAAATCTCTTCTTCCAAGGCCCTTTATTCTATTAAATGACTATTTCTACTTTTCTGTGTGACTCTGGATGAGTCAGTTTCTCAGACGTTAGGGCTAATGTCAATTGTCAATAAACATTTGAGCACCCACTGTGTGCCAGACTCTGAGCTAAGCCCTGGGGACAAAGAGAAAGGTCAATGAGAGGAAGTGCCCTGGGGGGGAGAGAGCATGTGAACCGTTGTGGACAAGCAAGTTTAATACAGGATAAACAGGAAACATTTGACGAGGGAGGGCACTAGCATTAAGTGGGATTGGTAAAGGCTTCTTTGAAAAGATGAGATTTTATCATTAAAACTGTCTGGTACTGGCTAAAAAAATAAAGAGAAAGATCAATAGAATGGGTTCAGGGGTGAGGAACCTGCGGCCTGGAGGCGACACATGGCCTCGGGCAGCCTTTTTATTGAGACAAAGTTTTATGGAACAAATCCTTTCACGAAGGGGATCTGTTCTGTGAAGTTTGGACTGGGCCTCCCTTGAGGGCCTAGAGGGCCACATGTGGCCTTGAGGCTGCAGGGTCCCCACCCCTGGAACGAGACACAGTGGTCAATGACTACAGCAATCTACTATTTGATAAATCCCAAGACTCCAGCTTCTGAGATAAGAACTCACTATTTGACAAAAACTGCTGGGAAAACTGGAAAAGAGTATGGCAGAAATTGGGCATAGACCAACATCTCCTACTCTGTACCAAGATAAAGTCAAAATACGTACATGGTTTAGACGTAAAGGGTGATATCATAAGCAAATTAGGAGAGAAAGGAACAGTTTACCTGACAGATCTATGGAGAATGAAAGAATTTATGACCAAACAAGAGAGAGAGAACGTTATGAAATGCAAAATGGATAATTTTGATTATATTAAATTAAATTTAAAAAGTTTTGCACAAACAAAACCAATGCAACAAAATTAAAAGGGAAGCACACAGCTGGGAAACAATTTTTACAGCCAAGGTTTCTGACAAAGGCCTTATTTCTCAAATATATAGAGAACTGAGTCAAATTTATAAGAATGTAAGTCATTCCTCAATTGATAAATGGTCAAAGGATATGCAATGCAGCTTTCAGAGGAAGAAATTAATTCTATCTATAGTCATATGAAAAAATGCTCTAAATCATTGCTAATTAGAGAAATGCAAATCAAAACAACTCTGAGGTACCACTTTATACCTATCATATTGTCTAACATGATAAAACAGGAAAATTATAAATGTTGGAGACGTGGAAAAATTGGAACACTGATGCATTGTTGGTGGAGCTGTGAATTGATCCAACCATTCTGGAGAGCAATTTGTAACTATGCCCAAATAACCTTTGATCCAGCTACTAGGTCTGTATCCCAAAGGGACCATAAAAAAGGGAAAAGGACCCATGTGTACAAAAATATTTACAGCAGCTCTTTTTGTGGTGACCAAGAATTGTTATGCCCATCAATTGAGGAATGGCTGAACAAATTGTGGTATATGAATGTAATGGAATACTATTGTGTTATAAGAAATGAGGAGCAGGTGGACTTCAGAAAAACCTGGAAACACTTGTATGAACTGATGCTGAGTGAGGGGGGCAGAACCAGGAGAACATTGTGCACAGTTACAGCCACAGTGTGCAATGACTAACTCAGCTCTTCTCAGCAATGCAATGATCCCGGACAACTCCAAAAGATTCACAATGGAAAATGCTGTCCACACCCAGAGAAAGAACTATGGAGTCTGAAGGCAGATGGAAGCAGAAGATTTGCTCTCTTTTTTTCTTTCTTGTGGTTTCCCCCTTTTGTTCTGATTCTTCTTTCGCCACATGACTAATGTGGAAATGTGTTTGATATGATTGCACACGGACAGCCTTTATCAGAGTGCACGCCATCTTGGGGAGGGGGGGAGGAGAAAAAGAATTGGAACTCAAAATCTCATAAAAGTGAATGCTGAAAACTATCTGCATATAATTGGAGAAAAGTAAAATACTATTAAATTGGAAAAATAAAAATAAAATAAAACACAATGAGCTAATGCCTTATCAAAAAAAGATGAGACTTTATGTGACTCATCCAGTGACCCCGAGTCAGCTGCTGGTGGGTTTGTAGCCCCAGTGTCTCTCACTCCCTCCCACTCTCTGCTTAGCTGTCAAAATCAGCTTCCTCAAGCTCAAGGGTCACCATGACCCTCCCCTACCACCTCCAGACCCCAATCTAAACCCTCATAGCCTGCCTCCTTCCCCTCCCTTCTTTCCAGTCTCCTTGTGCCTTCCACACACCCACCTCCTCTTAGATCCTCTTAAACACCGGCCTCCCGGCTGTGCTTCAAACAAGACACTCTGTATTTAAACTCTGGGCATGTTCACGGGCTGTCCCCCATGCCCCTGGGATGCTCTCCCTCCTCCTCCTCTTGACCTCCTGGCTTCCCTCAGCTTCCTTTAAGTTCCTGCTAAAATCCCACCAGAAACAGTCAAAGAAACCTTTCTTTGTATCCTCAGCGCTTAGCACAATGCTCGGCATATCCTAGGTGTTTAATAAATGTTTATGGACTGACTGGGACTTGAGAAAAGCCAGAGAACCCAGAACATGGAGCTGGGGAGAGAGAGTATTCCAGGCACAGAGGACAGACAGTGACAATGCCTGGAGTCTGGAGATGGAGGCTCTTGTTTGAAGACCAGTTACAAGGCCACTGGTCACAGAGTACATGGGGATGGGGGATATAAAATATAAGAGAACTAGAAAGAGTGTGTAAGATCTTTGCATCTGGATAGATGAAAACCTATTTTACAGATGAGGAAATAGAGGCCTGAGCAGAGGGCCTCTGACCACACAGTCCCTAAGTCTTCTTCCTCCAGTACCTTGTGGCCTTGGAAAGAGAAGAGAGACAAGAGAAGAGAGACACCCCCCTCTACACCCCCCCCCCCCGACAAAAGGGCTGATGACTCATTTGCTCAGGACTCCCCATCACCCCCAAGGTGCTCTAGTCCCTGTTGGGCTTGGATGCCCTGGATGGGGGATTCTGGAGGAAGAGGCCAGTTTCTGGGCTGGGCTGGGCTGGCTAGGGAGTGGTGGCGCTGCCCCATTCTCTGTGTTACCAACCTCACTTTCCACCGTCATCCACTCAGCCACTCAAAGTACCTCCCTGGGTCAGAATCAGCTCATCTCAGTTCCCAGCTTCACTTTCTTTTGATGAGATTTGAACTCTGCACCTGAAATCTGTTATTGATTCCTCTCCAGACACTGGACACACTTTGGTCCTCTTCTCATAGCATGGAAAAACAACAAGTGTCTATTAAGCAGCAGACCTCATTGTGCCTGTTTATCTTTTTATCAGTGGGAAGGGTTCTGTATGTCCCTTCTCACCAATTTGCCTAGGTCTGTCTGCTGGGGAATACATGGGCTTTACACAAAAAGTTCCCAGGCTCCTTAGAGGCAGGCATGCTACAGAAACACATATTAATCTTTTTTCTATTTTTTTGAGGGGGGAAGACAGGGTAATTGGGGTTGTTATGGTCAAGAAATAATTAAAAAATATTTTCTGAAATTAGTAATCAACTTAGTGTAGCTCTGCCAAGTGAAACTCTATTATAATCAGCCAAGCAAGAAAAAAAGAAATCAGCCTAGTGAAACTCTGAGAACCTAGGAAGCCTCCCTAGATTGATTTATCTGTACCTGGGAGGCTGGGAAGCCTCCCTAAACCAATTTCTCTGTACCTGGGAGGCTAGCCTAGGATAATCTATCTTTCCCTTAGCTTACCCCCTCCGTTTTCCTTTGTAACCACTTGTTTGCATCTATATGACAAATTGCTTAGGAACAAATGATGTTAGTTAGATACACAAACCTAATGAGATATATAAAAGATTCTACATCTCTGCACTCGGGGCTGCTCCCCCTTTAATTGGCATGGAGTAGCCCCAGCTGGTAAATTAAAGCTCCTTAAAACTTTTAAATTCGGACTCTGTGGTCACTTTGTTAAGACTTGTCAAGTCATGTCATTTCATTTGGAGGCCCCAGCAAGATGGCCTTTGGCCATCTCCAGTGGCCACCTTTCCATCTGCAAGGGGGACTGGACGAGGAAATTGATTCAGGGGGCGGCTGCCGAGTGACGTTCCTCAGCCCCGAATCTATTTCCTTGCTCTGAGTCGAGCTGCAGATTGGAAAGATTTCATTTATTGCATTAATAATTGGAAGGTAAGGAGCTCTGGTTTCTGTGCAGCTCTCTCTCTCTCTCTCTCTCTCTCTCTCTCTCTCTCTCTCTC